>ML058445.1:7335807-7884698 GCA_003013855.2 Liriodendron chinense | reverse complement strand
TAGCCACATCACCAACAATGATTCGGCCTACGATGAGCATATGAATTAGGTGCTCGGTTCGGGCCTGTTGTGGTGGGCACATTGCGCTGGGTCTTGATAGATCACTCCCTGGATCCTGGTTAGTAGTCGTTGGGGGCTGAACACGCCCACCATCAAGCTCATTTCCCTTCGACAAGGGTGCTTCCTGAACTATTACGGCTGAGGTATACGCTATGTGGGATAGGGTCGTGTCAGGACCTTAGTAAGTTGGGTTTCCGCACGGGTAGCGTACTAGAGCGCCTCCTTAACCATCCATATAGAAAGCATTACACACAGTCTTAAATATTGGCCCTCAAATCGCCAATAAACCCCTCTACTTTCTGAGCATTCGTTTCTAACAAGTCACTGCGCATCGCCAACCAGTTGAACTCAGCCACATATTCTTCAATGGTCTAGTTGCCGTGACGGTAGTTCTGATATTGTTGGAAGAGCACCTACTCATAATCACGTGGTAGGAATTGTGCACGAAGAAGTTACCTCATCCTCGGCCACGATCGGATGGGGAGCTTATTCTGACGGGTCCGAAAAACTTGTAGTTGTTCCCACCATGCAAAAGCACCTAAGTTCAGTTTATATGTTACAAGTTTAACCTTCTTCTCTTCCAGAACGTCCATATAATCAAAGAAATTCTCTACTTCCGTTAACCAATATAAGAATTCTTCAATACATAACAAACCATTGAAAGTAGGAAGTTTGACCTTACCTCTATAGTCCCACTCGATGCAATCTCCACGATCATTTCTGTTTGCATGTTGCTGAGTAAGGAGATTATCAACATCTTCATTGCTACCATCTGAATCCTCTGTGGTAGGCCGACGATTTGCCACTGGAAGGGCCTGATGAAACACGGGATTGTTTCGGACTGCGATTACAAGCGGTTGCGTGCCACCCTGCGCTTCGCGTGAAGCCAATGTGGTTGTGATATGATCGAGAGATGCTTGCAACCGTTGCATAGACATCTCAAATGATCACTAGAGAGCCTCCATCTTCTTCACGAAATATTGAATCCTCTGATCATTGTTAGCGAGATTGTTGCCACGTCCATCGCTAGTGGACATCTTCCCGAGGTTGTTCCTCGCTCTAATACCAACTTAGCGCAGACGGTAGTGGGATGGAATCAAGCACCTTCTCTTCCAATGGATAACTGATCCGAATCCACAAATCTCTTAGGAATCCTCAACCAGGACTTCCTTGATTTCTCAAGGGGCACTTGAAGAATACGAGTAAAATGGAGATAAATCTTAAGAGAAACTTTGATAAATTGAGTAATGAATGTTTAACAATGAAAATAAAAGTGTTTAAATAGCCTAGTAATCAATAAGAAATCTTAAAGACGAGATTATGAAGAATCCTAATAAAAAAACGAAAGAAATCAAATCAAAACTGGAAAGTTTGCGCGTAAATCTACATTTCTAATGACCGGTCGTCAAGGAGCCGCGATCGTTTGCAGTTGAGCAGCGACCGGTCGTCACCCATGGGCAACAGGTCTCCAGGGGGCTAAATTTGTCCAGGGAGATCAGCCTCCTATTCCTTCAATTTGCAATTGATCACAGGCAATGGTCGATCGGTCGCTAGAGGTCTAGAGAGTTTGGGTAGGGTGGAGTTTAAATTAGACTAGTTGTGGTCCTTGGGCGACCGGTCGCCCGGCGATAGTGCGACCAGTCATTAGGGGCTGCGACAGGTTGTTTTCCTGAGCTTTGCATGCTTCCTTCCTTCTTTCTTTTGGTCGATTCGGACCACGTATTCCATGGCTAGCCCCTCTGCATCAATGGTGTATGTTTTGCATGAATAAGGATTGTCTGCGACCCCGGATCCAACCAGGAGGATGCGGCCCTAACCATGGGGCACTTCATGTATGTGTGTATGTATACACATGCCGTCCATCCGTTTTGCCAGCTTATTTTTGTGTGTGATCCCAAAAATGAAGCATATACACATCTCACGTGAACCACACTGTAAGAAACAGTGGTGATTAAACGCCCACCATAGAAACTTCCTAAGGTCCAACGTAATGTTTATTTGCCATCCAATCGGTTGATAAGGTCAATCAGACCTGGATGAAGCGAAACACAAATAGCAGCTTGATCAAAGACTTCTGTGACCCTAAAGAAAGTTTTAATGGTGGCAATTCAATCCCTGTTCACCTGAGATTTGTATCTTCTTTATTTTTGGAACCGTGCCCTAAAATGAGCTTGAAAAACGGATGGACCAAGTGGATATACAACACATACATCGATGTGGGCCCCACAGCGCAGCTAATCCACGTCCATTTTGCACACATGCCCAATGTCTCAACCAAAAAGTTAAACCAATTTAATAAATTAACTAGTGGATTGGTGGGCTTTTATTGGACGGTTGAGATTAAAGTCATCCAACCAATAGGCACGATGACATATCTACATTACAGTTCAATTTGAGTTGATAGGTGCAAGTGTATGATTTCGTAGTGGGCCGGATGAAATAGGAAGCTTTTCCCTGTTCGAGCCCGGCTCGTTCAATGATCACCCTAGCTCGTGTTCAGCTCAGCTCAGCCTTTGAGCTAGGCTGACATGATGGAGCTGGCTCAACCAAGCTTTCTATCTAAGTTCGAGCCAAGTTTAGGCTTAGGAAAAACAAAAAAATCAGGCCTAAAGACTGAAAGCCCAGCCTAAAATTGTTTAAAATCTAAGGCCAAAGGAAGCCCAGAGCCCATTAACACCCCCTGCTTTTATAGAGAGTTTCACCTCCTATTTCTTTGCTCTTTTCGGATGTGGGACTAAACAACATACCTAGTCGAGCCGAGTACCAACTGAGAAGCTACAAATGAGTCGAGTTTCAAATTGAACCGAATCAAGCTAGGCCCAGCTCAAGTTAGGCTCGAAACTCATTCCAAGCATGGAAAAAAGGCTCAGCTTGGTTCGGAGCCAGCATTCAAATTGAGTTGTTCTGAGCCGAGCCGAGCGAGCTAACCGAGCCAGCTCGACTCGTGCAAAACTCTAGTTTCTGTATCAACGTTACCGTACAAATCAATTTATGGGCCCCACAATGATGTTTTAGTGAGATCCATTCCGCCCATCATATGCACCCTTCATTTTCCTCGTCGGAACTCAAAACTTGGGCTGATCCAAAACTCAGCTAAGCCACACAGCACACGGATCGGTTAGGATGAGAACACTGCCATTAGCATTCCAGATTGCATGTGGGACCATGGTGTTTTGCATCTTCAATCTAATCCATCAAAATATGTATCCAATCAAGATGAATGGACACCCAAAAATATCAGGCCATTCTATAGCTCAGGTGGCTCACAACACATGATTTTACATGGTGTAGCCACCCTCAGCAGACGAGAAATAGGTAGAGCACAAGATGGACGGATAGCATGTAACCAAAAATTACAGTGGCCCCACATTGATTTGTACGTTAAGCTTAAGATAGAAACTTTTATATTGGTTCCCACCTCATAATTCTAAGTGCCCGTGTATCATCTTCCACATCCTGCCAGAGTATCAAATAACTCCTATTTCTCTTTTCTACGACTCTGGTAAAGAAAGAAAGCATAATTCCATAAGGTGGGCCGCACTGTTGAGATCTTCTGGGCCAAAAATAAGACCACCAAAGATCACAAAACAAAAAGGGTAGGATTGAAAAATCCAATCAAACGGTCAGTTCCCTTTGTGCTTTGTGGCCCACCTGAGTAGTAAAACTGACTAATTCTAATTTTCATTATAAAATCTAAACATTATTCTCAACCATTTGGAAATCTAAAACCTCATGAAAAGGAGGGATACATGAAAGAAATTCAAGACAAAACCAAATGGGTTTGGGAAAATTTTCAAACCCCATGAAAGGAGGGCTACATGAAATTGTGTCCCTTCCAAGACAAAACCAACTTGGCTTGGAGAAGGACGCAATTAAAATCTAACGGTCAATCCTATCCATCATTTTTCTTCAATTTACCCCACTCAATAATTTAACCCTTATCTTTCTTTACAGTTGCATTAATGGCCACTGATCAATGGTTGTGATTAAAAACTAAGTGCAAATTTTGAAAGATGGCCCATCCAAAGGGACCAATAGATAGATGGAGAAAAATTGAGACATCATCTTTCCACGTACACTGCTGAGAGATGGCTATGGAAACTTAAAAAGTGGGCCCTACCTTTCAAATAACAGGAAAAACCTCGATTCAGGTCCGTGTGATATTTATGTTTTCCCATTTACAGTGGACCCCAGGAAGTTTTTTAATGGTGGGCTTTCAATGACCACTGTTTTTTGTGGTGTGGTCCACCTGAGATTCGTATCTGTTTCATTTTTGGAACCGTGCCTAAAGTGAGCTAGCAAAACAGATGGACGGCTTGGATATACAACACATACATAGAGGTAGGCCCCAAGTTCAGGGACTCCCCCCACTGAGCTCCCGGTGGGAATAGTGCGAGTAAACTCAGTGAGAACAGGTTTCCTACTTCAACTCGTGTGTGGGAGTCACGTACGTGTGAAACTATGGTTCACGCATGAGAGATCGGATCTTTCCATCAGGTTAACCATACAATTTATATCTCCTGTCCCAAAATTCAATTCATTTTACATATTAGGTAGCCTACAAATCAAGAAACAAAAGGGATGGATAGAAACATTTACATTGTCTATCTGTTTACTATGGGATGTGGCCCACCTGAGTAGTGAAAATTTCTAATTTTTTACATTTATGATCTAAACATCATTTCCAACCATTTGGAAAGATCAGATCTTTCACGTAACTTACATATTGACACGTGTTACTGCGTGTACGTGGCCAGGGCTCAGCACGCGTGTGAATTAGCAAACCTCGTCAGAGGAGGCTTACTACATCCGTCCAGGAAAGGAGAATACGGTGGTAGAGCCGGAGTAACTCAAATACGGTAGAGCCGTTTCCCTCCAAAGTACACATGGCTGGATGATCTATCAATCGTGTCCGTTAATCTAGTGGGACCTAGTACTATAGACAATATTATTTAAAACCAGATCAAATAGATAACTGTATTCATCACTTTTTTAAGTCTGCATTGATTACTACCGTTGATTTAATGACTATGGTTTAGATGGAAAAGATCATAGAGTAGAAATATTTTTTTTTAAAATTTTGTCCATCCATGCTAGGATCAAACAGATAAACGGACCTGATTGTTATATAATCCTTACACGTGTGCTGCGGAAAGATGAATATACACTATCGAATTCTACCGAAGAGAATCATCTCTTTGGTAAGAAGGTGGAATGGAAATGGGTTTGAAATAACTGGAAGAAACGGCTAGTCTTTGTCTTCCCACATTGGGAGGGAAGCGGATTGCGTACTGAGTAACTCGGCACACTAGCGTGCGGAGTAAACTCTGTGGGCCCACAAGTAATTTATATATTTTATCCACTCCGTCCATCCATCTTAACAGAAGATTTTAGGTATGGTACCAAAAAATGAAGCATATTAATATCTAAAGTGGACCACAACACAAGAAAAGTGTGAACTGAATGTTTACCATTGAAAAATTCTCGGAGGACACAGAAGTTTTGGATCAAGCTGATATTTATTTTTTCCCTTCATCCATATCCATGTGATCTTATGAACAGGTTGGATGACAAATAAACATCACTGTAGGGCCTGGGAAGGTTTCAACGGTGGAAATCATTATTCCCACTGTTTCCCGTGGCATGGTCCACTTGAGATTTAGGTATGCTTAAATTTTGGGCTCAACCACTAAAATGATCTGGAAAAACATATGGACGGAATAGATAAAGCACATACATTCTAGGTGGGCCCAACTGAGTTTACTCCGCACGATAAGAGCGTGCGGAGTTACTCCACATGCAATCCGATTCCCATTGGGAGAGGGTCTAGAGAATCGCCCTTTCATAGGCTAGTCTTTTCCTTCCCACATTGGGAGAGGGTCTCCTTCTCTATATATACACAGAGGGAGAGAGTCTCCATTTCATAGACAAATCTCGTATAGAAATAGTCTCTCTCTCTCTCATATAGAAATAGTCTCTTTCTCAAATACACACACACACACACACACACACACACACAAGAGAGAGAGAGAGAGAGATTTTGGTAGTGTTTCCAGAAGCATTTTTCTATTTTCCACGATGGATGAAGATTTGGCAAGCTTTCCTACCCGACCTCTCACGAATAGCCCTGTTCTTCCTTTAAATGATGGCTTTATCCGCTCCTTTGGAAATCTCTGTGTTGGGGGTGAATTGGGTGCCAATGAAAATCACAACACGGATACTGACAATATGTTCTCTAGTCATGGAACTCTGTTCGATGGGAATTACAGAGGGAATGGGCCTAGTTACCAAGATCGGAAAAATCTTTTTGTCGAAAACCCAGTCATGGAATCCATGCTGGGAAATCACAATCTGTCGTTTGGCCCATTCTTTAATGAAAATCCGACTCTTAAAGACCACAGTACTTTCGAGAGTTGCACAGAGAGCTGTCGTTTCGGGCAGGAAAGAAAACCTTTTTCCGATAATCAAATTGGCATCGCATCAGATTATGCTTTCGGGCCGACTTCATCCACTTTTTCGTTTTTCTCGGTTCCTATTCCATCAAACAGATTGAGAGAAACCGTGAGCTTTCACTCCAATTCAGACATTGACACCACCAGAATTTCGGAAGATTTGCCATCGAACGGACTCTTTCTTAACAATTTCAGACCGATGTCTGCCGGACTATGGGACAATAACATATCAGTGATGGCTAGGAATCAAATGGGCTCTTCGAGATTGCAGAACATCCTCACTTTAGGGGAACCTGTTGCTAATGATGGGATTTTGCGATTGGTAGTCGAGCTGATGAGCGATCCATTGCTCTTAGATATCTGCAACGAAAAACAAATAGAAGAAATCATTCTCGGAGTTACTGCACAAGAAGGTGTGTTGATCAGCTTGGGTCACCATAAAGAAGGGTATTCATCTTTCTCAAATCCATTTAGGTTGTATATATATTTTGAAATTTCTTTGGCACTGACTTTTCATGTCTTTGAACAGCTCTATTTCTATTCAGAAGCTTATTAGGAAAATAAAGAAATCCTCTCAACTTGTCGCACGTGTAATGTTGGCACTCGCGCCGGGATTCATGCGTTTGATGATGGACAGAAATGGTAGCGGTTTGATCATGCAATGTTTGGTCCACTTAAAGAACCATCAGAATGAGGTGAGCCCGAATATCACTCCTTTACATCTTAACCATCCATTCCAGTAATGGGTATCCGACAAAACACTTCTCAGTATTTCTCTATTAGACTTAATTGTTGAGAACGGTAGATTAAAAATGGAGAAGAGAATTAAAATAATAAATTAAAGGAGTAAAGAATTTATGTGTTTGAGTCGAGGCGACTGAGTCACTTGGCTTGAAACCAAAGCTGTCCTCATTGGGCCGCGTCCTAAATGTAACAGAATTTCTTGGACAGTTGGCATCCAGGATACAACGACTATTGCCCGGTCCCAACGGTGCACTCGCCGTACACGGGCTCGAACCAGCATGCAGAACTTAAACTCGAAGTGATTGACTCACTTGCAAACTCAGTTGACAAAAAGCAATAAACCAGAGAGGATTTTGAAGAACCAAAAGAAAAACTTGAAGAACCAGAAGGAAAACTTGATTTCTTAGTGTAAAAACGGATGAGAGGACAGGTCTATATATAGACCGAGATTAGGTGCCTAAGCACTGTTTCAAATGGGTTAGGTCTGTTAGGTTTAAACCCAACAGGAGTAACCACCCGAATAAATGCATCTCTCTGAATTGAAAATTCGCGAAAAAAGACAGGTGCGAGTATACTCACGGAAAACCGTTTAGCGCGAGTGTACTCTCAATCCCACATAGACCCGGACCGGGATCGGCCCATCACCTGCAACAGCGACGGCGCGGCTCGACCGGCGGGCGCACACGCGTGTGTGGTCAATTGCATAGATTTGAGCTAATGGCATAGCCTCCCCATTGAACCAAATTCACATGCCCCCTGAGAAGGGTCTCAAGGGGCTCAAGCCCAATGCCAAAACTTCATCTTATAATCTTGAGATTTCTTTTGTTCATTTTCGATGTGGGACTAAAGAGTAGCGCTAAAAGACAAAACTTTTTCAAAAACAGAAACATGAAGGGAAATTCAAATTTGAAACACATTTTGATTTTAAAATTCATTTAAAATACAACATTCTATGTCAAGCTAAGCTATATTTAGTTGTGCAACTGATCAGCTGAACTACAAAATTGTTTTATTTAAGGGAGTGTTTGGTTGTACTAATTGTGATCATGTGTGCAACCAAACACACACCAAGTGGAAATAAGCTAATTGCAATTGCATTAGGTTGTGATTGCCTTACTTTCAAGTTGGACTTGAAAGGATTGTGATTAGGTCTAAATCAGTAACTTCATTGAATTATTTCAATTCAGTTCAGCTGGGAGTTTAAATCCTAACTCGTCCAATCTGTTTGTAGCTCCTATTCAAAACCATCATGGAGAACTGCATCACACTGGCGACCAACCAACAAGGATGCCTCATCATAAAAGAGTGCATCGGAAGTTTGGAGCAGCCACACAAACATGAACTGGTGACGAAACTTGCAGCTGAAGCAGTGTTTCTCTCTCAAGATCCCTACGGGTAATGGTTTCTTTGTTTTAGAAGCTATGTCCCTTAATAAGATTAATTATATGATCATCATCCTTGATTTTTTTATTAGTTTGTATTAGTGGGCCCCATGGTTAGTGATCAAGAGTCTTCATCCAATAGGCAAACTATGGATAGATGGATGGCGATTTCAAGAGTTCTATCCATCCAAATCCTAAACTTTTGTAGTAGAATGTGAACAACATTGCTGTTATTGTTTAACCATCCAGCTGCATGGTGCATCAACAGCAGACCCCATTAGAAGAATGATCTGGATCTCTAAACAATGGGCCCCACTATTACAAGTTTAAAATCTTAGGATGCCACACATATTTTGGGCCCAAAAAATCGCATGAACTGCTCCAATATGGAAAAATACTAATGCCATCCCAAATCCGCCGTTTGGTTTGTGAAAATTCTGTTTGGTGACTTGTCTATGCAGGAATTACATCGTTCAAGAAATTCTCGATCTCGGCCAAACAATTGCCTACGATATATGCTGGAATGTGCTTAAAGGGCGCTATGTCCAGCTATCAGTGAAGAAATTCAGCAGTCATGTCGTCGAAAAATGCATCATGACATCTGGGATTGCTGTTGTTGTCTATGAATTCCTGACCAGTGACAAACTGCGTCAGCTTGCTTGCGATAAGTATGGGAACTTTGTCATCCAATCAGCACTTCGTAATGCCAAGGTGATTCTCTCTCGTAGAAATGGTAATGGAGATTCGAATGAACATAAATTGATGATTTTTCTTCACGGCACAGTTTTAGATTCAGGTGAGGCTTGGGCATGAACATGTGCAGGCCGGAAAATCTAGCCGAACCAGTTTTAGAGTAGACAGTCCACTGGTCCATATTCAATTCACTCTTGTGATCCAACTGATAAGTGGACCGTCCTGATTTTCGGGCCAGAGCAGGTTCACTGTGGACCTCACCTGATGGATTGTCCATAGTCCACCGTGAAGGAATCCATCATCCATCTCCTTCGAATTACAAAAATGTGACTTCATGGCTTGGATTTTAGTTTAAACTGAGACAACTAAGCTAGTGCTTGTCTTAATCAATCATCATTCTTAGAATTTCACTGATTCTTCTAACAGGGTGATCTCCATCGTTCTTTGGCAGACGCAGTCCGTGTGCATTTCCAAAGCCTCAAATACAATTCATTTGGAAAGAAGGTCTTATCACTCATCTGATCTTGAGTGCATGGGATCACTTTTAGTTTGATCGTCCGAAAATAATTTAGTTTAATTAGCTGTGACCACGATTTGTTATGCATTACTATTGTTCAGTATATTTCTCGTATGAAGCACAAAGTTCTATATCAATGGCTTTGTTGAATCTTTGAGTGTCCAAACTATCGCCATTTTGCAACTGAAGTGAAAGAATTTGTTACTTGTATGGGCATTAATGTATCAGGTATCAGGAACAATGTCTGGTAGGCTTGCAAGCTGCACCCCTGGTTTAAATACTCGGTAAATCTCAATCGAGTCGACTTGACTCGGCCAGATATCACCAAGGCTTCAAGTCAAATTTAGTTCTTGTAATTTTAAACTATGGTTACATCCATGTTTTGATGATTGAGACTGTCAATGAATTTGGGTTGGACTTGTTGGGCCTAATGGGTGATGTAGAGCGGGTGGCCAACTATTCATGGTTTAGATGGACTGGAGGAAGATCGGTCGGGGTCGGAAGTGATTCGGACCATCAAAACCATAAAACGGTCATATCTCGCAATTCGGAATGAGTTTCTGGACGTATAATATATGTTTTTGGGATAACTAGAGCTAGTAAATCCAATCAACCCGCCATGCTAGGTTGCCCATGCCGGATTGACGAGATTCGACCTAATTGTCGGTCATTAGCCTAGTTTTAGTTTATTTTACTATAAATAATAAGTTTTGTTTTGATCATATCTTTTGATCCGTCGGGTTTTAGAAGTCGTGCCAAACATGGAAAGGGCTTAGAATAATGCGTAGACTCACGTGGTTGGGCCAATTTGAAAACTTTCTATTTTTGGCAAAAAACCATGAGTTCTAGTAGGAATGGTAAGTCAGGTTTTCTAGGTGTTCTAGTTGTAGTTGAAGTCTAATATTTCGTTCTAGAGTTGGGTTTTCTATTTAAAGCATTATACAAATGATTTTATGTATTCAATCAATTATTTCATAATTTCTTTGGAATTACTTCCATTTATTTCCTTTATTCTTCTCGAGGATTCTAGAACTACCTGGTGAGGAAGACGATGATCAACCTCCCACGTCTTCCCTGCGTTAATGGGCCTCACCTAATCATATCAATAGAAACCATAGAGTTGATGGGTCGCAATATTGATGGAGGATGTTGGGACTGCAGAACCAACTCAAAGTAGAATCAAACAAAAAAATCACAATCGCACCAAGCAAATCCGACAACAGAAGACAAACGAATTTACGTGGAAAAACCCTTGGAAGGAAAAACCACGGCACAAAGCAAATCACTATGAAAACAAAAGTAGAAGAGATGAAGAAAACCCTAGCTTTTCTCTTCCCGAAAATCTCTAAGCACATTTAAAACTCAAGTGTTGTAACCCTAATCCCGATTACACCCATATATATAACATGAAACTGAAAATAGAAACAAAATGTGCAAAATCGTGCTAAACAACGTGAACTGTCGACTGCTCAGTTTACTAGTTGAGATGGATCGAGACTATCCTCGACCAGTTAAAGGCACAGGTTCGACCAGTCGACTGCTTGATTTACCAATTGAACTTGCCAAAAATTGTCCAAAGAGTTTTACCATAATTTTAAATATCGTCCACCAATTGAGCCTCAGAGTTCGACTAGTCGAACCCCTCCTGTTGGGATAGGAGGGCCGGCAGCGGAAGCAAAGCCGAACACAAACAACAAATTGAATCAAACAAGCAACACAATGCAATCACAATGCATGCACCCACCCACACATAAACAATCCGAATTTAACGTGGAAAAATCCCTCACAGGTAAAAAAACCACGGCACAAAGTGACACCAATCTACTATAATATCAGAAGTTACAAGAGATGGAACCCAAGACCCCAAAACCTAAGCCCACAAGAGAAATCCAAACTACCCTAAGAAGAAAACCCTCTTCTTCAAGCTCTTTCTCTCACCTAGAAGCTGTCTCAATCCCCTTTGCAACCTAGGATACCTCTAATTCCGTACTACCCCCTTAAATAGGCATAAAAATGGATTTAAAAACCTTTTTGCGTAACATCGCACAAGAATCCATGTTGTAATAGGAAACTACCGACCGGACGTCTAGCCGGCCGGACCCCCCTACCGGTCAGCTGGCCAAATGGCCTAAAAACATTCCAGCAGCAATGCTGCCTTGATCCAACGTAACCGGCCAGTGGTCCCTGTGCAACTGATTTGAGGCGTCCATTTTCCAACAAACTCCACCACGACTCAAATCATCATGCACCATCTTGCCACGCACAATCCCCACCTCTACTTCTTCATTATTATAGTCCCGTCGCTTCTCATGCCCCATCGACTTTATCATTGCATCTTCACACACCTTGTTGCTCTTCCCATGGGGCCCTTTTTCTCTTGCCACATACGAACAACCATGGATCCCGCTGCTGATCCCGCAGCTCCACCATGAATTGTGCTCCCGATCACCTTGTAAAGATTATTGCACCTCCATGCCTTGATCACCATGAGTGCTCCCTTCAGCACTTTACAATACCGATCACAGCCAATGAACCTGCACTCTTTCGCCTCGAGTGCACCAAAAGATATCACATTCCTCTTCATCTCAGGGACATGCTTCACACTTTCAAGGATCCGTTCGACTCCATTAAACATCCTAATGCGCACCGAACCAATTCCCACCACGTTGCGAGCATAACCATCACCCACAAACACCGATCCACCATCATACTCCTTGTATGACATGAATGAACTCCAGTCAGGATATACATGACATGATGCACCTGAATCCAAGAGTCACTCTCCACCAAGAGACTTTATGCCGGATACAATTAATACATCATAACCGTCACCACCGTCCTCTACGATATTGGCTCCCTCCCTAAAAGAATCTCCAGATTTCTCCCACCTTTTTTCAAAATTTGAACAATCCCTCTTCACATGCCCTTCTTTCCCACAATTCCAGCATCTCACCTTGTACTTCCACTTGCTCTTTAATTTAGATATCGATGAAGGAGATCATCCACCCTGCTCAGAATTCCTTCCCCTCATAACCAGTGCCTCATCCGTAGAAGGACCACCCACGCCGCCGCTTTTTCTTCTCATCACCTTCTCTTAAAGGGTTGAAATAACGATTTCTACGCCAATAGTCTCCCTACCTGTACACAAAGAGTCCTTGAGCGACTCATATAATTCTAGAAGAGAATTCAACAGGATAAACACTTGATCCTCGTCCTTCATCGGCTCATCTACATCCATCAACTTACAAATGCACCTATAGAAATTGCTGATGTGGCTCTCGACATCGGCCCCCTCCGCCATCCTCAAATTATATAACTGAAGCTTCAAGTGTATGCGATTTTTCGGATATTTCTTTGCGTAGATATTCTCTAACTTCGCTCATATTTCAACCGCAGTCTTCTCTTTCATGATGTTATACAGGACATCATTTGTCAGGCACAATTGGATTGATACATTGGCTTTTTCATCGATCTTTTTTTACTCTTCTTCTTTCGTAGCTTCTGGTCGCTTTGCAAGGAGCGCATCTTACAATTCTTGCTGAACTAGAAAGCATTTCATCTTCACTTTCCAAAGTTCAAAATTATTTTTTCCGAATACTTCTCTATGTTAAACCTCATGCCCAATGTCATGCTCTTGTCTCATATTCAAATTTCTGCTACACCCCAACGATCGCTCTAATACCAGTTGTTGAGATAAGAGGGCTAACAGAGAAAGCAAAGCCGAACACAAACAACATATTGAATCAAACAAGCAACACAATGCAATCACAATGCATGCAACCACCCACACATAGATAATCCGAATTTAATGTGGAAAAACCCCTTGTGGGTAAAAAACTACGGCACAAAGCGATACCAATACACTATAATATCAGAAGTTACAAGAGATGGAACCCAAGACCCCAAAACCCAAGCCCACAAGAGAAATCCAAGCTACCCCAAGAAGAAAACCCTCTTCTTCATGCTCTTTCTCTCACCTAGAAGCTCTCTCAATCCCCTTTGCAACCAAGGATACCTCTAATCCTGTACTACCCCCTTAAATAGGCATAAAAACGGATTTAGAAACCTTTTCGCACAACACCGCGCAAGAATCCATGTTGTAATAGGAAACTGTCGACCGGTCATCCGGCCTGCCGGACCCCCCTACCGATCGGCCTGCCGGATGGCCTAAAAACAGTCCAGCAGCAATGCTGCCTTGATACAATGTGACCAGCTTGCCGGCCGGTGGTCCCTGTGCAACTGATTTGAGGCGTCCGTTTTCCAACGCCTCCAAAACTATCTAGAGGCCTATCTATCAAAATCCGGGCATGCTTGATTAGTCGACCAAAGTAGTTGACTAGTCGAACACCTGTTTTCTGCACAGATTAAAGGTTCCATATACAACAGAGGATGCCCTTAAAAGATCCCTAATTAGAAGATGTCCAATCGGTGGGCCTAACTGAATGGACTAGACTCATCAAAATAATATTCATGTTGTGATCAGTTTGGACAAAGCTTGGTAAATGGGCTCGGCTTTACTGGCCTAACCCAAGTATTGCAGCTTTAGCCTTGGTTTGGGGTGGGTCATGCAGTTAATTGGGTTGGGCAGGGGCTTGCATCTACCTATTCATTGGTCGACTGAGTATTTTGATGGTAGGCTTGTCTCAGCCCATACAGCCATGTGTCCTTGGCTCAAGGTTAGAGTTGTCAATGGAAACCAGGCCTGTGGTTACCCAGGGAGTCCGACCTAAGGCTGTTAATGGTCCGAGCTGGCCTGATAAGCTTCCGGGCCTGGCCCACCTCAAGTCTAAATTAGGCGAGAGTATAGGTTTGAGGGTCGGGTTCGGACTTAAAACTTGAGGTCATTTCTCAAGTGGGCCAAGCTTGGACTTCGCTGTCCAAAAGCCCGTTAGCCCGTTCGGCCCATTAGTTCTAAAAAAATCAGAGTACTCTCTCTTCCTTCTCTCTTTCCATGGACGGATGAGCTCCCAGCTATCATAAGACCCATCCATGATTTCCTGACCCTTAATCAATAAACCAGATCCCTCTCCTTCCCTCGCATTCTCCGTCTCTTCCTTGGGCTCCTTCCTCTACTCCTTGATGGGTTTCTGAAGTAGCAAAAGAAGAGACAATTTGGTTTGGTGGGTACGTTGAAGATGAGAGCTTAAAGAGATAAAGATTGAGATCAAAGCCGAATCCAGCAACATTGAGATCCAATGCTGAAATCCAAATCTTAGAGAGGTATAGATTGAGCTTGGTGAAGAAGAACAAGAGAGTTGGATGACCCTTAAAAATGTGGTGAATGGCATTGAAATTTTCTTTTTAAAAACCAAAATCTAGCATAAACGGGTTGTCATTGGGCCACACCTTGATGTCCGCGTGAAATCCACCCCGACCACCAGGTGCACCATCCAAAATTAACCATATCACACAAAAATCACAGTGGTCCTTGATTCAAGTGGGCCATACAAACGGAAACAATTAAAACATAGCCACCCATCCTTTACTTTTATGTAGCCCACTGTGATGAACATACAAAATCTAATCCAACAATTACATAATTAAGGTGGGCCACACGAATGAAAACAGTTTCAAGGATGAGCATTGCCCTACACTATTTTTAATCTCGTGGTCCACTAAAATCATGGATGTGCTAGAAATTTGAGCCATGTGCCTAATATGGAGTGAAGCATGTGGTGGTTTGGGTGGATTTTACATACACATCACAGTGGGCCACCTCATTTTTAATGTCGCGACATGGAAGGTGATTATAATATGTTTATACACACTGGACCAATAAGATACCACGTGTTGGTTCTATGAGATTAATAATGACAAAATTGTACTCATATTTAAAGATATTTTTTGCCACTTTTTTCTGATGATATGCCTCCTATCATAAATGTAGTGGCATAGAACTATATGCATGTTTTTAGAAAAAAAGAAGTGACGAATGAAACGTAACTCTAATTCTTATGGCACGTGACTAATTAAGGAAGCATAATCAGCATGTCTATAAAAAAAATCCACCAGGGCAAGGATCTTATCACATATTCGGATATGCTCAGTAAGACCGTCTCTCACAATCCTTCCAAAATGGGAGATCCTCTGAAAGATGTTCGGAACTCTTACGGCTATTCCGAAGATTTTGAAGATCGAACCAATATCTGAGTGAATAAGAACCATGTGGATTGGGGCCCACCTGGATTTGGTGAGACTAGTTCCACCATTTTCACAAATATTCATAGTCACAACAAAGGATCTCTGAGAATGACCTATGATCAAGTTGAACCCAATGAGACAGAGCCATGAACACGATTTCTGATATATGAAAATCACTGCAACCAAGCTGACAGGAAATCTAAAAATAGTTTTAGATCTATGGAGATCTCTTGTGGGAAGACCACATAAAAATAGTAGCTGTGAAGGATCCTTGACCAAGAAGGAAACCCAACAAAAGTTTTACTACCTCTTGAAGTTATAAACGGATAACACAAAGAAGATCGCTCCATGCCCACGCCAAACACAATTTATCTTGATAGTCTTTACTTTTATCTTTACTTTTATCTTAGCATAGCTCAACCTAGTCTTACAGTAGATAGCTATCGCTGCAGTGCCACCGCTACAGTACCATAGGAATAAGATAAACATCCACAATCTTTTATTGTTGGATCCTAATCAATCGAGTTCTTACTTGGAAGATTAAGCTTTTTAGTCAAATTTCTGCTAACCAATCGCCTAAATTGTCTATCCCATTCACACGGTTCAAGTATTTATCTCTTTTTCTCTAGTTTTATTCATTACTTTGTTGATTGTAATGAATTTCATCTATAAATCAATAAATAAAAAATCGGCATTATTTTTAGTATTTTTCTATTTTAGTCTATTCATCTTGATTCCTTTAAAAAATATACTTTAGCCGCAATTATTGTTGAAATAATAAGTATTTAAGACACAAGGTAAAAAGAATCTATCAAGAATGAGTAAACCCTATCCATCCACAAATCTTGAAGGTAGTTACAATCAGTGGCTGATGAGGGTGGCCAGATCATACAATCTGATCTTAATCGATCCATCTCAATGCAGAGGTCACCAGCATTAAATAAAAAATTGAGTCGACTATGACTCTAGCATACCCAAACTTCCTAATCACATAAGTTAATAGAATACCAACCGTTACATACACATGAGGCCTCACGTTTGATTGAATTGCGCAAACACAATCTTGTTGCATACTAAAGGTGCTTTGTGGGCCCCACCATGATCTATATGTTTTATCCACGTTGTCCATCCCTTTCGGATAAAGTTTTAGGACATGAGCCTAAAAATGAGGCAACCAAAATCTTAGGTAGACCACACCATAGGAAAACAGTGCTGATTGAACACCCACCTTGAAAATTTCTTAGGGGCCACAAAAGTTTTGGATCAAACTGAGTGATATTTATGTTTTCCCTTCATCTAGGTCCGTGTCCTTGTGACCTAGTCAACAGGTTGGATGGCAAATAAACATTACAGTGAGCCTTAGGAATTTTTTAAAATGGTAGGTGCTCAATCACCACTATTTCCTATGGTGTGGTCCACCTGAGATCTGGGTCTGCCTCATTTTTGGGATCATGCTTTTAAATGATCTGACAAAATGGATGGATGGCAAGGATAAAACACAAACTTCATGGCGGAGCCCATAGAGCTCTAGTAGTGAGGCCCATCCTGCTATGCACTCATCCATGGGGATGGCCTGCTCGGGCTCCTGTACTGTTTTGGCCCATTATGGGCCTAGGCTGG
Organism: Liriodendron chinense; assembly: GCA_003013855.2. Taxonomy (NCBI): domain Eukaryota; kingdom Viridiplantae; phylum Streptophyta; class Magnoliopsida; order Magnoliales; family Magnoliaceae; genus Liriodendron; species Liriodendron chinense. The sequence continues at coordinate 7,867,089 of ML058445.1, read as the reverse complement.
GTTTGGACATACTTTGAAAAATACAGGTTGGGCTAGGATTTATCTGGACTCCCTAGGTCGACTGACTTCTATGGATCCGGGTCCAATTTTCAGACCCGTTTAGAATAGGGTTGGCATCAGGTCCCACGTTTCAGACCCGGTTAAAAGTCGGATCTAGTTGGGTTCGGTTTCATATCTGTATGTGTGTGGGGAGTGATCCAATGGAGTAGATTGCATGGGAAGCTACGGTGCAGCAGAACTGTGTGAGCCAGACCATGATGCATGTATGATTCCCAGGCTGACGCGTCCGATCATGTTAGCCCAGGTCCAAAAGTGGGCCATAGCAGAGAAAACGGTTGGGAAGGGATACACATCCTTTATTTGCACTGGGACCCACATAAGATGCAAATATGAATTATTCTACAAATCGAAGAAGTCAATTTGGTCTGATTTTTTGCCTGACCCTTCATCCAATCCAGATGCAATGGATGAATGGCTTGGATAACAAATACAATGCATGGTGGGCCCCATATAAAACCTAAGGTCTCCCTCCTAACTGTTTCTGTTGGTGTAGTCCACCTGAATCACAAGTGGGCTTGATTTTTGGACCATCGCACCATCGTGTGATGGAACCTTTGATGGTTGGCTTGGATGTGATGCACACATCATGGTGGGGACACAGAGCTTGATTGCATGGTAAGCTACCATACACACTCGTGTATGCGGTTATGTGTATGTATTAGGGGTGTCAATGGACCGGGTTGGCCCGACGGACTTTTGGGCTTGGCCCGCCTTGGGCCGCGTTTGGACTAGAGTATCAGGCCACCGGGTCGGGTTCGGGTCTAAAGTATAAGCCCTTTTTTAAACAGGCCGAGCATGGACTAGGCGGTTCAAAAGCCCGATAACCCAGCCCGACCTGAATATATATATATATATATATATATATATATATATATATATATATATATATATATATATATATATATATATATATATATCTTAATTTAAAATTTAAATTAAAATATTTTTCCTTCTTTCAAAATTTAAATTTTACACAATTTTTTTCTAAAAATTCACCTCCCTCCTAAAACTCCTTCTAATTTCTATAATGTTGGTGATAATTTTTCATTTATGGAGAAGTAGGGATTAAAGGATGATTTCTCTCTATGTTAAAGGCCGGGCTCAGGCTGGACCTTGCATTTGAATCTTGAGCCAGGCTTGGGTTGGACCCTGCATTTGAATCTTGGGCCGGGCTTGAGCTTAGCTATTGTGGCCCCTCACCGTACACCCCTAGTATGTATGTACATGTGTATATATTCATATATGTATGAAAAATTATTCAATGGAATGTTGGAAATGAGCCTCACACGATACATGTACATGACATCCCACCCGTCCATCAGATGAGTCCCTCCATGTCCACCCCTGTCTAAAAAATCTAGCCAATCCATATCTCAAGTGGGCCAAACCAGCAGGAACACGCAAGGGAGGATGCCTACACTTGATTTTCGTTAGGCTCCAGCCAAGATTCAAAATGGCCTGATTTTTTTAGGTGTTACTTCATCTGGGGTATACGATGCATATTAATGGATTGGATCGCATGCAAAACAGAATAGCAGGCCCTCTACACGAAGGGTGGGCATCCTCTCTCAAGTGTTCACTGTGGTGTGGCCCACCTAAGTCACCGATCAACCAGATTTTTGCATCCATGGTTAAACACGAGGTACACATCTGATGATCATTGTAGATGCCATAAATACATGATGGTACTCTGTATTGATACATGCATGTTTTGTATGTATTTAAATTTAATTTCGAAATAAAAAATCAGCCAGCTTTCATAGCTCAGTTGGTTAGAGCACCCGCTTACTAAACTTTGAACTCGATCCACTAATGCAACTGTCTAACAGGTCCAACATCAAGAGCTTGTCACTCACACTCCTATGTGGGGTATGTGAAAGGCACATGAGATCCTAACTCATCCTCAATTCCTTTACACGAGATGACCATGTAATAATATAGTAGTAAACATAGGCAAGTCTTACAACCTGTCAAATTTTTTTTTTTTTTAACTAAAGAGGGGAGCAGGTCCCCTTGAACTTTATTGGAAGAAAAATGAATGTACGGGGACTGAATTCGGGTGGGCTCAACAAAAGCTCGGGCCTCACCTATCATATGAATAAAAATAAAGGAAACAAAAACTCTAACACACACCCCCAACACCTTTGGGATAGTGGTAGACTGAGTGAAGATAACCTCGTCTCAACACTGAGGTCAAGGTATCAAATCTCAATATGGAGGTGGCTAACATTGGAGGGTGACTGACAATGTGGGTGTGTGTACTAATGGTGGGATGTGTGTAATACTATAAAAAAAAAAAAAAATTCAAAGCAAACGAAGCACCGTCTAGAGCAACCAACCCCTTGACATGCCTCGAGAGATCCAAACGGGAGGCATAAAAAGAATCTGACCAACCTTCACTAGCCAGCCTAACTAGAACATTTACGACCGCATTTCCCTCTCGAAGAGTGTGGGATACCATGAAATTGACACTATCTCGAAGGCGATAGATGTCTCTCATGATATACCAAATGCACCATAGAACCTTTGCCCCCTGATTGGTAATCGCCACCACCATCATAGAGGAATCCGATTCTACTATCACCTGGGAGAGGCGTAGCTCGGCGCTATACCAAAGGCCATCAAACATGAACTGAGCCTTAGTCACTGTGTTCAAAACTGTACCATTGGCTTTGTGAAAAGCAAAAATCACCTTACCGTGGTGGTCCCTACAAACTCCTTCACCAGGATTGCCTCTTGCCGAGCCGTCAACATTGATCTTATACCATCCCAAGGGCGATCTAACCCATTTGACAACCAACAGGCCACCTCTCAACCTAACTGGACTCTCAACGATCCCCAAAGCTCAAAGCACTTTCTTGTACAACCTGTCAAGTTGTCATAGAACAATATGGTATTGTGATCCATGACCCACAACTCTCAAGTAATAATATAGTCAATGACTATTGTGTCATGTAATAATATAGTGATAAACATAGTCAATAACTATTGTGTCCAATCTCAAGTTACTAAGAACAACCAACGTAATTTCTCTTCAACCCACATTTATATATATATGCTTAAGTTACTCCTACTAAGCACTCCTACATACTAATTATGGCATTGCAACCTACTCATCTAGGATCCATGGTCATCATAATCTATAGACATAATCATCGATTCATATCTATGTTACTAATGGACAGGATTCACATTATTTATAGATTAAATTTTTTAAAAACACTAGGCCTAACTTTTTTGAGTTGTTCAATGATTTCTATCATCACGGCCCACTTCATGACTAGACCATTTTGATTATGTGTGAGAGCATTTACACGGTTCTAACCACCTTATACCTTACGTATAGCTTTGTCATTGGATCTATCTGCAACAACGCACATGTGGTGGTGCGTAGTCAATATGCTTGGTAGACTCACGCGTAAGGCTATCGACAGGTTGGGCTTAGGCAAGGCCGAAGTCTTAGAAATAAAATCTAGGCTCGATTGTAACTTGGACTCATGACAAGCCAAAACAAATAGGCTCAAGCCCAACATGTGATGATTATATGAATAACTGAAGTCCGAACCCGATCCTGGCCATCCTCTTTTGTTCAAGATTTGGGTTGTTCATGAAGTGGGCTTCATCATGCATGATGTATGACAAAAACCCTAGCTCTGATATCGTGATAACTTTGGTGAATGTGAGAGGGGGGCTAGGGTTTGGTATTCTGAAGGAACACACACTACTATGGTGCACACACACTACTCTAACAGATACATAAACATAATGTTGGGAGAAGATATCCCCTCTCAACCACACACAGAACAATATCGATATAAAAAAAAAAAAAAATGCAAACTCGGTACATTCATGAATTCACATCAAGACATTATGCTCAAAGGCAAAAATGAAGTAGTTCTCAATTACAATGATAACTCTCTCTTCTCTCTCTCTCTCTCTCTCTCTCTCACAACAGAATATATATATTACCCTAAACAAACTAGGGTTTAAATAAAAAATTCATATGAAATTACAAAATTGCCCTGTAGACCAAGGGCATGCCCCCAGATCTCAAGCAAAGGCCTAGATGAGCAGTACACCTTTGATGATCAAAATCCATAGATCCTAACACATAAAACATGAAAATAATTTTATATTCCAAGCATTTCCTATTAGCCAAGATAGCAATCACACGTGTGTCAAAAGATAAGGCCAGCTCATGTATTCTTATCTCCACATTAGCCATTTCTAAAATAGTGATTCCTTCCATCATGTTGAGAGATTTTCTCTCCTCCAACCATGTAATTACTTGTACATTAAGATTGTAATTGTATCTATAAATAGACAAATACCTTCCCTTCTCCTCTTAAGTTCTGAGAGTGGAGATTTTGACAATCTCTTAAAATCTTTTCATTTCTAATGATCTTTATGGTATCAAAGCCCTAAAGGATTTAATTCCTACCTTTGATACTGCTTCCTTAGATCAATTTTCATTCCTGCAATGGCTGCTACCATCTCTCAGTCCTCAACAACACCATTGGTTCTTGCAAACATCACCAGCCTTGTGTCTGTAAAGATCGATGTAGATAACTATCTTCTTTGGCTTAGCTAGTTTGAGCCACTACTGCACTACAATGATTTATATGGACTTGTTGACGAGTCTAATCCATGTTCAGATCGTTATCTCAAAGACTCTGATGGGAAGTCATCTATTTCCCTTAATTCGACTTATATTGCATGACGAAAACGAGATCAAATGCTTGTTGGATGGATCAAAGCGACTCTCACCGAGCCTGTTCTTACCCAAGTCGTTCGTCTAAACAACTCCTATGAAATTTGGAAGTCTTTGGCTTCCCAATATGCCACTCGCTCTCGCTCCAAAAAGCTCAACTTCGACTTCAAATTCAAACTCTTAAGAAAGGTACATCTCCAATTACTGAATATTTCAATCATGCAAAGATCCTTGCCGATAGCCTTGCTGCAATTGGTTCTCCTGTTCTAAAAGAAGATCTTGTCCTTGCAATACTCCAAAGTATGCCAAAAGATTATGCTGCACTCTATGTCCATGTCACTTTACGAGCTGATTCTACAAGCCTTGATGAATTACATGGACTACTTTTGATCCATGAAATGCGTATTGAGTCTCAGATTCAAGAGACATCACCCATTGAAATGCCTGCAACGACTCTTTATACTGTTAAAAATGTTCCTCAAGGACGAGAAAAAGATTGTCAATGACCCTCATTTTATCGTGGCAGAGGACGTGGACGAGGTGGATCCTCTAATGTTGGACGTGCCTCCACCAATTTCACAAATGAGCAACCTACAACCACCTCTCAATCATCTCGAACTCCATGTCAAATCTTCAATAGGGTAAGCCACACCGCACTTGATTGTTATCATCAGATGGATCATTCATATCAAGGTCGGCAGCCTCCTGCCAAGCTGGCTGCCATGGCTGCATCTAAGCAATTTAATGGGACATGGTTCATGGATGCCGGAGCCTCCAGTCATGTCACTAATGACCTTGTGAATCTCTCCATTCAGTCAGACTATCAAGGAGGTGATCGTATTTCAGTTGGAGATGCTACTAGACTTCCTATCACTCATACCGGTTCTTTTTTTCTAAAATCTACTTCACATTCTTTTCACTTAAAAGATATTCTTTGCGTCCCTCACATGTCTACAAATCTTGTTTCTGTAAACCAGTTTTGCAAAGACAATAATTGCTCCTTCACATTTACTGATTCTGAATTTTTTGTTAAGGACAATTTCACAGGGAGGACTCTTTTCCCAGGGCGGAGTAAAGACGGGTTATACCCTTTGCAAATAAATCGTCAACACAACACTCCTACAAAAGCTTCTCTAGTTGCCCTAGTTGGTGCATGTGTCCCTTTTAGTACATGGCATCTAAGACTGGGTCATCCGGCCAAAGAAACTTTTCAATTTATGATTTCTAATTTGCATCTTCCAGTTCTTGGGTCTGTCAAACTCTCGTCTGTTTGCCCAGCATGTCAAATGGGCAAGAGTTGTTGTCTGCCTTTTGGTCTATCTGAATCTATTACTAGTTTTCCTCTTGAAATTATTCATTTATATATTGGGGACCCTCTCACATTGCTTCAATAAGTGGATAAAGATATTATGCTATTTTTATTGATAATTTTAGTCATTATGTTTGGTTTTTCCCTATGACTCAAAATATGAAATTTTGATATATTTGTTGCCTTTAAAAATTTAGTTGAAAATTTTGTTGGATGAAAAATTAAGATGCTACAATTTGACGGTGGAGGTGAGTACAGCAGTAATCGTTTTCGAACTTTTCTCACTAATAATGGAACTTCACATCGCCTCTCATGCCCTCATACCCCAAAGCAAAACAGCCTTGCTGAAAGAAAACATAGGCATATCGTAGAGATGAAACTTTCTCTCATGGCTCACTCTCGAATGCCCTTTAAATATTAGGTTGAATCTTTTCATACTGCTGTTTTTCTCATCAATCGAATGCCATCCAAAGTCATTCACAACGACTCTCCCTGGAAAAGATTATTTGGGAAAACTCCAGATTATAGCATCTTACATTCATTTGGGTGTGTCTGTTTTTCATTTTTATGTCTATATAACTCTTATAAACTTGCCTATCGGACGTTTGAATGTATTTTCCTTGATTACAGTCTAGATCACAAAAGATATAGGTGCCTTGACCTAGCTATTTGTCATGTTTATCTCTCACAACATGCTGTCTTTGATGAGTCCAAATTTTCTTTTGCAAAGGTTGCACATGAGGAGTCTGCTTTACCTCGCTCGGAATGGATGCCTCCCCAGACGGTTGACACTGCACCCATTGTTTCCACAGATGCTCCTATTTCAACCATCACATCTACCTCCACTATGCACTCTAGCCAAGTTGACACTTCCACTTATTTTCTTCCTCTTGCATCATTTAATCGGCCAACTCAAACACCATCCCCCTTGACATACCATCATCTCCTCGTCCCTCGTCCGTTGCCTCCACTTCCCGTCACCCGCCTCAGTTGTCACCAACCCCGACTTCCTCACCCCCTGCACCACCCACCACTCATACCCATCATATGATAACTCTTGCTAAAGATGGTATTTTTCAACCTAATAGTTAGTACTTCAACTTAAATACTAGCTTTCAAACAAGCGTTCCTCGTCCATCCAAGGCCCTCATGTCAACTCGGTACCCTCTCCCTGTGGCATTTTTATCTCCACGATCCCTTCAAAACCATCATGCTATTCAATGGCCAGCAAAAGCCCTCAATGGAGAGCTACTATGACAACTGAGTTTGATGCCCTTCTTAAGTGCCGCACTTGGTCTCTCGTCCCGGCTCCTCTGCATCATAATATTATAGGATGACGATGGGTTTACAAAGTCAAACAGTGTGCTGATGGGTCAATTGAACAGTTTAAGGCCCGGTTGGTGGCCAAAGGTTACAATCAACAAGAAGGTATTGACTATGCAGACACCTTCAGTTTGGTAGTAAAACTAACCACAATTCGTGTGGTCCTTTCTATTGCAATGAAGTTTAACTGACACATACGACAAATGGATGTTCATAATGCATTTCTACATTACTCTTAAATGAGGAAGTTTATATGGCTCAACCTCCAGGTTTTGTGGACCCAACACACCCCCATCATGTTTGTCGATTACATAAGTCCATCTATGGACTTAAACAAGCCCCTAGAGCCTAATTTATGCGCATCACTCATTATCTGTTGGGCCTTGGTTTTTCATGATCACTTGTCAACCCATCTTTATTTGTTCGGGTCAACAAATCATCGGTTCTTATGCTCTTAATATACGTTGATGACATGATAGTCACTGGAAACAACAACAAGGACATTTCTCTTTTCATGAAGGATCTCAACCAAAATTTTATTATAAAAGATCTCGCCCATTTGCACTACTTTTTAGGTATTGAAGTACATCGTACTAACAATGACTAATACTTAACACAAATTAAATATGTTCTTAATTTGCTTCGTCGAGCTAAGACGGAGGGTTATAAACCTCTTTATTATCCAGCAGTTGTGGGAAGCAAGTTATCTCGACACTTGGGTGAACCCTTCTCTAAAGTTACAACTTATCAGAGTGTGGTAGGAGCTCTTCAATATTTAACGTTGACCAGACTCAACATCTCATTCACTATGAATCAAGTTTGTCAATTCATGCATGCTCCCACTTCTGATCATTAACTTGATGTTAAGCGGATCTTACGCTACCTTAAGAGCACTCCTGAACATGGCTTACATATAAGATCTAACTCATTTCAGTTATCAACATTTTCTGATGTCAATTGGGCTGGCAGCCCTGATGATCGGCGCTCCACTAGTGGTTATTGATATTTCTCGAAAATAACATTATTTCTTAGAACGCTAAGAAACAACTCACTATGGCTCGCTCATCCACAGAAACAGAATATCATTCTCTGGCACACACTGCTGCTGAGCTATCATGGATTCAGACGCTTCTCAAAGATCTTACCATTTTTCTTCGGAATCCTCCTACGATGTGATGTGATAATATCAGTGCTCTTCATCTTGAAGCCAATCTCGTTTTTCATGCTCGCACCAAGCATGTTGAGGTCGATTATCATTTTATTCGCGAGAAGTAGTTCTACGAGATCTCTTAGTTAAATATGTTGCTTCTGAGGACCATATTGCTGACATCTTCACTCAAGGATTGTCAAGTGTCAGATTTATGAAATTGAAGTCCAAGCTTAACGTCGTACCACTACCATTGATCTTGCGAAGGCATATTAGCCAAGATAGCAATCACACGTGTGTCAAAAGATAAGGCCAGCTCATGCATTCTTATCTCCACATCAGTCATTCCTAAAATAGTGATTCCTTCCATCATGTTGAGAGATTTTCTCTCCTCTAGCCATGTAATTACTTGTACATCAAGATTGTAATTGTATATATAAATAGACAAATACTTTCTCTTCTCCTCTCAAGTTCTGAGAGTGAAGATTTTGACTATCTCTTAAAATCTTTTAATTTCTGATGATATTCATTTCCAAGCTACAAATTGAAATGTGAATCCCACATTCACACTATACAAAGCCAATGAAAAATTACTAGTTATGAAGAAAATGTAAAGAGATGATGCTGCTTTTGGGATCAAAATAAAATGCACAAGGATGGTGCTCCTGAAAGCCAGGTCCATCTTTATGTTTACATACTTGTTCAAGTTAGTTTACATCTTACTAAAAACCTCACAAGATTTAATGCATCTACTAAGAAAAATTAACCTTATGAAAGTAGACAAAAAACCTACAAATTAATAATAATAATCTAAGCCTTATTCCAACTAATTGACGTTGACTACATGAAAATTTTTCCTCCAATCACTCTATTAAGGGCAATAACTTTAATTATGCTCTAGATTAGGTCTTTCCTTATTACCTCCATCCATGTCCTTTTGGGCGTCCCCTTACCCTCTTAGAGCCTGATGATGATAATGATGATGATAAGAATAATAATTATTGTTGTTGTTGTTGTTGTCATATCTGTTATTCAAAAATAGTAGAACAATATATAAAAAGAGAGCCTGATAATTTTCACCTAGATTTTACATATTAGAGATTTTACATGTTAGTAATTTGCACGCACAAGATGTTTTAGGAGATACCCTACCATCTCCAAGATATATTAGGAAGGTTTGCACAAATGCACCCATTTATATGATGAATTTCACTTTATATGGTGAAAAGTCAACAAATAAAAGCTCTTTATTCGATTATTTCAACACTGATAATTTGGCTCTTTTGCTTTGAACGTGAACGATCACTGAACAATCACTATAACTTTTGTATAATTAGAAGGCTGAAATATTCAATCCCAAAAGTTTAGGTCATCCTCCACATCTCAATTAAATAAATGATATTGGGCCCGTTTGGACACATTCCCATTTAAAAGGGGGAGTTTTAAGCCTGCTTTTGCGGTGGAGTGGGAAAAATCAATCCAGTAAGTGTTTTATGGAAGATGAGATGGAGATTTGCAAAGTGAGTCCAAATGCATGTAGTCAATAACTCAACACTTGAGGTCATGGTATCGATTCCTAAAGTGGGGTGTGGCTAACATTGCAGTGTGACTAACAGGGGGGTGGGTGTACTAAAAGTGGGGTGTGTGTACTAACCCAAAAAAATGCACGGCAATGTTAGCCAACAAGACTGCATTTAGGTTTCAAAAGCCCATTTGAGGGTGCATCCAAACAGGCCCTGGGTCATTGAAAAAAAAAAAAACCAAAACACATCCAATGACTGAGAATCGCAATGTATCTTGAATGTATTCAAGCAAAACTCTCCAGTAGGACACATGTAAACTAATTGCAGACTGCCAATACTTCTGTAACCATTCACCTTATTCAAATACACAATAGACCTGCTGAATAACTTGGCTGACTTGATTAATGAGCAGCACATCATTTATGGTGGACCCCATGTAATGAACATATGGATCTGACTCTGTGCCCCAATAAGCGTTAAACATTGAATTTGTGATTGGCCCTGTTTACTCGATGAGGTAACAATTTTTTTTTTAACCCCATGTGTTCATTGGTTTCCAACCCAGATTGCCAGCGAAATCTTTTGCAGTGGGTCCCACTATGATGTTTGTGGGAAATACATTTGTTTTTTCAAATCATGACTTAACATAGCCCAAAAATGAAGCAGATCAAAACCCAAGTGAGCCGCAGCAGGAAACAGTGAGGATTGAAAAGTCTAATATTTTTGGGTTTTCATTCCAAGTATAATTGACCTTATGAAAGAAATGGATGGGATATAAGGTGTACCCAGGGAGGTCGGCAGGGACCCAATTGAATTTTCGATTTGCCTCAGTTTTTGGCCATTTCCTAACATGATCCGGCAAAACAGATGGACTAAGTGGGCAAGAAATCCGCGTCTTGTGGACACTACAACCTAACAAATAGCCCAGATATCTAACACGTACCGTTCATGATATCCAAAGCACATTTCAAGGGCTACATATGCAAGAACCACACCAATCTGCACAAATATTAACACTTGACCCACAGACTAAATATGGATAGTCAAGATTGTTTACACAAAAACAAGTCCAATCAATATTTTGTAGCATATGGCTAATGACGCGTCTTGTGGACACTACAACCTAACAAATAGCCCAGATATCTAACACGTACCGTTCATGATATCCAAAGCACATTTCAAGGGCTACATATGCAAGAACCACACCAATCTGCACAAATATTAACACTTGACCCACAGACTAAATATGGATAGTCAAGATTGTTTACACAAAAACAAGTCCAATCAATATTTTGTAGCATATGGCTAATGAAAATAAGGCCAATCGAGGAAGGATTAGATCCTCTGGACAGTATTTTTGCACAGCTCAGATTATTCAATTAGACACAACTAGGACTCGAGCAATTTTCTTCCTTTTTCAGCTATTTTGTTAGCTATATGGTGTACTTATTTCGAAAAATTTGGATCACCAAAATGGCCCAATGTTACACATGCGAAGCTTATACTGATCATAACCGTACATCTTTCTGAATTCGTTCATCAAATTTGGAAAGTTGATCAACCATCTGGCACCATTTGGAAAGTGCAAATTCCAGTAAAAGGGGAGAAGTGCACTAAACCGTGACCAACAAAACATAACCATAGCAAGACGGCCTAGCAAAAGGGGAATTTTGAATTGGTACAAACCCAAACAAATAAAAATCCAGGTCTAAAACAACCCTACAGCTGAGACAGCCACCGTAGAAACCTCATTCACAATATGGTCATCTGTTGTAAGGTACACTCTGTGGGGGTGACGTTGGATCAAATCAACCTGTCCCAACCCATTGATGAGGCAAGTTTGGGCCAAGCATGGCTTGAGTTTTACTAAAGGCTTGGGATGGAAAAATAGCCCATTTTACGAAAGGCTTTGAGTTTAACTCCTCTCGACTCATTGCCCAAAGTGGTCACCCATAAGATTGGCAAAGGCACCAAAACAGCATATACATTTACAAATATGTATTACAATGCAGGTCGGTGGTACCACAGGGCAACGGTAAACAACCGGGTTCAGGCCTGAATTCTTGAATCATTTGGCAAAGACCTCACACACTGAACACAGCTGCACAGACTAATAATCACATTATGCAACCCAAATACTCATGGAACGGTGCACCATACCAGGAATCGCAACATATGGCAAGCAAATGGGGTGAAATGTGACGGTTTCAATAACATTAAAATTCTCGTAATTTTATTTCAAAAAAGAAAAACACGTACATCATCATGTCTGCACCATGTGGACATAATGACAGTCGTGGAGCTACCATTAAATAAATACCACAAAATACATTCATGACATTACTTGTGAACATAAGAAACACTCAAGACCCGTAGAAAGGGGTATCAATCACCAGCAAGCCAACTTTCGCTTGCAGTCCAAGCCACCTTTTGCTGAAATATAACCGCCCACCCAACAGATCTTCCAAATGCCGTCCATAGCACTCTCCCAGGACTGCCTTTTGCTGCACAATACAAACACCCATCTTTCCGGCATATCTCCAACATGCATAACTGCATATAATATAATAAGACTGCCTCGACGCTACAATCACTACTATTATGCGAACAAATGCCCCCACACCCCCAAATGACCCATCACGCCATTCTCACATGCATGAAGATACATGCACAAGGCACCATCTGTATGGATAACAACCGAACAAATATCCACCAAACATTTAAAAATCAATCGGATATATCGTGAACACTTGGGAACAACAGGTTCCGCAGAAAAGAATCTCATGCAGCATCAAAGGAGGTTGAGCAGAACACATGGATATGTCCATCTAGGAATCTGTCCTATATCAGAAAATTCAGGCCAACAATTGCCAAGATTTCAGATAGCTTTTATCCAAGTAGAGTAATTAACAGAGTTCACCCAACTGGGTGAACATGGATATGTTCAATAGGTGGAATTCCAACTAACCCAAATGGAAAATCAACTTTCCAACACAAAGTACTGGTGTGACTGCAGAATTTCCCAAATTCTGCACCATTGAGATAACTGTGCTTTATTCCATAACACATTACATGACTCAATCAACTTCTTTGCAGACTCCTCAAACTGCACCATTGAGATCAACTGTCATAATACATTACTGCACCATGTGACTCAATCAACTTCTTTGCATCCACATTACTGGAAAAGACTAGTTAGCTGACAATCCTAAAAGAAGGGAAAGCAAATTCGACAAGAGATCGATTACCTTCCTCATCTAACACATACAGCCGGCTCAAAACCATTGCCTCAGATCCAGATCATTAGCAAAGTTGGTTAGTGCACAAGCCGATAGAAGGGAAGACCTAGGCTCAAGCCTAGCTCATGTACTGATTTCAGTACCACCTCAGCAGATCATGTAATCCAGAGGAGGAAAAAATTACCACATCACAACCATATGGAAGCAGCATAATGCAGTAGCAGTAGATATACATGAGAAATGAAGGCTCTTCAAAGTTAAGACAGCTTCCCATGGCAAAACATAATGGCTTTACGCCACATCACCCATTGCAAAATGCCAAACCAAATCTTCACAGGTGGAAGATGGGAGGGTATCGTTCAGAAAATATTGAAGACTTTCGTTAATTCATCCTATTAGGAGTAGATCCAGAACCAAAATTTGAATTTTTCAGGCACCACAGGCAAGAATCAAAAGATGACTTTGATCTTACTCCAGGCTCCATGGGAGCATTGGAAAACACAGAAATGACAGCAGGAAGAATTAAAACCACTATGACACCATCTAGGCCATCATAACAAGAAAAGTCAACAATCTTGTAGGACCAGAAATTTCCAATCAAACAGAAACAGATGCATCAAACAAGTTCAAATGTCTAATGTAAACTCGGAGATGAATCAGAAGATGGAAAACTACTGCCCCATCTTAAGAAAAGATGAGTGACCAAATGCCAACGACGGTTTAAAAAAATGACGACATTTCAAGACCACATGACAGATAAATTTGAAGTACTACTCAGCAGAAGCTGGCTACAAAGTGACACCTAAGACATCAGAGGACTATTGGAAGAAGTGCATAGGACTGTAAAGATGACAATGAAAAACAGAATGAACAATACACTCTTCCTACAACGACCATAGCAGGAACTTTTCAAGAACTTTTCAAGGGCGAGGACTCTATAAAACAAAGTCCAGACGCGATAATAGGTTAATAAAATGCATGACAAGAATGCCTTGAACAAAAAGAAGGATTAAGTAGTACTGCAATGAATATCTACTAAATTAAAATCTGTACAGGCCACCTAGATGGACAATAAAAAAAAAAAAACCATGTATAAATAAACAAAAGCTGTTGTTGCCCAATGAACTACCGTCAGGACCAAGGCCATGACCGTGAACTTGATTAACCAAGTTGCACCATGCATCACCATGTGTAGCAAGTAGTAAAATATAAGGTATGGCCATGCCCTAGGGCAGACCAAACCCATACCAGATTAACAAACAAGTTCCTTCCTAATAATAAATAAAATTTGAAACCCATACTTATCTAAGGAAAATATGATTGGAGATAAGGCTGCTGCAGACTACTAGGCTGCAGACTTCCATGTTGCATGCCACCAGGTGCAGTGTAACCACCATAACCAACAGGCTTATCATACAAGCTCGATGATAGCTCTGTGGAGTAGAGATGAGACCTCGGTGGGCTCCTGCCCCCAACATAACCCAGATGTGATCCTAGATAGCTGGGACCCTGATGGTCATAAAGTGCAGAAGCTCCTGCACCAGGCCCTGCCAAGCCATAAGGCCCAGCTGAAGGCAGGTACGGAGAAACCCGGTCAGCTAACAGACTAGCATGCTGTGGTTGTTGGTTAATTTGTGCAACCTGGGATGAACTTAGAGAGGTGGGGCCAGAGTGGGCCAAAGCTGGTCGATGACGCTTGTTTGAAGACTGCTGTTGCTGGCTCTTTGGCATTGTCGGAGCCGGGCGCTTCCTTTCTGCCTTCTGTTTTTCCAACTGACCAATACGCTTTTCCAACCCTTCTGGTGAATACTCAGATTGGAGATTGTGCTCTTCAATGCATTTCATTATGGCTCTCATGGCAGCAAGTTCTTTAGCAATGGCCTCATTCTGTTCAAGGGGCATCCAGGGTTGATGTGCAATCTCAGTACATACACTAAGATTAAAAACATGACATGGGCCTAGAAAAGAAAAATGTGATACCTGCGCCTGAAGGGAGCCATTTCCCTTTTTCCTGACCTCTTGGGCTACCTTCTTTGATTCCTTCAAGTAGGCCTTCAGAAGAGGCACAGGAGGGAACTCCCCCACAACATCAAAGGCATATGCATAGTTAACAGCATCAAGCTGCTTCCCATTACTGACTAGTTTCCTAATAAGATCTGTCACAAACAAAAAGCTTTCCAGTGTTAACATCCCCAAAGTGCTGGATGTTTTCAGACCAAACATATTGGAAATTAATGCAACGGAAACTACAGATGCAAGCTTTACAATCAATAAATTCAAAGGCCTCAGAATTGCAGAATAACAGCAAGGCTTCAAAAGCCATTCAGTCCCGAAAGATGGTGTTTTGGTAATTGGATATCATCACTGGCCAAAAGATCCAAACTCTAAAAGTGTTCAAGCTCAAACTGACCAATCAGTGTTTTATTGCAAAAATAAAAAGTAGAGAAAAGCATTACAATCAATCAATTCGAAGGCCTAAGAATTGCAGAATAACAGCAAGGCTTCAAAGCCATTCAGTCCCAAAAGATGGTATTTTGGTAATCAGATATCATCACAGGCCTCAAAAGCTCAAGGGTTCAAGCCAAAACAAGAATTTAATATCATATGACTAAACATACATTTTATGACTCAAAGCATGATTAAACAGTGAGAAATGTAATAAAGGAATATATGATTCCAGTCAAATTTTTAATATCTCGAGATACTATCACAAGATTTTCCAAAGTCTCACTAGAATTGCATTATGATGAGAACATTAACATGAGATATAGGGAAAAATTACAGGCTTGTAAGTGTATCTATGTGAATTATAATTCCATTCAAAAGAATATATATATATATAAGTACTTAATTATGTATAATAAATGCAATTAAAATCTTTTTTTATTTTGAGATTTTGCATATCACAATCCAAGAAAAACCTACAAAAAAAATCTCCCAAGAAATTTCCTCTTAAGTACAAGAATGTGAACTATGATTCCATTCAACAAAATACTAAAAGAAACTAATAGTTCAAGTTACAAGAAATACCATCAATTATGTAACCTGTAAAAAATTATTATAATAAATCAGAAAGATATGAAAAAATAGTAATGCAATTGACATGAATGACACATAGAAGACACAGCAAGCGTGCATGCAGCATGCAAAGCCTAAACATAGTATAAAAATGGTTTGCCCAATTCTTCAACAATTATTTAAACAACTGAAACAGTTCAGACAATAATCCAATAAGATGAACACCAAGATGTCAAAAAAAGGAACAAGAACAGCTGGCTAAGTGATGTATGTCTCATGGCCTGTCCAAGGAGGTCATGGCAGCAAGGCCGCTCCTCAAGGCAATGGAATATGAGACCTGCACATTTGAGGGAGGAGCTCCACAAGGAAGGACCCTCAACATCAATGGGCATTTTTCTGTGACGTTTACAACAGAATATACAAACATTGGAAGTCTGCTCCATTATGTAAAGGAAGTTTTTACCCAAAAACCTCCCCCGTCAGAAAATTGAGGAAAGAAGAAAAAAAGATAAGGAAAATATAACGTGTAAGATGAATTGTTTGGGGGTGAGAAATTGAGGCGGGGAATTGTTAAATGCATGGTTTTCTAAAATCCACATAAAAACTAAGGACTTTGAACATCCACGAATTGAAAGACTTGCTCAAAATATAATGTGAAATATGAAATTAGGGGCTGTTTGGGGTGAGTAATTGAGGCAGGGAACTGTCAAATGCATGGTTTTTTTAAATCCCCACACCCATAAAAACCAAGGACTTCGCATATCCACGAAATGAAAGACTTCCTTAAAAGCAATAATAGCTATTTCTTTGCAATAATGGGCTGAGAATTCCATAGATGCTCTATAATCCAAAAGACTTGTAGCTAAATTCCCAAACAGTGGACTCCAGGATTTACCTAATATAAAAATCCAACACAAATCCATGATCATAGATTTATCAAATTCGCTGTTCTTTCCTAATCCAAGACAGGGCCTTGGAACAAAAAAAAAAAAAGGAAGCTTCAAGTCCAGCATGAGAAACCAGAAGGCAATTTAAAACAAACACTGGAAGCAGCCAAATGATCCAATCAGATAACACGAAGATGTTAAAAAAGACCCATATAAATGTAATCCAGCATTTAGCTAAGAGATGTATGTCTCATGGCCTGTCCAAGGAGTTCATGGCAGCAAAGCTGCTCCTCAAGGCAATGGAATATGAGACCTGCCCCTTGACAGAGGAGCCCCACAAAGTAAGGACCCTCAACATCAACAGGCATTTTTCTGTGACGTTTACAAAGGAATATACAAACATTGGATGTCTGCTCCATTTTGTGAAGGACGTTTTTACCCAAAAACCTCCCCCGTCACAACTGAAAGGAAAGATGCAACACAGAAAATGAAAAGTGTGCAACATTAATGCAGTGGAATGCAATGGAAGCTGTAAAGTCCACCATGAAAAACCAGAAAGCCACTTCAAAACAAAAGCCACCAGACAGGTAAATAATCAAATCAGATAAACAGAAACATACTATCAAAAGAAGACACAAAAAAAAAAATCAAATCAGATAAACAAAAATATACTATTAAAAGAAGACACAAAAAAATCAAATCAGATTAACAAAAAGATAAATAAAAGATCCATAAAAAATACAATCCAAAAAGTGGCTAACAAATGTACGTCTCATGACCTGTCCAAGGAGGTAATGGCAGCAAAGCTGCTACTCAAAGCAGATGGAATATGAGACCGGCCCCTTGATGGAGGAGCTCTAAGACCCTCAACATGTAAAGGAATATACAAACAATGGATGTCTGCTCCAACATGTAAAGGAACTTTTTACCCAAAAAAAACCTCCCCATGTCAGAAAAACTACAGAACAAAATGAAAGAAAAAAGTGGGGAATGGAATTCTGCTGTGGAAGTCGGATTTAGTAGGAAACGAATGAAGAACAAAACAATAATAAAAATGAAACTCAAATTTGAAAGGCGAATTTACAGAAAACAAGAGGAACAAAATGAGTGGGGGGAACTCTGAAATGAAAGATGAATTTGATCAGAAACAACAAGTTTGAGACCAACATGTAAAAAATTGCAGTTTAAATGCGACCAGACAAAAATAAATCAAACAGATCAACAACAAAAAATAAAAAAATAAACAAAATACAGAATCACAAAATGTAACCAACAAGTGGTTAAGAGATGTATGTCTCATGGCAAGTCCCAGGAGGTAATGGCATCAAAATTGCTCCTCAAGGCAATGGAATATGAGACCTGCCCCTTGACGGAGAAGCTCCACAAGGGAAGCACACTCAACATCTGCAGGCATTTTTCTGTGATGTTTACAGCGGAATATACAAACATTGGAAGTCTGCTCCATCATGTAAAGGAGTGTTTTACCCAAAAACCTCCCCAATCACATAAAGTAAAGAAGAATGAAATGAAACTCTAATGTTAAGTACGGATTTGCTAGTAGAAAACAGTGCAAGTCCCGTGAAAAACCAGAATGCAGTTTCAAACAACACATACAGATCAAAATGAAGTACTTGACCATTTACACACCATAGCAACTTTATATGCTCCAACACATTGATGACAAATGAAGAAATCAAAATAGGTAAAACGACATTATCAAACTATCTAGTTAAAACAAGATAACAATGTCAATAAGCAACAGAAAAAACGCACGCCAACAAACAGCTAAGATATAGATGCATGTCTCAAGGTAAGAGCAAGCAACAAAGTTGCTCTTCAAGGAGATGGAATATGACGACCTGCCACTTGACAGTGGAGATCCCTAACCGAAGGACCGTAATAAAGAGGTTTTTCTGTGACATTCATCAAGCACTATACAAACAGTTTCACTTGCTCCAAGGTTACAACTATCAGTAATCAATCACCCTCGACATCAGAGAGCAAAAACCAATGTCTGACTTCAACAATAAGTATGAAATTTACTTCAAGATTGTGGTTAGATCGAATCATAAAATGAAAATGTCAGAAAGACATCTTTCCAAGATTAAAAAAATCAACAGAATCAGAATCTAATTTGCAAATTAAGGGCTTCACAGACAGAGACCCATAATGAACAGAACAATCAAAAGCCTCATTACAACATATTCGCGTTTGCAATAGAATCAATACATACAGACCCATAATTTTGGGGGGAAAAGATCTAAAGGCGAAAAAACTCACCAGGAATTTTCTCCGTGAGTTCGAGTGTGCGGCACAAATCAATCGTCTGCTTCCGCCGAGCAATAAAAACAACAATGTCAAACAACTCATCGACATCAAACCAAGAAACCAGGCCATACGCTGCCAGAAGGTGCAAAAATGCCACACCCTCTAAAGGGTTCTCACCGTTCTTACTAACCTTCCCCTTCCATTCCTCAGCCAATTTCCTGGCGCTATCCTTCACCTCCTCCGAAATCTCTGGCGAGATCGACATCAGTCGATCAAGAAGAAGAATGCAGGTACGTCGTACTGCTGCCTGCTGGACGTCCTTATCGGACTTCAATTTCACAGGGTAGAAACCCTCCATCGCATCCAACACCATCTTTGCAGGATCCGGCGCGGTCCTGAGGGCCGCACTGAGCTCCTCACGCATGTCATGCAGATCTTGACGATGTGCAATGACAAACAACCGTAAGCCCTGGCCATCCATTTTGGCGCAGAGAGACTTCAGCTCAGGCCGTGGGACGACATCCGACTTCACAGGCTCCACGACGGCAGCGGCGGCCGCAGCAGCAGCCGCAGGGGCTGCCTGCTGCTCTTTGGACTCAAGGTCCTTGAAGCGCTGCTCGATCGATTTCTCGATCGAAGCGAAGTGATCCTCAAGATCCTGCCATTGGAGATTGAAGGAAGCGAGGCATTCGGAATGCGATCGGAGGGCTTCAAAGGACTTTTGAAGCTTCTCCTTCTTCGAAGAAACGGATTGAATCGATGCAGAAATCGACTTCAGAGAAGCCATGGATCTCTGCAAAAGATCTACGAAAAAGAAAAACTAGAAAGAGAGACGATCGAATCGAAACCCTAAAATCCTATGAACGAAAGATCGAAACCCTAACCCTAGTATGAATCTACTAGATGCCTAGAACGCTTAGAGATCTCCTAAAACCCTAACCCTAGAATAATCTCTTGAACATAGGAATACCTCGCGGCGCCTGTTGGGATAGCTGCAGAAATACAGAGAGCAAGCGGCAGCATTTATAGGGCCAGGTGGTTTACTTGCGCCGTTGGATTATAATCGTGCGGTTCTGGTTAATTTAAGACAGAACTATTTTGGACCGTTGGTTTTTCGCGATGTGCGGATTATACGCTCTTTTGCGTCGCGCAATGGTTCACGCTGGATGCGGATTTCCTGCAAAGCCTTTCGCACGAAGTCTTGTGCTGGGATGCTTAGGTGGGGCCCACCGTGATGTTTTTCAGTAATCCACCCTTTCCATCCGTTTTGCGAGCTCATTTTAGGACGTGAGACAAAAAATCAGGTGGATCCAAAACTCAAGTAAGACATACAAGAGGAAACAGGGATTCAACGACCACCGTTGAAATATTCGGATGGTCACAAATAATTTTGCATTAGGATGACCTTTTTGTGTTTTCACCTCATCCCTTTCGGAATTACGTCATGAACGGTTTGGATGAATGAGCCAGAGAAAACAGATGATACAGGAGGATTACTGACAAACATGATGGTGGACCCCACAGAGCTTACCACAGCAGGAACTTGTTGCGGAAGTCTTTGGCAAGAAATCCGCCTAGCGCAGTTTGGGTGGATCTCCGCATCCACCTATGTCGGTGGATCAATGTGGGGCCACTGTGATGTATATGATTTACATCTGCACCGTTCATCCATTTTGAAAGCCCGTTTTAGGTTATAACTCCAAAAATGAAGCAAATTCAAATCTTAGGTAGACCATACCACCGGAAACAGTTGAGACTAATCCCCACCATTAAAAAATTCATGGGGACCACTAGAATGTTTATTTGTGAACAGGCCACACAAATATAAGCTTGTTCCAAAACATTTGTGAAAACTTGTGTGGTTGATAAATAGTTTTTAACGGTGGATTACCATTGTTTCCGGTATTATAATCTAATTGAGATTTGGATCTACTTCAATTTTAGAATCATGCCTTAAAATGAGTTTTCAAAATGATGGTCGGTGTAAATATAAGGTATATACATCACTGTGTGCCCCACAGCCAGCATCCCACCAGTCATGATCTGGTGCTGACTGCCTTACCTGATTTTCTGGTGCTGACTGCCTTACCTGATTTTCGCCAACCGAGAGCCACGGTGTCCATGGCTTCATTTTAACCATTGAACCCAAAAACGATGATGAAATATATATATATACACACACACACAACAGTTGACATGAAACGCCCACTAGAAGCCTGAGGCTGTGTGGGTACCGAAGAGATGTCCATGACAAATCTGTTGGGTCCATCTGTTTTAAAAGACAGCAATAGGACAGGATTCTGAAAATCAAGTAAATCCAAAACCAAGATTGGCCACATAAATGAAACAGTGGGAATAGAAACATCTACCAACAAAACATTTCTAGAGCTGACCATGATAATTATATGTCATCCAAACCGTTCATTCGATTATTTGCAGTTAGATAAATTGTAAGAACAAATATCATTCTAACACAAAACTCTTGTCACCCTCACCCAAGCATATGTATCTTCCATGCCTGGGGCGCATGCAATCAGCTCCGAGTGGCATGCGGCCTTTACTGTGGAGCTCACCTTGATGTATGTATTCTGTATCTACACAATTTGTCCGTTTCTTCAACCCATTTTAAGACGTGATCTAAAAAATGAAGAAGATCCAAATCTTAGGTGGACCATACTCTAAGAAGTGGTGGTGATTTAACATCCTGTCATTAAAAATGAAGGGGGGAAACAAAAATTAGCTTGATCCAAAACTTTCATAGCCCATTAATGGTCAATCACCATGGTTTCCTATGGTATGGTCTACTTGATAATTGGACCTGCTTCATTTTTTGAATGATACCCTTGGGTGATTTTCTTGTGAATGTTGGGATTATATGGGGTAAATGATGGGCGGAGGCTTGTGATTGGTGGAGGGAAAAGAGGTGTCACATGGCACTCTTACATAAGTTGGAAAGGTTGGTAAAATGTTAAATAAGTAAGAGTCTGGAGCTATAAACACCCTACCTCATGCCGACAAATTGGTTAAGATTGGATGGCTATGATGGATGGTGACCTATAACCCTAATTTAAGCCTCAACTCAGTCTTAAAACCTAATTCAAACCCTAACTCAGTCCTATAAGTCTAATCCAAACCCTAACTCAATCCTAAAACCTAACTCAACAAAACTTAGCCCAAATAACCCAACCAATCCAATCCCTAAAAACTTTAGAACCCATAAAATGAGGCCTTAAGTCAACTCTCTGAGTTCACTCTTCGAGTTGACTTGTTGAGTCGACTCTTTGAGTCAACTCACCATGTCAATCCACTCGACTCCTAAAACCCAGTCAACTCACCTAATGTTCGCTCGCCTCAAGTGCAAGGCTGCGATGTAGTAATAAAACTCGGTAAGACCGAGGTCGATCCACAGGGAATTGGAAAACAAGTTCCAAACTATTCCAGCAACTCAATTTTGCAATAAATAGGAGATTCAATTGAAGCAATTATACTAAAACAGTAACTTTAATGAAAGCAGTAGTTTAAAGGCACTAAGGCATTCAAGGATACACTTGTAGCAATCTCATGTCAATCCAATCAATCCAAGCAAAATACACAACTAGATTTGAAGTCCTATCTCTCATCTAATTGGAAAATAAAACATTAAACACACTCAGTCCCACTCAAGTTGAACTTCCAAGTTCTAGTCCCATTCAACAATGTAGAATTCAAAATCATAGCTTTTGGAGTAACAGCCATGCCTATGGACTATGGCTTGCTCAAGGATTACTATAATTCGAATCTAAACAAGCACAATATGATAATCTCAGAGAATCGTAAGGAATCCATGTCCAAAGCACATGAACTCTCATAAAACATCTCAAACTATCAACTTTTAAGAACTAGATTAAATAAAAATCCAAACTTGAAGTAGAATTACTTGAATTAAACTGAATCAAATATGAAATCGGCTACAAGCTTCACCTCTCAGCCTTAGCTGGAGATCTAGCCGAGCATTGTCATGCTACAACTAAAACTCATAAGAAAACTAAAAAACATAGAAAAACCGGAGTTTGGAGGGTTGCAGACACTCCACGACGGCTTCCTTCCTCTCCCACGACGTCCCTTGGCTTCTAAGATATCCTAAGAAGAGCCCCTAGGTGTCCTTTTATAGTGAGGACGCTCGGTTGCGTCAGAATCTTTCAGAAACCGCGTAAGGTTACGCAGTGCGCAGCAATTTTCGGAACCAAAAATAGAAACTGCCTGATTTTCTGCATGGCCGACCGGTCGGACGACCGGTCGGATCGGACTGGGCTGGCCGACCGGTCACAATCGGTCGGACCTGTATTTTAACAGTCCAGGGAGTACATAGAGAGGGCCGACCGGTTGGCCGACCGGTCACGACCGGTCGGACCAAACTGGGCATTGGTCCAGCGTGTTCAGCAGAAGGCACTGACCGGTTGGCCGACCAGTCGAACCAACTGGTCCTTCATCCAGCAGTTTCCAAAGGTGTAGCCGACCGGTCGGACTTGCTGTTCTTCTTCCTTTTCTTCAACTTTCTTTTCTCCTTGCTTTCTTCTTTCTTTGCTCCTTTTTCAATCTTCATCCCATGCATCTAAATGTATTCTTTTGGTCCCCAATTGGGTGAAATCTGCTATCATCCCTACAATCACAAAACATACGTTAGATGGGCCTTTTAAACATGAAAACCATGCATATAATGTGATGTAGTGGGATATGCAATGTATAAATTGGAGGTTCAACACACCCCCCAACTAGCTTTTTGCTAGTCCCGAGCAAAACATGCGTGAAACCATTTCAAACCCCCAAACCAACTCTCCTTCAGAAACCATGTTTCTATCCATTCCAAGTCATACAAGTATAAACTTTGGAGAAATTAGGTGATATCAGTTGAAACCTTAAACTCTCACAGCATAATAAGTGTCTACATGGAATTCCCGCTGATCGATTGATAAATAGAAGAACTCGAATACATTCAACCTAGTGTGCATAGTGAAAGTTCATCTCATGAGTTTCTGGGATTATCTTCTCCGTAGATCAAATAAACTATGGGTCTCAAGGTGTACAGAGCAACAACAAGCCTATGACAGGAATTTGTCTTACTGTCCTTTCGACGGCTTTCACACTACGTCCCATTTCCGGCTTTGGTTACGACTAGACCATCCCCCGGTTGGTAACAGGTAGCCCTTTTTGAAATTTTTCACCAATCTTCCATCATTCCCAATTTCATCCTTCCTTTTCCCTTTTCTTTTAAATTAGATAGGACTTTTAGAAATCCATATCTTTCGTTATTTTTCCATGGACAAGGATGGACAAAGTACCCTGGCTTGGTTTCTCAACACCTTTAAATCA
Organism: Liriodendron chinense; assembly: GCA_003013855.2. Taxonomy (NCBI): domain Eukaryota; kingdom Viridiplantae; phylum Streptophyta; class Magnoliopsida; order Magnoliales; family Magnoliaceae; genus Liriodendron; species Liriodendron chinense. The sequence continues at coordinate 7,842,255 of ML058445.1, read as the reverse complement.
CGTCTAGCTAATCCACAAATCGCATAATCCTTTCAACCCATGAAATCGTGTAATGTGAACTAGGTGTAAAGGTGTTCAAATTTTCTATCAATCACAACAATAGGGGAACTAACATATAGAACCATTATGTTGGGAGAAATTCAAGACTTCACACACTTCGTATCTCCTCTTCTTATACTCATATCATCTCGAATGCATTGAAATAAGGTTTTCTAAAAGAGTTTTGAAATTTTAGAAAATTCGAAAAAATTTGTGCATATAAGGCTTGAAATGTTACAACATGCTAGATGAGGAAGCTCATCTCACCCCCCAACCAAATCTTGCATTGTCCTCAATGTGAAAAGATATGCAATGAGCATGAACCTGAGAGCAATGACAAAATATAAGAGAGTGAGAACAATAGTACCAGTGAGTCGATCATGGAAGTCTGTAACTCCAAAATCCTACTAAAACATAAAACTAAATAAAACTAAACCTAAACTACGGAAAGCAATAAAGATACCTAACCCATCCTTTTTAAAAAGAGAATCTCCATCAGACTAGGAGATCGATTATCAGTAAAACATCCAAAAGGACAAAGTTGAGCAAGATCATCAAGTGGTGTAATAAATTATTCAGAAGAACTATCCACCATCCTGCTTTGGAAAGTACATTGGTGACATCGATCATTCTAACCCATTGAAAATCCAGCTGAAAAATTTCAGCGGGTTCCTCAAGAAAATTGTCACATGTACTAGGAAAGGAGAATTGCATTGGTTGAAATTCATTGATTATAGATCTCCTTTCCTTCTTGTCTGGGCAAAAATCATTCAACTATGTCAAATATGGGTCATCCCAGAAGTGTTTTTCGGTTTGAACAAACCAAAGAGATGTGGAGACTTCAATCGCTTCATCCTCAAACATTGGTATGGTATCCACATAATCATTTGTCGCTTGCGCTTCCACAGTTGATTCTTCAATTTGGCACTCTGTGGAAGGAAGCTTTTTAGGTGCATGAGGTCTCTCTCTCAAAGAATTTACTATGTCCTGAATCATGGAATCATCCCAATCTTCAAAATACGCTAAACACTCCTCGAGTGTGTAGGAAACCTCAGGAGATGAAGTTTTCAGATTTGGACCCTTCACGTCTTCCTCCTTCTTAGACTTTTGTGTAGGTTGGAGTGGGTCCTCAACCTCTACACTTTCAGAAATTAGCCTCTCTGTAGGCAAGTCAAGCACCAATTCTTCCAAATCCTGCATAACAAATTTGTGTAAATCAGAAATTGGCAACTTGTCAAATAAATTTTCAGAAATTGACACTTCCAATGTCTTATTAAAATTATAATTGAATTCATCCTTAGAATGTGTCAAACATGTCCCCAAGCTTTTAGGTAGATCATGTTGAAAAAACCCCTCATCTTCCATAGATTCTATCATGTTTACCTCATGGGGGCCATCATTATCGTCCCAATCCTCAAAGGGATCAAAGCTAACAACATTTAGAGGATCAAAATTCTGCCTTAAAGCGAACTCCTCTTCCACGATTGAATCAATCATATCAACCTCGTGGACATCATCATCCTCCCTATGCCTTTTGCCCAAGTGGAACACATTCACCTCTAATGTCATGTTCCCAAAGGATAATTGCATCACCCCATTTCGGCAATTGATGATTGCATTTGATGTAGCAAGGAATGGGCGACCTAAGATCACCGGTATTTGAGTGCCAGCATCTAAAACCGGTTGTGTGTCCAAGACGATAAAATCTACCGGGTAGTAGAAATTGTCAACTTGGACTAGAACATCCTCAATTATCCCACTCGGTACACGGATGGATCTATCAGCGAGTTGCAATGTGGTTTTGGTGGGTTTTAATTCACCAAGACCCAATTGCTCATATGCCGAGTATGGGATCAAATTTACGCTTGCCCCCAAATCTAACAATGCACGCTCAATCCGATAGTCTCCAATGACACATGAGATTGTGGGACTGCCGGGATCTCTGAATTTTTTGGGGGGGGGGGGGTCTTTTGAGTGAGAATGGCACTCACTTGCTCATTTAAGAAGGCCTTTTGCTGCACATTATATTTACGTTTGGTTGTGCATAGATCCTTTAGAAACTTGGCATAAGAGGGGACTTGTTTGATGGCATCAAGCAAGGGAATGTTGATCTTGACTTGTCTAAAAATCTCTAGAATATCATGAGAGTTTGGGAGAGATTTTGGAGCAACCAATGTCGAAGGAAATAGGTGCTACGGGCTTGAAAACGCGTTCCGTTTCTTATGAGGTTAAGTTAGATCCGTCCTCATCCTCAGAATTTACCGGATCATTAGGCTTGTCGGCCTTCACCGGAATAAATTTGTCAATTTGTTTACCACTTCTAAGAGTGGTGACGGATTTGGCTTGCTCCATATGTTGGTTGAAGGGATCAGGAATGCTTACTTCATGTACTTGTTTTGGATTGGGCTGAGGTTGGGCCAGAAAGGTCCCTTCCCTAGCATTCAAGCGTCACTTAATCTCATCAACCGAGACTTTAAGCTCTTGGAACATTTGCTTATTCGTTTGGTTTATTTGCGTTTGCCCTTGTATAAACGCTTTCAAAGTATCCTCCATGGAGAATTGAGGTGGGGCCATATTTTGCATGGGTGGCCCTCCTTGAGAGTCGGTAGAATTGCCCGTGGGAGCATTCTTCCAACTGAAATTCGGGTGGTTCTTCCAACTGTTATTGTATGTATTACCCACCGGTCCATTGAAAGGCCGTTGATACCCATATGTGGCATTTTCATGTTCATGTAACACCTCTTGAAATGCAAGAATTGTGGGACAATCTTGCGTAGCGTGTAAATCGGTGTGACAAATCTCACATATGGTATCAATAGCTTCATTGGACTTTGGAACTCCACTTTTACTAAGTTCCATGGCCTCGATCTTCCTTGTGAGGTTGGCTATCCTTGCATTCACGTCGTCTTCCTCCTTGAGGATATAGATCCCTCCTTTCTCTTTCTCTTGAGTAGGCTTGGGGTTGTTGGGTTTATCTGAGGTATCCCAAGATTAGGCATTTTCAGCCAACATGTCCAAATAACTTCAAGCCTCATCTGGATTTTTGCTCATAAATTCGTCATTGCACATCATCTCTACAAATTGGCGTATATTGGAACTTAATCCATTGTTGAAAAAGTTTATAATTCGCCAACTCTCATAGCCATGATGTGAGCAAGCAAGTAGGAGGTCCTTAAATCTCGCCCAACATTGGAAGAAAGATTCACCCTCTTTAGCTGAAAAATTCATTATAACTCTTCGAAGGGTGTTCGTTTTATGAGCTGGGAAGAACTTTTTCAAAAATTCTCGGGTCATCTCATTCCATGACCCAATCGAATGTGGTCTAAGTGAGTGAAGCCAATTTTTTGCTCTTTCTTTCAATGAAAAGGAAAAGAGTTTAAGCTTAATGGTATCTTCAGAAACATTGGTGTATTACAAGGTAGCCACCACTTCTTCGAATTCTTTTAAGTGCAGATATGGGCTGTCAGAGTCTAGCCCATGGAACTTTGGCATAAGTTGAATTACACCCGGCTTTATGTCAATGTTTCTGCCGTTTGGTGGTAGAACCATGCAAGAGGGTGTAATTGCACGGCCTGGTTGTAGGTAATCTCGTAGTGATCTCATTGAAGGAACGTTATGTACCTCATTCTCTCCTACTCCCTCTTGATTGGCGTTTGTAGTTGGAGTAGGAGGGGGAGGATTCCTTAAAGGTATTTGATCCATACTCCCTAAACTTTCACAATGTTCTTGGTAATTCCGGACACGTCTATGGACTGACAATGGTCCAACTAAACCACCTTCGGATTGGAGACGATTAGAGTGGTCACGTTCCCAACGGGACATAAACCACTCAACTAAAAACTAAACTAGTCCTAAAATAAAATCAAAAGCTAAAAGAGTTCAAGTTGGAAGGATAGTACCGATTCGCTTGAACTATAAGAACTTCCTACAAAACACAACAGACTTTGTTAGCTATAAAATTCAGAAAAATTAATCCTAAAAGAATCAATAAATCCTAACTACTTCTATTCTATAGCCACTAAAACAATTCAGAACCGTTATCTAAATTCCCCGGCAACGGCATCAAAAACTTGTTCGCTCGCCTCAAGTGTAAGGCTGCGATGTAGTAATAAAACTCGGTAAGACCGAGGTCGATCCACAGGGAATTGGAAAACAAGTTCCAAACTATTCCAGCAACTCAATTTTGCAATAAATAGGAGATTCAATTGAAGCAATTATACTAAAACAGTAACTTTAATGAAAGCAGTAATTTAAAGACACTAAGGCATTCAAGGATCCACTTGTAGCAATCCCATGTCAATCCAATCAATGCAAGCAAAATACACAACTAGATTTGAAGTCCTATCTCTCATCTAGTTGGAAAATAAAACATTAAACACACTCAGTCCCACTCAAGTTGAACTTCCAAGTTCTAGTCCCATTCAACAATGTAGAATTCAAAATCATAGCCTTCGGAGTAACAGCCATGCCTATGGACTATGGCTTGCTCAAGGATTACTATAATTCGAATCTAAACAAGCACAATATGATAATCTCAGAGAATTGCAAGGAATCCATGTCCGAAGCACATGAACTCTCATAAAACATCTCAAACTATCAACTTTTAAGAACTAGATTAAATAAAAATCCAAACTTGAAGTAGAATTACTTGAATTAAACAGAATCAAACATGAAATCGGCTACAAGCTTCACCTCTCAGCCTTAGCTGAGAGATTCTAGCCGAGCATTGTCATGCTACAACTAAAACTCATAAGAAAACTAAAAAACATAAAAAAAATCAGAGTTTGGAGGGTTGCAGACACTCCACGACGGCTTCCTTCCTCTCCCACGACGTCCCTTGGCTTCTAAGATATCCTAGGAAGAGCCCCTAGGTGTCCTTTTATAGTGAGGACGCTCGGTTGTGTCGGAATCGTCCAGAAACCGCGTAAGGTTACGCAGTGCGCAGCAATTTTCGGAACCAGAAATAGAAACTGCCTGATTTTCTGCATGGCCGACCGGTCGGACGACCGGTCGGATTGGGCTGGCCGACCGGTCACGACCGGTCGGACCTGTATTTTAACAGTCCAGGGAGTACACAGAGAGGGCCGACCAGTTGGCCGATCGGTCGGACCAAACTGGGCATTGGTCCATCGTGTTCAGCAGAAGGCACCGACCGGTTGGCCGACCGGTCAAGGCCGGTCGGACCAACTGGTCCTTCATCCAGTGGTTTCCAAAGGTGTAGCCAACCGGTCGGACTTGCTGTTCTTCTTCTTTTTCTTCAACTTTCTTTTCTCCTTGCTTTCTTCTTTCTTTGCTCCTTTTTCAATCTTCATCCCATGCATCTAAATGTATTCTTTTGGTCCCCAATTGGGTGAAATTTGCTCTCATCCCTACAATCACAAAACATACGTTAGATGGGCCTTTTAAACATGAAAACCATGCATATAATGTGATGTAGTGGGATATGCAATGTATAAATTGGAGGTTCAACACCTAGTCAAGCCCACACCTAAAACTGAAACCCAAGCCCGAGACTAAGCCCAGATAAGATTGTGGGAGGGGAATCAATTCAACAAAAACTAAGGCAGTAGCCCCCCACACGTGAGAAGAGGCCCCTGATAAAACTGAGGGCCAACTGGAGAGGTGGTGCCCCCCCAGGGTGTTGGTTCAAATTACCCCCTTTTAGATTGCATTTGGTTCGAATTTGTCTTAAATTTAGAGTAAATGACTTAGTTGTGTTGGGATGGGAGTAAATTGGAGGAATTGGAATGTATTGGAATTTATCAATATATTTATAGGACATGTGATATCCCAAATCAACTTTAATGTCTCAAATTAGTGTACATATGTGCCATTGAAATATATACTTTAGCAAAAAAATAAGGATATTTTGAGCCTTAGGTGGGCCACAAACATAAGGATCACAAACAAGCAACTTGCCAACATTTCTTAACTGTCTATTTAGATCGCCAACCTTTAGACAGATTGGATCATTCTATTGGTGTGATTTTAGTGACCTTTCTTTACTCGTGAGACATTTCACCCCATTTACTTCCAATCTCTCCTTTTGAGAGAGGATTTAATTGGCAAGCCTAAGCCATTTACCTCTATTTACTCCCATTTCCTCCCATTTACCTTTACTTGTATGAAAGAGGATTTGATAGCAATTGTAAATCGAAGTTCATCAATTCATACGAGACTCAAATTCACAAGCTCATGTGAATTAATATTCATCCATTCATATGATCTCATAGGTTCAAGTGACAATTGTATATTGAAGTGCTCGTGTACGCAAGACTCTTATATTAGAACAAAAAATGCATACTACCATGGCCACTGTGCTATGATGTATGGCCTATAATGACAAGTCCTGATTGAACAGGGTCTGACTCTCAATTAATAATGGACATATTTGTGATTGATGAGGATATAGTAATGGGCAAATTTACAAATGATTATTGGTAGAATTCAGATTAGCAATGAGCATATTTTGTGCTAAATAGATTCACCAATTCAACATTAATCCATTTAACAATCCCATCAAGTAGTTTCATTAACCATTCAAACTCAAAAACTCGACCCGATATCCAGCCCAGCAGGTCAACTCAAAGATTCGATTTGACTCATACCTTAATGAAGTAATAGAAACTTACATGCATATGAGCAGAAAAATATGCAACAACGAGCATGAATTCGCCAAAGGAGAGATGGTAGAAGCTCCTGCCTCGTGTGTTTGAGGTCATGGTGTTGAACATTCTTCATTTTATTTAAAATAAGAATTTGGCTTGGCAAGTAACTTGGTTTGTGTCAAGCGAATCTGAATCGACTATCTTGGCAGTAAGTTTCATAGAGACTCAGCTCGATTTCTCACTAAGTCACGAATTTCAGGTCAAGTCATCGAGTTTAGAACAACAGCCAAGAATGGAATCCACTGTTTATTAAATTTCTTTTATCGCCCACAAGAGGCCCTGCTTGGTAATGGTAGAAGCCTAAAAATGAGTTTTATTGCATTTTCGATAAGAATATTTTTACAGTAGGGCTTTCTACTACATAATTACAGTTAACATGAATTACTGCTCACATAATCATCCAATACATAATTATTGTTAACTAAAATTAGATGAACTCATTTTTCATCATCTACCAAACATAAAACATCAAGTCATGTCGTGAACAGTGTCAATTCGGAGCATAACAGCCTCAAAACAGTCCCAATACTGTGCATATCGGGTTGTATCAGCCCACCTTGACTGACACATCTGTACCATAAACATTTTTAAAACCACAATTGGGATAATTGCACTTGAATTTTTCTATGGTGGCTTCCCTCAAATAATTGCATTCTACCAATGGTTAAAAGACTGACTCGGCCCAACTCATCCAGTCTCAAGTCGCAACTCACCCAAGCAGGCGGAGAACTGGCCCAACCTAGTCGATTCAGAGGCAACTTGTGGTCTGGAACTGGATCTAGTCCCACCAAATCTCAAAACCATTTGATTCTAACCCAGTTCTCCATAACTGATGAATTTCAAAGATTACTTATGACCCCGTTGAATTCTTCCCCTACAAACTTCGTAAGAATTACATTTTCAAAACTTAAAAATGAGCATACAATTAAAATTGGACCAAAATTCAAATGGGAAAACAGATTATCAGTGTTGAAGGAAACCTGATCGAATCAGGTCAGTGATTCTTGGATCCATCACATGTTGTAAGGTATGGAAAATCCTGCATTTACCACAAGTGTTGTGGAGTGGAAATGCCAAATCATGACAATAGAGTCTTCAAAATACAATAAATAATATGGTGTAGAGAATACTTGATGTGGGTAAAAAACCATTGACTTAGAATGAGAAAAAAGGAGAAATAGCACGCTGCAACGTAGAGAGAGGAAGGGGAGAGGTTTTCAGAGAAGAGAGGGAAATGGAGGGAAAGAATGCTAGACATCAGAGCATGCTACTCACAGACGAAAAGTAGTAGGGAAGAAGCAGGTAGAATCCAAGTTGTTTGTTTACATCGATAAATCCAAGCCATCAGTTTATAGGCATGCGGGATTTTCAAAATTCTATACCCTTGTCTTGAAAATCTCAATGAATGTCCCATAAAATCTCAAAGGTCACGGCTCTCCTAAAACTAATGAGATAAAAAAATGTCCGACGTGATTAGCAAAAGTGCCTCCTTTGATTTATTTTTTTATTTTTTTTATTTTTGGTGGGGGGGTTGTTGAGAACAATGATCATGTGCGTGCGCGCGCGTCTGTGTGTGTGTGTGTGTGTGTGTGTGTGTGTGTGTGTGTGAGAGAGAGAGAGAGAGAGAGAGAGAGAGAGAGAGAGCATATATAAGGTACAAATCAAAGACCCAACAAAGAGATTCATTGCCAATAAAGATGCTTGTGCTTTGGGAATAACAAACAAGGTAAGCAATGGCCTAAAAGAACTCACCAAGACAACAAAATGCAAAGGCAATGAAAAGACAGGTAAGATATGGATGGTAGGGATGATCAACGGCACCAACACAATTCGATTGTTGGGTGTCTAACATTTGAGAATGAAAATGTATGGTGCCCAACGAAGACTCTTTGACTTTGAAACAATAGAAAATATATACAACTGCTTGTATTGATCACCTAGCTAAGCAAGCAAACCATCTCACTTGCCAGATGTGTAGAGGACATCTCAGCCATGCAAATGGTGGGGCGCACAGAAGATCACCTGGCCCAAAAAAATCATGGCAGTCATCAACTTATTGGGTGAGCAACACGGGCATATTGAATCAGAGACTATGGATAGGTAGATCAAGCTTAACCCAAAACATCATTTTAAAGGAATACACCAACCAATGCAATAACCAATGTGGTGGACATGTACAACTCATATGACACCTAACTGACTAGTGGGCAATGGGGTTGAAATACTGGAGTTAGAATTACCTGGCCATAAAATCAATCTCAAGAGTCAAATGATGAGGGATAATTAGTCTGCTACTGTTGCAAACTACTAGGCTACTGCAGCAAACCACCAGACACTTGATTGCTGCCATAGCCGACTCGCTTACAGTACAAAGTAAATGATAGCCCTGCAGTGGAGTAGAGACGAGGACTCGGTGGGCTCCTGTTCACACCGTAACCTAAAGGCATTCTCAGAAGGCTAGGAATTGATGGGCTATCGTAGAGATCAACAAATCCAACACCAGGCCTCGCCATGCCATAAGGTGAAGCAGCAGGAGCCGAAGATTGAGGAGTACCTGGCCATAAAATCAATCTTGAGAGTCAAATGATAAGGGATAATAAGTCTACTGCCATTGCAAACTGCTAGGCTGATGCAGCAAACCACCAGACACTTTATAACTGCCATAGCCCACTCGCTTACAGTACAAACCAAATGACAACCCTGCAGTGGAGTAGAGATGAGGACTCGGGGGTTTCTATTCACACCATAACCTAAAGGCATTCTTAGAAGGTTAGGAACTGATGGGCTATCATAGAGATCAGCAGATCCAACACCAGGCCCCGACACACCATAAGGTGTAGCAGCAGGAGCCAAAGATTGAGGAGCTCGGTTGGCTAATAGGGGGGATGATGCCAAAATATCTCGGTCAGAAAGGGCAGATGCAACCACTGGTCGAGGCCGCTTGTTTAATGGTGGTTGCTGCATGGGACCCATGGCAACCATTGTTGCCGTAGAGTGTTTCATGTCTTTCCTCTGCTTTTCCAACTTAGCAACAACCTTTTTATGATGCTTACCATCTGCTTTCCACTTCTCCAACTCAGCAGTAAGCTCTTTATCATGCTTCTGTTCTTCTTTCTACTTCTCCAAATTAGCAATTCGCTTTTCAATGTCATCTGGTGGGTACTTAGATTTCAGATTGTGCTCTTCAATGCATTTCAGCACTGCTCTCAAAGCTTTAAGTTCTAAGCCAATGGCCTCAATCTGTGACAGGAGGATATTGCATCACCCAATAACCTAGAGATAATCCCTATGAGTGGTTAGGGTTATCAATGGGTTTGGTTTGAGTCGGGTCCTATAATAACTATAGCCAGGCTAGCCAGGTCTGGGTCTTGTTCTTGAAGACCTAGACCCAGATCCAATCATGTTCCAGTAACTCGTCAGGTCTTTGGATCTAGGTTTCAAGTCAAGTTCGAGGAAAAATAAAAGCATTTACATGATTGGGCCCACCCAGTGGATGGATTAGAATGCGTGCACATGTGCCACTACAACAGGCACATGGCGTGTGTAAACAGGCTCTCCTGTGAAGATTTGTATAAAGATTGAGTAAGAAGAAAGGAAGAGAAAGAAGAAGAAGAGGAGGAGATGGGGGCTAGGGTTTTTGGTTTTGAAAAACCCTGGCTCTGATACTGTGATAACTTTGGTGAAAGTGAGAGGGGGGCTCTGGTTTGGTATTCTCAAGGAACACACACTACTATGATGCACACACACCACTCTAACAAATACATGAACATAATGTTGGGAGGATATATCCCCTCTCGACCACACACAGAACAATATCGATCAAAAAAAAAAAAATGCAAACCAAAACACAAAGATTTACATGGTTTCCTTTCGGTACACTCATGGATTCACATCAATACACTATGCTCAAAGGCTAAAACGAAGAAGTGGTTTTCAATTACAATGATGACTCTCTCTTTCTCTCTCACAACAGAATATATATATTACCCTAAACAAATTAAGGATTACATAAAAACTCCATATGAAATTACAAAATTGCCCTCTAAACTAAGGGCATGCCCCCAAACCCCTGGATGAGCAATACACCTTTGATGATCAAAATCCATAGATGCTAACACATAAAACACGGAAATAACTATATATTCCAAGCATTTTCAAGCTACAAATTAAAATGTGAATTCCACATTCACACTATACAAGGCTAATGAGGAATTGATAGTTTATAAAGAAAATGTAAAGAGATGATGATACTTTTAGGATCAAAATAAAATGCACAAGGATGGCGCTTCTGAAAGCTGGGTCCATCTTTATGTTTACATACGTGTTCAAGTTGGTTTACATCTTACTAAAAATCTCTCAAAATTTAATGCATCTACTAAGAAAAATTAACCTCATGAAAGTGGATAAAAAAACTTGAAATTATAAATAATAATAATAATAATAATAATAATAATAATCTAACCCTTATTCCAACTAATTGACGTTGACTACATGAAAACTTTTCTTCCAATCACTCTATTAAAGGCCAAAACTTCAATTATGCTCTAGATTAGATCTTTTCTTATTACCTCCACTCACGTCCATTTGGGCCTTCCCATTACCCTCTTAGAGCCTTATGATGATGATGATGACGATGATAAAAACAATAATTACTGTTGTTGTTGTCATATACTTGCATATCAGTTATTCAAAAATAGTAGAACAATATATAAAAAGAGAACCCTACAATTTTCACTTAGATTTTACATATTAGTAATTTGCATGCACAAGATGTTCTAGGAGATCCCCTATCATTTTCAAGATATATTAGGAAGGTTTGCACAAATACACTAATTTATATGATGAATTTCACTTTATATGGTGGAAAGTTAATAAATAAAAGCTCTCTATTCAATTATTTCAACACTGATAATTTGACTCTTTTGCTTTAAACGTGAACGATCACTATAACTTTTGTGTAATTAGAAGGCTGAAATATTCAATCGAAAAGTTTAGGTCATCCTCCACATCCTAATTAAATAAATGGTTTTGGGCCCGTTTGGACACACTCCCATCTAAAAGGGGAGTTTTGAGCCTGCGTTTATCATTGTCATATGGAAGATGAGATGGAGATTTGCAAAGTGAGTCCAAATGCACATAGTCAATAGCTCAACACTGAGGTCATGGTATCGATTCCCAAAGTGGGGGAGGCTAACATTGTAGTGTGAGTAACAGTGGGGTGTGTGTACTAACCCAAAAAAAAAATGCACGTCATCAATTGCCACTCCCATCAAGACTACATTTAGGTTTCAAAAGCCTATTTGAGGGTGCATCCAAACAAGCACTGGGTCATTGAAAAAACAAAAACAAAACAAAATAAAACACATCTAATGACTAAGAATCGCAATGTACCTTAAATGTATTCAAGCAAAACTCTCCAGTAGGACACATGTAAACTGATTGCAAACTCCCAATACTTTTTTAACCATTCACCTTATTCAAATACACAATAGACCCACCGATTAACTTGGCTGACTTGATTAATGAGCCGCACATCATATATGGTGGGCCCCATGTAATGAACATATGTATATGACTTTGTGCCCAAATAAGCGTTAAACGTTGAATTTGTGATTGACCCTACTTACTCGATGGGTGGCAAATTTTTTTTTTTTTACCCCATGTGTTCAGAGGACACCAACCCAGATTGCCTGCGAAACCTTTTGCAGTGGTCTCACTATGAAATTTGGGAGAAATCTGCCCTGTCCATTTGTTTTTTCAAATAATGATTTAACATGTCCCAAAAACGAGGCAGATTAAAACTCAAGTGAACCTTACAGTAGGAAATAGGTGGATTGCTTCCAAGATATGACGAGCCTAATGTGGTTCTGCATTTAGCAAAAACGAAGATACCATCATGGAACTCAGTAACACAATCTCTAGCAGAAATGAAAAGGAAAGATAGAAAAGAGTGTTGCTTTCTTCTGCAACTGGTAGATCACTTCTGGTTGTGGTTAGGTTCGTATGAACCAAACTGAGAGGCTAGAACAATTTACTTGGAGGTGATGGTTCAATAGTAAGATGGTTGTGATTGTTGTTGTTGTGAAATGAACCAGACCTGTTCGGTTTATATAGGCAAGGGTGACTGGCAGTTTTAGTCTAGAGTCATAATGACACTAGCCGTTTTTTGGCTATTGGGAGAAATTAGCCGTTTTCTGGTGGTTTCAAAATTATTTTTTAAACAAAAATATTTCAACAATTCTTCACTTGGTTGAAAATAATTTAAAAATGAAAAAACGATATCTGCTAGAGTTTAAACTGATCATATGCATAAAAAAAGATATCTTTTGATTTGAATCTTTCCTTAGTGTTAGTATTTCAAAGACCTATCGAAATTACTGGTAACCGCAGTTTTAAACCAGTTATTTTTAGATAATAGGATCGAAAATACTACACACATACTTTCTTATTGTTGTTTGAGTTCCCATAATTCTTACGCAGCACATTTAATGGCCTTGTGCTTATCCTATTTCATGAATGATCTCGAGAAAAAACTCTCATTCTCATGAGAGGCAGCATCACTTTTACGTTCATATAAGTGAAGTCATTCGAGTGTCTCTGTTACTTTCAGACACTTGTCCTTAAGACCAGACTACATTAAGAGTTTCTAAAACTCAACCATCTATCTGTAACGACCAACACTATAATCCTAGGATGAGATATATGTATAATTTAGTGCTGAAACTTTTCACGTATGACTTGTTTTTACCCATTAAACTCACATATAGAGATTTTCGAACTTTAGGTTGGGTTTCTATCACCAGTGAAATCTTTTGAAAAGAGTTTCAACCCCATCCTTAAAGATGTTGTTCTTACTACCTCTCTCGTTAGAAGTTTAGTAAAATGATCAGCTAAGTTATTACTTGACTTTACGTAAGAAATTACAATGATTCCATATTGAATCAGTTATCTTATATAGTTATGTCACATACTTATATGTCTGGATTTTTCATTATACGTGCCATTATAGGCTCTAGCTAATGTGGCTTCACTATCGTAATGTAGCGAAACAGCCGGTATCAGCTTCGTATGGAATAAAATTTTTAAAAGAAGATCCCTAAGCCACTCAACCTCTTTACCTATTGCAGCAAGGGCTATGAACTCAGACTCTATAGTTGAGTGAGTTATGCAAGTTTGTTTCTTAGATCCCCAAGATACAACTGCACCTCCTAGGGTGAAAACCCATCCAACAGTAGATTTGTTATCACTTGCACTTGATATCCAACTTACATCGATATATCCTTCCAGTATAGTTGAAAATTTTGAGTAGAATAACCCCAAGTCCTTGGTTGCTTTTAAATAACCAAGTATTCTTCATATTGCCTTCTAGTATTCCACACTAAGATTACTAGTAAACCTACTTAGTTTACTCATAGCGTATGCGATGTCTGGTTTAGTGTATTGTATTGCATACATTAGACTTTCTATAATACTCGCATACTCTAATTGTGCAACTATTATTTCAGTATTTTCATTTAACTTCATACTTGGATTGAATGGGGTTTTCGCTTCTTTAATATTCAAGTGTTTAAACTTGTTTATTATTTTCTCAATATAACGAGATTGACACAGTGCATAACCCCCACTATGAGTTTTGACTTTAATACTTAAAATGGTATCGACTTGTCCAAGATCCTTCATTTTAAATACGGAAGACATAAACTTCTTTGTTTCAATTACACATTTTATTCTATCATTTATTATTAACATGCCATCAACATATAAACAAATAACAATTATACAGTTACTACTTGTTTTGAAATATATGCATCTAGTCTACTACATTATGCATGAAATCATGAGATAGTATTTTAAAATCAAACTTCTCGTGTCACTGTTTAGGTGCATGTTTTAATCCATATAATAATTTAATTAATTTACAGACTTTTTTTCTCATTTCCTGACAGAACGAACCATTCAGGTTGTTCCATGTATACCTCATCGTCAAGATCTCCATTCAGGAAAGCAGTCTTTACATCAATCTGGTGAATATACAGCTGATGTATGGATGCTAAAGCAAACATAATCTTAATAGATGTTATTCTCGCCACAGGTGAATATGTGTCAAAATAATTTATTCATTCTTTTTGTCTAAACCCTTTAGCTACTAGTCTAGCTTTAAAGGTTTGAATAGTTCAATCAGTGTGATATTTCTTTCTAAATATCCACTTACACTCTATGGGTTTAGAGGCTGGAGGTAGATCCACCAGTTCTCAGGTTTGGTTTGACATAATCGAGTCTATCTTATCATTGATGGCTTCTTTCCCAAAATGTTGAATCTCTAGAATTTACAGCTTCTCTATAGGTTTTTGGATAATCTTCTATAGTCATAACTATAAGTATCTTTTTAATGACATTCCCTCTATTTCCTTCTACGAGATGAAAAGAGATACGTTGAGAGTTTATCTATTCAGGATCAAGAATCTTTTTTATTCTTACTCTTTGACACCTACGTGATTTGATTGGAGTTTCAACTTCTTGTTGAGCTTCTACCATATGTTTCTCTATTGGAATTTGGATTTCATTATCCTTTGACTCTAAGAATAGTGAGTTTTCAAATAACTCAACATCTCTAGACTTTATAATGGTGTTATACTCTAAGTCTAAGAGTCTATAAGCTTTGTTATTTTGTGCATGCCCTACAAAGATGCACTTAATAGCTCTGAATCCTAATTTAATTCTTTTGAGATCAAGCTTTCTATAATATAAAAGACACCCCACACTTTAAGGTATCCTAGATTAGGTTTTCTACATTTCCATACATCGTATGGTGAAGTCTTATACTTTTTAGAAGGAACCCTATTTAGGATGTAGCACGCTACTAGTAGTGCTTTACCCCAGAGTCCTAGTAGCAACTTTGCTTGTATTAGCATTGAGTTGACCATCTCTACTAAGGTTCTATTCTTTCATTCAGCTATACTGTTTTATTGTGGTGTGTACAATGCAGTGCATTGGTGTATTATTGCATATTCTTCACAGAAGTTGGAGAACTCAGTAGAAAAATACTTTCCTCCTCTGTCGTTACGAAAAACTTTTATTTTCTTGTTTAGTTGATTTTCTACTTTTGCTTTATATACCTTGAACATGTTGAGTGCTTCATATTTATTCTTTAGAAGGTATACATACACATATCTGGAGCAATCATCGATAAAGGTTATAAAATATCTTATTTCTCCACGTGTAAGAATGTCATTTAATTCACAGATATCAGTGTGTATTAGGTCTAATATTTGAGATGATCTCTCAACGTTAGGAAAATATTTCTTTGTTAATTTGAACCTTGTGCACACTTCACATTTGTCATTTTGACTATCTGTGTATGAGATTAAGCCATTCTTACACATAAATTTTAAGGTACTATAACCTATATATGCTAATCTACATGCCACAATGCTACAGATTCAATCATATATGTAGAAAAGTTACTTTTATTAAAGAAAAACTTAATCATCCCATTACAAGCATACCCCTTACCAACGAAGTTCTCATTCTTCAACAAAATCAGTTTTCCTGATTCAAATACTACCCGTATTCTGAGTTTTTCCAGAAGATCACCAGAAACTAAATTTCGTCTTATGTCAAGGACATGCAGTACATTAGTTAAGACCAATTTCTTTCCGGAAATAAAGACTAGTTCCATGATTCTTTTGCCTACAACTTTCGATCGGACTTCATTGCCCATTTCGACCTCTTGACCATTGGTCACGTTCTCATAAGTTTTAAATGATGACTTTTTATAGCTTACATGGACTATGGCATCTGTATCATATCACCAATCAGGTATTTTGCCTTGGATCATATTTACCTCAATGATTATGGCTATTATGTCTTCTTCAACTGCACTTGCCTCATTCTTTGATTTTCGAAGTCGGCATACTTGAGCGTAATGCCCGATTTTTCCACAGACATGGCAATGGCCCTTGAACTTTTCATTCTTCTTCTGAGGTTTCTTAAATTTTCCTTTATTGGGTTTCAGGGAACCATTTTTCTCGGGATTCTTGTTTCGGGTACATTCTACTGCTTGCACCTTGAACGAGGAATTCCCGTTTTCATTTTTCTTTTTAAGGTTTCGGGATTCTTCCTCATTTCTGAGATGTTTCGAATTTGTTCTAGTGAATAATCCTCGTTTTATGTAGCAGTTTCTTCTTGTATTTTGTCCAACTCAGGGGGCAATTTTTCGATTATAACCCCGACTTGAAAAGATTCAGGGATATCAATCTTTAGGGCACTTATTTTGCTAACAGTGATTTGTTATCTACCATGTTGTAGTCGAAATAGCTAGTTATAAGATATTTATCCGTACCTTCTTCTTCGGCCTTGAATTTGAACTTGAGAGCGGTCCAAATTTCTTTGACAGATTCGGTTATGGGGTATTGATCATACAGACAATCAGATAGTGTGTTCAGGATGTGTCCTTGACACAGCAGATTATTTTCTTCTCTTTTGATACATGCATTGATCTGCTCAAGTGTGTTTTCATCGGTTGCTGGAGGAAGCGATTTCAAGTTTGGGTCTAAGATATAAAATATCTTCAACGCCGTAAGCAGGAACTTTATCTTATCCTGTCATCTGGTGAAATTGGTTCCATCAAATCGGTCCAGACGAATCAGATCCTAGTTCATCAGTTTGATTTATGATACCTCTTCGGTTTTCATATCAAATCATGCTTTAAGATTGTTGATATTCTGATATCAAAAAATAAATAATATTGGAAAAAATGAATTTTAAGACAGGCTGAAGCACGTGAAAAATACGCTGTCTTTAAAGCGTAATTCGCCTCTACTCAAATTACTTTAAATCTACCATTAGGTTGTAAGCGGATTGCATCCAGGATACGATGAGCCTAATGTGGTTCTGCGTTCAGCAAAAACGAAGATACCACTATGGAACTTAATAACACAATCTCTGGTAGAAATAAAGAGGAAAGAGAGAAAAGGGTGTGGCTTTCTTCTGCAACTAGTAGACCACTTCTGGTTATGGTTAGGTTCGTATGAACTAAACCGAGAGGCTAGAACACTTTACTTGGAGGTGATGGTTCAGTAGTAAGATGGTTGTGATTATTGTTGTTGTGAAATGAACCAAACTTGTCCGGTTTATATAAGCAAGGGTGGCTGGCAGTTTTGGTCCAGAGCCATAATAGCATTAGCTGTTTTCTGGCTGTTATGAGAAACTAGCTGTTTTCTGGCAGTTTCTGACCGTTGTGCATGTGGGAGTTACACCTGCATGCTGGCTGTTTAGGACTCAATGGCTAGCCATTTCTGACTGATGGGCTAGCCACATGCAGCTGTTATTGTATGATCTGGACCGTTACTGCATGGGCAATTACACAGGTCCCTCTAAATAGCCCTACAGCTCTCTATAAAAAGCAGAGATGTCTCTTTGTTAGACCTCCTACCCACAACACCTCATATGTTCTGAACCTAGCCACCTAACCTATTACTTAGCTTCTATCGCACCAGTCTCGCTCCGGTCCGCGACATAATGCGCACGTGCGAAGTGCCAAGTGCGCCACTTACAACCACACTGCCTCACATGCTCACTGCCCTCGCACTGAGCCCGAGCCCGAGTCCATGCCCGTGACCGAGACCGAGTCCGAGTTTGTGTCGGTGCGCGTGCGTTGTGTTCCAGTGCAAAGCCACCATACTCCTCTCTTCCACCATAAATAAGTAAGGTGCATAACACCTTACTTATAAAGAGGTAAAATACTCTTCTCCACCTTACTTATAAAGAGGTAAAAAACTCTTCTCCCATCCGATATGGGACAAAACAAAGCATGGTTTTTTCAACTTTTTAAAAATATTTCAAAAATAGGAAAAAATATTTGTTAAGAATTTTGATATCAGAAATAAATAAATTGGAAAAACCGAATTATACAACAGGCTAAAGCACGTGAAAAACATGATGTCCTTAAAGCGTAATTCGCTCATACTCAAATTACTTTGAGTCTGCTGTAGGTTGCAGGTGGATTGCTTCCAGGATACGACGAGCCTAATGTGGTTATGCGTTTAGTAAAAACGAAGAGACCACCATGGAACTCTGTAACACTATCTCGGGTAGAAATGAAAAAGAAAGAGATGTGGGCGAATTAGGGCTGTAAATGGTCGGGTTCGAGGCGGGTTTAGCCAAAACCAGACCCGCCCATTTACTAAACGGGTCTGGGTCCAAATTTTAGACCCAGACCCTTTTACTAAATGGGCGGGTCCGGGTCGGGTCTGAGTCAGCCCATCAGACCCATTTATAAATGGGTCCGGGTCTGGTAGAGGGAGATCCACCCAGACCCATTTATAAATGGGCCGGGTCTAATGGGTCCGGGTCTGGATCAAGTATGTAAGCATTTTACAAGGCTTAAAACCGGGTCTGGACGAGTCTGGGCTGGACGGGTCCCTTGTAACATAGACCAAACCCGCCCACTTACTAAATGGGTTTGGGTCGGGTCGGGTCGGGCCTAATATAAAGGAAATCAGACCCAAACCCATTTAACAAATGGGTCTATTCTTGGACCCAGACCCATACCATTTAACAAATGGGTCGGGTCTGGGTCGGGTCTAAATGGGTTGGGTCTGGGTACCCCATCGGGTCCACTGACCCATTTACAGCCCTAGGGCGAATTACGCTTTAAGGGCAGCGTGTTTTCCCCTACCCACTTTTTCCTTTAGTGAGGCCCACTTGAGTCTTGGATTTGGTTCATTTTTGTTCTCATGTCCTAAAACGAGCTCCCAAAACGGATGGACAGGGGTGGATTTATTAAAAAACATCACTATGGGCCCCACCTAGGTTCCTAGAGCGGGAACTTCCTGTGCAAGGCCTCCGCAGGAAATCCGCTTCCTTGATGCATACAGATTGCCTACTAAAGCCTGTGCTCCAAATCTAGGTGGGGCCCACCGTGATGTTTGTGAGAAATCTACACCGTCCAACCATTTTATGAGATCATTTTAGGCGTTGTGACAAAAAATGAACAAGATCTAAAACTCAAGTGGGCCGAAAACGTGACAATTGAACTTTGACAGTTGAAGTATTCATGAGGCCACAGAAGTTCCAAATCAGGATAATATTTGTGTTTTCAGTTCATCTCAGTAGGAATGACATTATGAACAATATGGATGGCATATAAACATCACTGTGGACCCCATAGAGGTTTCAACGGTGGAAATTTCTTTACCCACCTTTTGCTTTAGTGCTGCCCACATGAGCATTGAATTACGTTCATTTTTTGTCGCAATGCCTAAAATGATCTCACAAAACGGTTGGATGGCGTAGATTTCTTACAAACATCTGGTGGGTTCCACCTGAGCGCAGGAGATGCCGCAGAGGCTTTCACCGGCAATCCGCGTATGTGCATCAAAATCCGTACCCTCCACTGTGGACAAGAAGCCCGTGAAACAAAAAGCTCCGTGGGGTGGGGCCAAAGTGATATCTATGTCCCATCAACACCGTCTCACAGTTGCGGATTAGCTGCTTCGGTAGCTATCTGGCTACTGAAGTAACGTCGCCAAGTCCTGCGAGCTCACCATGTGTATGTATTGCATTCCACGCTGTATCCATTTGGAGAGATCATTTTCCGGCGTGATACAAAGAATGAGGAAGATCCAAATCCCAATTGGACCCCACCACAGAAAACAGTGGGAATTGAATGGGGCTACAAAAGTTCTCTCTTCTTTCATGTTTGTGTGAACTTATGAACAGGTTGTGTTTTCTCTTCTTCCATGTTTGCGTGAACTTATGAACAGGTTGGATCTCAAACAAACATCATAGTGTGCCCTAAGAAGGTTTCAACGGTGGCATCATTGTCCCCTCTGTTTTTTGTGGTGGGGTCCACTTTAGCTTTGGATATGCTTCAATCTCTATCTCATGTCCTCCAATGATCTCTCCAAATGGATGGATGGTGTAAATATAAAAGGATGCAGATTGCGTCCTTCCTCAACATGGAGTCAAAGCATTCGTACTGAGTTATCGAGCGGCCCACTATGATGTATATGTTTATCGAGGCAGATCCAACGCAGAGTCCACCACACTAAAGATGACTCTTGCATTTAATGTTAAGGAGCATTTAATGCAATCAAGCTCACTATTTGGTGTGGCCGACCTGAGCGTTGGATCTGCCTCTTTCTCTCTCCTATAGCTTAAAATGATCATAGAAAATGGATGACAGGCATGGATTAACAGATACATCACGGTGGGCCCCTCCACAACTCAGTATAGATGCTTTGCTCCATAGTAAGGAAGGACACAATCCGCATCTGATATAACACATACATTATGGTGGGGCCCATGAAATTTGGAGACCAACTTCAGTAGCGAGCCAAAGAAACGATGAAATTCATACCTCAAGTGGGTAGCAACACAAATGATTGGGATACCAACTTTCGAACCCTTCATGGGGCGCACATAAGCTTTGGATCAGGCCCTTCATTCTAATGGGAATCACCCAATGAACGGTTGGATGTCGAATAAGCATGACAGTGGGCCCAGGAACGTTTCAACGCTGGGAGTTTCCATCCTCACTGTTTCCTATAGTATGGCCCACTTGAGTTTTTTCACTGCCTATTTTATTGGCTCACGGCCAAGATGAGCTGATGAAACCGATTAATCGCAGTGGACGTCACACGGACCTCACAGAGATGCCCCTGACAAATCCACTACGTCCATCAGTTTCTCAAGAATACAATAGGACAGGAATCCAAAAATCAGCCAGATCTAAACTTAGGTGGGTCACACCAAACGAAAATGTGAGAACGGAAATGTCCAGCTTCCTGGAGCCGACCAAGATATGTATACGCGATCCAAACCGTTCATAGAGTTATTACCTCTCAGATAAACTATAACGACAAATATCATCTTGATACAAAACTTGTGGCCCCCAGAAAGTTTCCAATGGTGGGTGTTTAGTCGTCACTGTCTCGTGTGCTGTGGCCCTCCTGAGTTTTGGATCTCCCTGATTTTTGGAACTCTGTCCTATGGTTGTGTGTAGAAAAGTTGTTCACACTGATCATAACTAAGAAGATGATTATTACATAAAGGTAAAAAGAAAAGACTAGATGATCTTAAGTTTCTAATATTTTACTATCTGATAATTCAACAACACATAGATACTTAGGATCATAAATAGATGCAAACAAAAGAGTATATACAAAGGAAGTTATTGCATATGTAAATAAGCAAGATAACAAAAGATAGGAGCTCCACTCCTAGCAATTGTGCACAATGGAGATTAAGAGGGGAAGGAGGAAGAGCCCTAACACTTCTCCTTCGAGAAGTTAATCGAGGATCTTATATCTTGACATTACTCCGAATGAATTGAACTGATGTGATGGTTTGAGTTGATGTCTTATATCAATGGCTAAGATGAGGTGGGTGATTTAGGTAGGATAGATGTGATGGATGAGATGGGATAAGAGCATAAAGAAATGAGCTCTCTCTCTCTCTCCACCCCCAGAGAATGGAGAATTGTTTAGAAATCAAGGAGAGATTAAGAGGAGGAGGAGGAGGAGCCCTAACACTTCTCCTTAGATAACATAATTGAGGATCTTATATCTTGACACTACTCCGGATGAACTGAACTACTATGATGGTTTGGGTTGATGTCTTGGATGAGTTTGATGGCTAAGATGAGGTGGATGCTTTAGGTTCAATGGATGTGATGGATGAGATAAGCTAAGAGTTTAGAGAAATAGGCTCCTCTCTCTCTCTCTCTCTCTCTCTCTCTCTCCCCTTCCTTGTAAAGAATGGAGACTTGTTAGAAATGAAAGCAAGATAGGTATTTTTGGATGGAGCAAATAATGAGAACTGGGGGGGGGGCTGTTAGGTTTGATTGGTCGCACAAATGACTGAGGTTTTAATTTAAAAAAAAAAAAAAAACCAAGGACAAATAGTTGACCATGTTCGTGCAATTCAATCAAACATAAGGCCACACATGTGATCGAGAGGCTATCTTTAGTTTACGTGTGCAATTAGAAAGTGTGGACATGCTAGAGTCGTACTCGATTTAATGTTTGATTGAACGCTGTTGACCCTCTATGCTAAAATGACTAAGTAAGATCAGATTCGAAAATTTAGCTATCATTCCAACCACCAGTTGTAATTGCGATCAAGCGATTTGTGAAAGGGTAGGAGTGAGTCATTCATGATGGATTCTTTTTTCCTTGCATTAAGGAGTTCTTTCACTACTACTTTTGACCAATGTATTTCTCAAAAGAACAAAGATAAATAGATAAACTAAAAATGACTAAAACAATGCCGATTTTATTAATATGTAGATGTGGCTTGTGACAACTAGGCAAAGTAAAAAATAGCTAGAGATAATGAAAAAGATAAATACCTAATTCATTCGTGTGAATAGATAATTAATAAAATCAGGATACGATAACTTAGGGTTGCGGATATTTAATATAATCTTACGGTACTGTAGTACTGATGATGTTGAACAATAGCGATCTATGTTAAAGATAAGTTACTGCTAATATAAATGTAAAGAAGATAGATTGCATTTTGTGTGGGCCTCGCGCTCTTCATTGCATGCTCTTTTATAGGTTGTCGAGGTGGCAAAACCCTTGTTGGGTTTCCTTGATAGTTCATGATCCTTCTCATATATAGCTTGTAATCTTCCAAATAGGAAAATCTCTATAAATCTGAAACTGTTGGTTTTCAAGTCTTCACTTTATATAGATGCCCTTCTACAGGATCTTCAAGACAATGTTGTATATAAAAATAGCTCAATCAGAGCATCTTCACCCTTCGTCTCTTTTGATTGTGGAACCGGTATCCTTATCCATTATAATATGGGTTCATTCTATTGATATCCATCCATTCAAACATCGGTTCAATATTTGGATATTCGAAATCTTCATGATCACAATGAGAGCTCTGAATATCTTTGGAAAGATTGTGAGAGACAACCTTTCCAAGTGTATTACATCTAAATTTATGATAGGATTATTGTCCCAATAGGTATTTTATAGACATATTGGGAACGTTGCCTCATTCAAATGCCATGTGAATCATGGCTAGGTGTTGTTTGACGTTTTCATCTTCTAAAAGCATGTGTATGGTTCTGTGCCACTATATTAATAACTGAAGAAGTATCACCGAAGATAAAGTAGTAAAAGATATCTTCGAGTGCGAGTACGATTCTGCCAACATCAAACCCATAGTGTCAACACGTAGTGACTTTTTATTAGTCCACGTCGGTACAATGAAAATGGGTGTAAAAAGACCAGACCACTAGAGCAAATTTAATTTTTGCTAGTAGCTATATTTGCTTGAATCCCAAGGCTCTGCAATAGCCTCGGCATTTGTGAGGAGTAGCAATTGACATTTGGAAGTGGCAGTGAAAATTGAATTTTCCATACCTAGTTGACTTCAATTTTTCATACACCACTACGCTGCCACTACCCCAAGTGGCACGTAATGGTTCTTAACTGGTCGAGAAATGTCTGCAGATTTTGTATTTATATAGACCAAAAGAGGTGACTTGGCCTTATTCTAGTATTCGAATAGTTCTGATGAAGCTTAGGTCAATTTGGATCGAGTTTGGGAGCTTTTGCTGGCCTTTTAGGGACTTACATGGACTTGGATATGGTTTTACAGATGCAGGATATCAGCTTCTAGGATTTCAGTTTCTAGGGTAGGTTGCGGTTTTTGGTTCGCAGTTCAATCCAGTGCCATTAGTCACTAGGTATTGGGGTTGTGTGTGTAGAGATAGTTGTATTGGAAAACTAAAAGTAGAGAAGTGTATTTTACAAAAGGATTCTATTGCAAAGTCATCTAATTCTACCAAAAAACAACTTAATTGTTAATAGCAACATAGTGTGCTATAACGGACTCACATAATGGTAATTGTGGTATTTGTTATGTGCAATAGGGTTGTAACGACGGTTATGAGAAAAAAAATGATTCATAACTATCCATAACACAACTGATATGGTTTATTTTTTAAAAAAGAAAAAAGACCGTAACAACTATCGAGGCTTATATCGTAACAATAACGGTGGTTGAATATATTGAATAGCAAGGTCCTTTTTAGGCTGAATCGAGGAAATTGTCCTAATCTCTGGTTTTATTTATTTTCTAAAAAGTAGTTAACTTAGCATTATGGGGTCCTCATGGTGTGTG
The DNA here is from genome assembly GCA_003013855.2 of Liriodendron chinense. Taxonomy (NCBI): domain Eukaryota; kingdom Viridiplantae; phylum Streptophyta; class Magnoliopsida; order Magnoliales; family Magnoliaceae; genus Liriodendron; species Liriodendron chinense. Next base: position 7,817,401 of record ML058445.1, on the reverse strand, counting down.
TGTATGACATACGTACATGCTCTTATTAGGTGAATTCATCCATGATGATCATACTAATAAAAAAGAATTAGGCCAATGCAATCTTTAAGAATGCTACACATGAATTTGGAGGCTGTGGGTGTTGTCATCTTTTTCTACAGGTTTGGTTTTACTTTGTCTAATTAACATTGTGGGGTGCACCTATTGGGTAAGTTTTTCAATAAGGTTGGCAATGGGCCAGATGGCTCACCCAACCATGTCCAGCTTTGGCCCATAAAATTAGTCTAGGGCTGGGTCAGGAACAAAATTCTAGGCAAATGCCAGGCCAGGCTGTGCACTATCAACAATGAATGGTCTATTGGCCTTGTACAATTGTTAAGAGATCAATCGCTATCATGTCTTAAAGATACTTGTTAGTGGTTTTCATTCAATGTTACATGTGTAATTTAAAGATGATGATTAGATTTAAAGACATGTTTCGATAATTTAATATTTTTATATATGTCGGATTTATTGTGAGCGGGGCAATGTCTTAAGAAGATGAAAAAAAATCTTAAATTGGACTTATTTCAAACCTTTGATTGCTTAACTTTTTTCCTTGCCGGCTGTCCCTATAGGTCCAAGGTTAGGCTAGGGCTGGGCTAGAGCCAACTGAGCTATGGCCAACCCTGGCCTGGCTCTAGCCCAGCCCATTTCAACCCCCTACTTTCCAATAGTACTTTTAGTTCATCAAGGCATTGTTTGGTAAAATCAGAACTATTAAGGATAGAAGTTTTATTCAACAATGAGACAAGCAAAATTGGAATAAGAAAATGAAAGTTTCTTTTTCATCAACTAATGAAGCATGTTAGCAATATAATGCTCAAAATTACGTTGGATTTTCTTTTGCTTTTTCTTTTTTCTTTTCTTTTTTCTCCTTTCTTTTATACAAGCCATGAAATTCCCAAGTTATATCGTTATGTATTGTTTTCTTCTTCTGTGGATTTCATAGCAGGAAATTGCTCGGTGTTCTTCGCATCTTGATCAGAGTTAGAAGCAGCTTGAGCCTTTGATCTACCTGCCCTTGTTGACCCGCCGCTTGATGAACCCTTAGATTTCTTCCGACGAGAGCTTTTTGGGACTCCAGGCTGGTCAGTTGCCATCGACTCCACGACATTGTTTGAACTTTGGTGCCGCCTCGGTTGTCTAGGTGCGTCGGATGAATCCCGGCCTTGAGAACGAGTAGAACTGCCGGATGAGTGGTGGCGTCTTGATGGCTTGGGCAATTCCGGCAACTCTTGGCTTGGGGAGTCTTTGATTCCGATGTCTGTAATTTCTAATGAAGTTGAAGTTAATTATGTAATTAATGATTTTAGTTTGCAAGAAAATTAAAGTGCACTCTAATCATACCGGTTCCACCATAAGCTACGGTTGATTGTATGCGAGTTATTTATAAATACACTAAAAGAAGTGTTTCTTGGATATCCTTTGCTTATTGAGCATTTTGTTTTTAATTTTGATCTCTTTTGTTTGGATGCAGATTATATCAAACATGTAGGAAGTATTATTCATATGTGCATATCAGACGAGGGGCATACAACAAAAATAAAAAGTCATTTGGATGCTTGTAAATAGTACTAATAGTAAATGATTTACAGCCTGTGTTTGGATGTTGAAAAATGCCTATAAATGATTTACAGGCCGTAAATAGTACTCATTTAACTTACAAGCAAAATGTGTAATTTCATTTACAGACTCCTCATTTATTGGACTTAAATTATTTACAGGCTATCCAAACACAAGTAATCATTTACAGCTTGCAGCTAGACAAGTAAGGTTGTAAATGATTTATATCTGTAAATCATTTACTACATAGATCATTTATAGGAATCCAAACGACCCCTAAAGATTTCCTTATACAAAATGATAATTTTTTTCTTTTTAATCATACATGTTCTCAGTCTCTTATATTTAATAAGAATCTAGATCCTCTGTTGGCTCCAAACAGGGCAAAAAGGAAAACCCTGTTTGGAGCCTTTTAATTGGTCCACATCACACTGCATGAAGCGGCGTGATCAGGTTGCACTGAGGATGTAATTAGGTTGCAGAACTATGTGATGACGTGAACCAACAAAAAGGCTCCAAGGTCCAAACAGAGTTTTCTGTTTGGCAGCCAACAGAGGATCCAGATTCATTTAAGAACCATTTTCAAGGTTTTTTACATTTCCAAGGTTGAAATTCCAAGGCTATTTTAGCACAGAAACCAAGAAAGAAACAGACCTTGAGGAGACCAGTTAACTGGAGAGTCTTTGCCTTCTCCACCACTACTTCGAGGCTGTGATGAAATTTCCGGCGCTGACTTATACTCATTCATCTGCAATTGTTGGAAAAGAGTACATGTCAATCTCCGACTATAATTTATATATTTTCAATGATCTAAACCGTTTATATGATGGGCCTGACCATGGATGCCGGATAGGCACCAAAAACACAACTCTTTGGATTGGAATGTTTCAATTTTGATAGTTTTGAGTCTTTTAACTTTGAACATAGAACATGGACCATCTCCTAAACATTTGAATAATCAAATGATTGAAAATTTGAACTTGGCATTTTTTTTTTCCCTTTTTGGGTGTATCCTCCTTCGACGGTGAGGCCCGCCATGTTAATGATCTGGGTCATTGATAACGGACCTGAGCCAATGGCCAAACACCCCAAGATATGCTTACCCAGGTTGGTGGATTTACAGAAGGCCCATCCCATCCTATGTGGGCTACATGCTTTACGTCCGTCGGATGACCGATCTGCATCTCTTGCTCTTTACAATTCGGATCTGCGACAAAAAATAGTTGAAATCAGTCCCTTACTGATCTTGCGTCTGATCATGGAAACCAATTTGGTAATCATGATTTTAAATTGTGGGGTCCACCCTCAAATATCGGTGGGACAAGGCGTCGAATGGAGACGACGATGATGGTGAGCTGGGACCATGTTTGATCAATTGTCTGGTCCACTTGTAAACTGGGCCTCGATTAAAAGGAGCATCCATGATCAATCACATACCGAAGATTTGTGAAATATATCTCAATCCTTTGAAGAGGCCCTTCATCTTTGTAGTCATCTGGGGTGGAAAGAGCTCCACCGAAGTCTTTCGTCGATGGTTTCGAAATTCTATGTATGAAAGAAAAAAGAAGAAGATAGAATTAGGTGATTCCGAGTGATTTTACATGCATAAGAAAATAGTATGACAACGACGACGACATTAATGATGATGAGAGGTAAGATCCTCACAAATTCTAAGGTATGATAATTACTTTTTGAGATGTGAGGGGCCTGCCCGTAATGTTTATGTGGAATCCAAACCGTGCATCTAATCCACTGCACATTCCAAGAATCATCCTGATCCAAACCTTAGGCAGGACACACCACAGGGAGAAATGTAAAATCACGCTTAAAATTAATATATTCATGTGGTGAGGCCCACTTGAGTTTTGGAATGGCATGATTTTTTGTGTCCCTTCATCCTGGTGGGACACACCTGATAACTGAATTGGAAGGCATATACACTACATGGTGTACCCCACATTCAATCTGGAAGTTTGCCGGTTTCTATGGCGTGCATCACACACCCCATTGTTCCCTTAGGCGTGGCCCACCTGAGCTACTCGATTTTGGGATTGGGGGGAGGGGTGCATGAACAGGGCTGGATGGCAGTCACACATGTGGGCCTGGCACCACTCAGAATTATGGTAATTACCATGTGTGATCATTACTCAATTGATGTGCATTTTCATTGCATAGAACTAGCTAGGGAAGGTGGATGAAAGAAATAATTGCAAAATATCGTAATCCTAATTGAAAATAATAAAACTTTGAACTGTAAACAATCTCTCTGAAATACAAAAGCAAGTCTGAGAAACATATACTACAAGTGCAATAATTCCATTCTGGGATTTAAACACAACTAGGTTCATTGAATGCAAACAACAACAACAACAACAAAAAAATTAATAAAAATCGATTTTATTAGAAAAAATTCAAACATAGCAATGCGCACACAAACAAAATGCGGAGAAAATGGGAAAAAAAATTCGATTTTATTAAAAAACTTTTACATTGGATTTTGAAATATACCTAGAAATGGGCAGTGTGGAATTCATAGTTCCAAGCTTATAAATGAAACATGGGACAACCAATCATCAATCCGGACCACCCATTCATTTCACACCATACTAACCATCTAATCAGTAGCATGAAAAAAAAATGGACAATCAGCATCGAGTTGAAAAAATAAAAAAAGTTTGGTCATCATTTTGAAAAATCCATCCAGTAGGCCCCATCGATGGATTACTAATAATTCTAACAAAAGCTCTTTGGTTACTCGTAGGAGAGAAAATGGACAGTTAAGTGAGATGGCCACATCCAGAGGGTTAGAATCATCCAATGTGCATGATTTTAATTTGAACCATGGAACAAATAGATAGAACGGATTGATGATCGTCCATCCGTCATTTGAAAGCTTTGGCGACATTGCTAACATTCCCATGAAGGTGGGTGACTCTAGCATCTCCCTGAATTTTGCAAGAGATATTGCACCTTGCGAATCAGATTTTCCACCGCCGTGTAGAGATCCAGACCCTTTATCGTCCGAATCTATGTTATGTTTTCCGATCGGCTCCATGTGATTCCACCGGGCAGACATAATATCATCTCCGAAATCTCTCCTCAATAATATCGAAATAAATAAATAAAGTACCCTAGAAAAACCCTAATTTTTTAAATTATGTTCCATAAACGAGCAGGAGGTGGATAGAAAGAGGATGAGTTAGATTGCAAATCCAGTCAAACCCAGCTTTTGATTGATGCTCCTCCGAATGCAACGGCCCAATCGATGCCGATGCATAACAATGAGGTGGGATTTTTTGAATTTTAGGTGAGGAAATGAGGGGTGGAGCGAAGAAACGGCTAAAAATTCGAAATCCCAACAAAAGCCTGGAGTAGCAGTTTTGACGAGTCCTTTGCTAAAAGGGCGGGAAGAAACGGTCAAATTTTCAAAAAGAGGTTGGAGGAACGACGGGTGGAATGTACGGTGTGGGAAAGTACTTGGCGCCAAAATCAAGGCGGGAAAAGAGGTCGTTAAGTGACCGAGGAGAGGAATTACATGATCCTCGACTGAGGATGTGAAATATACTCGAGGCTTGAGTTTGGACAGTTGGAGCTCATGGATCAGCAATCTGGACTGTTGGTGTGATGGGCCCCACTTTCAGTAGGGGATTTTTTAAGATTTTCCTTGATTGAACGGTCTTAACGCTTCTATAGGCGCCATCTATATATGAACGGTTAAGCAGAAATACAACAATGGTCTATGTTTTACAAGAAAATAAGACCAACTATCAGATGGTGACTAGCTTTTCAGTGTAGGAGATTGGAGAATTAAACATCAGCAATGGGCCCATTAGATCAACGGTGTGGATGCCCTCATTGGTTCCTCGCCCCAGGCAATTTGAACATGTGGGACCCATGTTTCAGTGATTCAGGCATCTCGTTCTCGGCAATTTCCCAGGATTTTAAGATTGCGATGGTTTTATCGTGGATTTATCGGCGACATCTCGCAGAGATTAAAATATTAAAAAGAGAGGTCTTAAGTCCAACGCGTTGGACCATAAACTATGGTCCACCCAGAGAACAACTTCCAACCTTTCAATTTCGTGCCACATCCAACACGTCCAATAGGTTGGACCTATCACGATGGTCACCTTGTGATAAATAGACGGCTGAAAAGAGAAATAGATCAACGGTCCACATAAAATGTCGTAAGATTTGTGGGTGGGATCTTCCCATCTGGTGGCACATGTAACATCCAGGTGAGAGGCAACGGGATACGGATCGTCTGCGGACGTGGATTGGGTACTAACCCCACCAGGACATCGATAGAGACGGACGGTCCAGTCAAGGGTCCTGTGGGGTCCAAAGTGATATATGTGTTTTATCCATGCCTTCCATCAATTTTTACAGATCATTTTAGAGCATAAGCATAAAAATGAGAAAGATCAGAAGCTCAAGTGGACCACACCACAGGGAGAAGTGGGGATTGAAAATACACCATTGAAAATTTCTCAGTGGCCACGGAAGTTTTGAATCAAGCTTATATTTATGTTTTCACTTCATCCAGGTCTATGTGACCTTATTAACAGGTTGGATGGATAATAAACATCACGGTGGGCCCATAGGAAGTTTTTAACTGTAGGATTTCAATTCCCACTGCTTCCTCTGGTATGGTCAACACGAGCCTTCAATCTGACTTCTTTTTGGGCTCAGGAACTAAAATGATATTTTAAAATAGATCCACGGCATGGATACAACATATACATCTCGGTGGGCCCCTCAGAGACCCTGACAGGACCGTCCTTCTCTAGCTAGGTACTGATGGGGTAGTACCAATCCATGTCCATTGTCTGCAGCCCGGCTGCAGGGGATTCCTGCAGCACTAAGCTCTGTGGGCCCACCGTGACGATTGTGTTTTATCCACTCCATCCATCCATTTGCCAACTCATTTTAGGACATGAGCCCAAACATGAGGCAGATCTAATGCTTAAGTGGACCATAATACAGGAAATGGAGATGAAGACAAGACATCTACCGTTGAAACCTTCCTTACGGCCCACCAATGTTTAAGTGCTATCCAACCCCGTCATGAGGTGACTTGGACGTGGATGAAAAAGGAAAACCAGTTTGGATCCAAAACTTCTGCAGCCCCAAGAACTTTTTATGGTGGCCGTTCATACCCCCATTGTTTTCTGTGGAGTGGCCCACTTTTAGCTATAGATCTGCCTCAGCTGTCAATAGACAGGGCCGGGCCAGACATTCAAAATTTTGAATAGGCTCAGCCAAAAGCTCAAAATCCCAGGCCAAAGCGAACCCCACGCCCAGCCTGTTTACAGCCTACTCATGTTTGGGATCATGTCCTAAAATTTGGTGGCCCATAGAGAAGATATAACACAGACATCGTGGTGGGCCCACAATGCTTAGGGCTGCAGGAATCCCCTTACACTTTAAGTGAAACTAATTAGATTGCTAAAATGCCCTCTAGGGCTGTTTGGTGCATGGTATTAGATGGGATTAGTTGGTATGGAATTGCATTTGGCCCGTGCAAATTCCATCCGGGAAAGATCAGAATAATCCCATATCACACATTCTAATGCCAATGGTGTATAATGTAGGATTTCTAACAGATTTCAAAATCCACTACAATTGTGGGCCTTTCGTTGTATGCACTAGTTTTATCCACGACGTCCATCCATATGTGCCCTTTACACATGACATTTAAGCTGATGTACACATGACATTCAAGCTGCATATGCATATGTGTGACCGATATTAGTCATGAAATGTGGTCTATTGATTACAATTCTACATTTTTTCAAATGTGACATGGAATCAAAAGAAGGCATTACACCATGCCTGATAGATGACACAAACATGGAATGGAATAAGATGAATCTCATCTTAATTATGTGCGCCAAACATCGACCAGCTGCTCTAAAACTGGCAAATTGGGGAAAATAGCAATCAAACTACCCAAAATAAAATTGTAAGGACGGAAATACCAGCCAATTTCCAAGAATCTCGTCAATATAAAATCCTACATTAACCTTTAAAGGCAAGATGATCATTTACAATTTTAATGTTTTGAATGTCATTAGATGTGTTGATCTGCAGTGGTAAATTAGTAAAATTACTTCACTCACGTAACATTTTTTTTTTCTAGCAAAACCGGCGCTTGATAGAGCGGGCCCAGGTTGTTGGTAGCCCAGATTATTAACAACCCAGGCGTGCCTGGGTTAGCTCCTGTCCATATTTCAGTGGGCAGCAGGTTGGGCAGGTTGGCCCATCAGGTTTCAGGTCCCGGCTTGCGTCCACACATTGGGCCCAGACTTGGGTTTTGCAAAATTGGCTGCCAATCCCAACCTTAGCCCTATAATGGGCCCACTGTGATGCAAGAGGACAGGCTTGGGCCTGAAATCATGCGGCAGCCGACCCATGGTTCGATGTTGATCTGCTCGCCCCGCTGTGCAAGGATGCCCACAAAATTTCACCAATGGAAGATCCGAACGTTTCAATTTCTGGTCTACAAATAGACAGAAGAAAATACAACAGCAGTCTTACATTATCTCGGGCAAAAATAGGCCAAAATTGGATGGCTACGATCTTCCAACCTGGAAATTTCTGAGGCATTCCTGGTGGGCAGCAGTAGGATCATAGAACTCAAAGTTAGCATTCCCACAGAGAATATAGAAATGCTTATATGAGAAGTGCAATTGATTTCTTCTAGAAAACTTGGTAATGCCGCCTCTTAAGCTATGATAGAGGAAAAACTGATAGGAACAAATTTTCTAACTGACCAATGGGCAGTTTAATGCTGTAGCAAAAGCAATGCTGTAAATGGTTTTGCTGGAAATTTATATAAAGTGTAAAATTTTAATTTCCTTGATGTGTGTTCTTATTTTTCTTTGTGGTTTTATTTTTCAGAAATCAGAAATTACTTACGTATGATTATTCAATAAGAATTCTTCTCGACTAGAAATGTTTTGAGAGCTTGATTATTTTTCAAACCTTCCTAAAGTCTTTCAAGTATTTCTTTATGGTATGCTTTTCAAGATAATCATCTCTTGAAGATCCTAGAGTTCTCGATGCTCCAACAGTAGCAGTTTGGATCTTTTGGAAAAAAGACAAAAAGAGTTGTTCAGATTTGTAATATGGACGTGAGAGATGGCCTCCTCTTCTTTGTCAATCAAGTATTCTTTTCCTTCTACTACCATCGGCGTAATAGATTATGTCTCAATCAAGTTGAAGCCTTCAACTCCTCATGTGGAAGACTCAAATGATGTCGCTATTAGAGGAAGAGGACATGATCAGCTTCATAGATGGGGAATATCCCATGTCGGAAAAAGTGATCTCCTCTTCCGACAGTAAGAGTAAGGATCTAAATCCAAACTATGTAGCATAGAAGAAATCTGATCACAAAGTAAAATCATGGCTCACAAGCACTACGTTTAAAGAATCTGTCTTGTAGTCAAATTAGAGATAACAGTCGAAGTGTGGAATTGTTTGGAAAATGTTTATGCTGGAGACTCCATGGCTAGAGAAATCCAGTTGATTCAACAACTGCAAGCATGCAAGAAGGAGAATTTGCCATTGGCTGACTATTTAAGCAAGTTTAAGGATATTCTGATGACCTTGTGGCTATTCGAAAACCAGTAGAAGATAAAAATAAAGTCTTCCGACTCTTGCCGGTTTAGGGGCTTCCTATATTAATTTTGTCACAACTATGTTAAAGGCTCCAATCCCATCTAATACCAAGGACGTACCTTTACTATAGAGCCAAGAGATTATGCATCATATTCAATCTGTATTGCATTCTCTCAATCAAAATGTTGCCTTTGTTAGTCAACAAGGAAATTTCAAAAACAATAACAAAAGAAATTGGAGGAATAACATAAGAAATAATTATCGCCAACAAAATTTTAATTCCTTTGGGCGTGGCTTTGTACAAGCCACCCAAAATGGTTTGGGCAACCAGAATCAGCAGCAATCGGCTCCAATGGTAGTGTACCTTTACTCTCTACCCATTTTATTTTGTGATAATCTTAGTGCTCTGTATATGTCTATAAATCTAGTCTTTCATGCTCGTACGAAACATATAGAATTGGACTATCATTTCGTACGAAACATATAGAATTGGACTATCATTTTGTTCATGAGTGTGTGGTCTTGGGTGTTCTGGTTACTTTGTCTCCTCTGATCAAAAGCTTGTGAATCTTTTCACCGAACTACTGGGATGTGATGAGTTTCGTCGTATTTTAGTAAAACTTGGCCTCATCACTCGCCCTAGTTTGAGGTGGAGTGATAAAGGAAAAACCGATGGGCAGTTTCATGCTGTAGCAAAAAACAATGTTGTAAATGGTTTTGCTGGAAATTTACATATAAACGCAGAATTTTATTTTTATTGCTGTGTTCTTATTTTTCTTTGTAATTTTATTTTTCAGAAATCAGAAATTACTTGTGTATGATCATTCAATGAGAATTCTTCTCAGCCAAAAATGTTTTGAGAGCTTGATTTTTTTTTCAAACCTTCCTAAAGTCTTTCAAGTACTTTAAACTGAACATTACATTTGCACATGAACATGGAGGGAGATGTGTTTTGGTCGATGCTTTGGGCCAAAAATGGTCTCCTACCTTTTCCGTTGGAAACTCATTCCTTATCTCTTCATGTATTCTCTTTCTTCTTTCCAATAAAGTTTGTTACTCCTCACTGGGGGGGGGGTTGATACAATTTGGCTGTCGAGCATGTGGAAAGAATTGTACCTACTGAAAACATGATGGGATATACATCTATTTCACACTAATACTGCATTCAGCACAAAACGTGTTATTCATACCAATTTTCACCAGATTAAATTCAAGTGTTAACCTCTCCAAAAAGAGATTTAAAGGAGAAAAAAGAGCGTTTCTTCCCTAGGATTTAGAAATTTTATATCATTTCTCCCATTCTATTTCTTTCTTTTTCTCAAGATCGAGATTTTCTTTCTTTTCTTTTCTTTAAGGGTGTGTTTGGTTGCATCAAATTTCATGAAATATCATGAAATTTTGCACTAAATTAGACAGATTAGTCATGAGATATCATGATATTTTCTGAAAATTTGTTGCAACCAAAAACACCCTAAAAGATTAGAGACAACTGCATATTCACACAACATATCACCAAGGAATTCAAAAGTTTAAACCTTCACTAAAGAACAGTACTGTATCACATTAGTCTTGTTATTCCCCAAAATTGAAATACAAAATCCCAAACACCTATAAAATAATAATAATAAAGAATATGGATAATTTCTGCATCTCCAAAATTGTTAAACGTAAAATTGGAGGCAATCAGAGATTGTAAGGCTCATCACCAAACAAGATCCAGATAGATATTATTCACTTTCTGATGCGGACATCAGTGGTGCACCCTTTAGAGTGTACTAGAGGAGGCGACGTCACAGATCGAGTGTTAGAGCAGACGAGTTGATGTGGATGGACGCCGGGCCCCATTGGGCCCATTTTCTGACTCGTTACGAGTACGCGAGATGCAGGATCGCACAGGGGCATCATGACCGCTGGACCATGGGGCGCTTTTCTGTTTATTTCCTTGTTTCTAGGCGCTTTAGTGTCGTTATTTACTTTAGCCGTTTTTATGTTATTTCTTTGGTTTTCAGGCACTTTAGTGCACTTTTTATTTTCGTAGCTCATATATACTGTGAGAAACCCTATTTCGATATTATTGAATGAATAGAAAATTCGTGAGTTTCTTCCTCTTTGTTGAGAGATTAGGGTTTCAGGATTGGTCCTCGGGTGTTGAGGATTCCACTCCGGAGTTTCCGTTTTCTCTTCTCTCTTTCTTCAAGGTGCGAGGAAAGGTAAGCTTCTTTTGATTCCTAATTCGTACTTCATGAGAACCCATTACTTTTTTACATCCCTCGTCCTTTTCTGAAACCCCCTCCCCCCCCACCTTTTTGGATACGATCGAAAAGAGGGGATGCCTAGCCACGATAACCGGATCCAAACTTGACTGTGGACTGGTCTATGCTAGATCTGGGATATCATCATATCCCTAGATCCTCCCTGTTTTACGATTTTACATGGTTTTATGCGAAGGGGCATGATCCGGACGGACGGATCTCATTTTCGTGTTGAGATTTGTTAGTTTCCTCAGATTGAAAGTAGCTAGTTTCGTAATCTTATTATTTGAATATCTTCCAACTGAATATTCATCCTGCATCACTTTCTGTATAGATGTTGTGACTTTTTTTTTTTGAAAGGTAACACTATTTGGGAATGAAGCCTAGATCACTCGCACACAATACACTGTCACAACCAGCTCATCTAATGAGCTGGCGACATATTACAGTTTGAATTTTCAGATGAGTATTAAAATTGATTGTCTGCTCAAAGTTTACAATTCCAACACTAATTGATTGTCAGAAACATGGAAGGGAGGGAAGGGGAAGGGAAGGGGAAGGGAAGGGTAAAGGGAAAGAGACCTCATTTGAAGGAGATTCCTCTTCTTCAAGAAGCTTTCAGATCATCCAGGTCAACGCTAGCCTGCACAAAAGGCAAAGATCAACACCCACTTGGTCATAACTTATGCTGAGTTTGGATACAAAAGTGAATCGAATCACAAATTGCCGACTCAACAAACAGAAAATAATCAAATTCTAATGGCATCTCCTAGTAGATAATAAGCAAGCAGCCCTCAGCCTGCAATTACATTTCCTTTGGAGTCCGAAGAGAGTTATGTAAGAGCAATTTGAAGCCCAAATCCTCAATATCAATACTAGGGTAATCATAAATGGGTCATTTCCACTTGATCAGACTAATTGATACATTTCAATTCAATGGTGCATCCAAATGCATTCTTATGTTTTCTCAGTTTTCTGTATCTTCGCAGTTTGATGTGCGTTAATAGAGATTTTAACCATCACCTCAATTTTATCATCTAAATAATTTTCTGAGAGGGGCACACTTCAGTGGTACCCAGTAACACTGTAAGCTTATGGTAGTGCTGGGTAGATGTGGGGCCCAGTGATGGGTTCACTGAATTCAATCCATCCATAAGATGTGCCACCTCAGAAAATCCAAAAAGCCCAATAATCATCCTGATCCAAGCCACAGAACAGGGAACATATTAATAGGGAACTCCAACTGTTGATTAGAGAGGGGATCCACCATGTCATGCTGGCCATTCAGACCCATCTTCTAGTCCATGTGATGGTCAGGAGAAAATTCAGGTTGTTTTGTGACTCAGGTGGGCCCATGTGAAATTCAAGGGTGGGCATTCCCTCCCAGCTCATTCCCTTTGCTGTGGCCCTCCTTCGTTTTGGATTGGACTGATTTTAAGGCCCTAGGGGTTTTCTGAGGTGACTCATCTGATAGACAGGTCGGCGGGTGGTGTGAATACATCACTTGGGCCTGCATTTTCTGGTACTACCATAAGCTTACGGTGGTATTGGTACCGCTGGAGTGCACCCCTTTCCAAAATTACCCATGTTTTGGTTTTTTACTGTTTTTCTAGATTTCCTCAGATTTGAAATAAGAAGAAAATATTGACATTATGCATTTGCTAATGACATTCAAGCTCGATGGGGCCAGAACAAGACTCAAATTATTTTGAACCCACATTCTAAATGGTAAAATAGGATCTTACCAAGAACTTGTGGTTCTCTTCAAGAAGAGGAGAGAAGCTTGCACAGAATTTCTCCATGTCATCATTGACATCACCAGACCCCCCTATCACCTCCATAAATTTCTTCCTATCTGGAGCAAATTTCATGGCAAGCTGGAATTCCAGTATTATAGTTCAGTGCAAGTTACACAGAAAAAGACTAAGGAAGCTGGAATGCCAGTATTATAGTTCAGTGCAAGTTACACAGAAAAAAGACCAAGGAGAAACCATAGGTTTGCAAATTGGTTTTTGCAATCGAATCATTCACCACCAATACAGGATTGCATCACCCCTATATCGGGCTGTTTCGGGCCAATACAGTTGTATCTTTCATGGACGATACTGGGGGCAAATGTACCAGTATCGAATGACACATCAAACCTTGGGAGAAACCATGGTTTGCAAATCGGTTTTTGCATCTCGAATTGTTCAGAGTTGATAAAGGGTCGTATCACCATGTATTGCCGCTATAACCGGCCAATACGGCCCCGTTTTTCGTGAATGATACTGGTACAAATGGGCGATACATCAAAAAACCTTGGGAGAAATACCATTTCAAGAGAATGCAGGTAATGTTTGAGTAGAGCATTATAAAAGACATTGAAGTGTTTCACGGAAACTTTCTGAAAGGTTTCTCCATCATTTCTTTCGGAGTTTAAAAAAAAAAAATCACCTGAATGAAACTTGATCTGCCAATAAGATAAGTTCGGTTTCCTTCACCAACTTTTGAGAAAGAACTAATAAAATCTACAAACTTGGAAGCTTCAGCAAGTCAACACAGTCAAAAGGACAGCTTGGAAAGTCGACATAAATGGGGATTTTCATTTATTTTCTGTTAGATTATATTCAAATATTGAAGGCTTAAGATCCCATTGAGGTAGATGAGAATTTGATAATTGCTGGAATCCCAAATGAGGATTCTGAGACTGGAAACTGGTCGAGGGTTAGGAAAGGGGAGTTTCAAAGAGATGAAAATTTTAAGTATATAACTATCAGATAATTATCGCTAGTTACTGCCAACTGCCAATTTTTATCAAGTATTCCCAGTGATTATGGTAATTACTGACACTGGTATTTTCCATATTTATCCTGACAAAAATCCCAGAAGCCAGCTATCATATCTCAGCTGGCTGATATTTTGCATAGTTGGATTCGTCCAAAGAATGTAAAATCCATTTCCATGGGGGCTTGAGAGGCATTACAGAGAAACTAGAACTGGCAAGCCAGCCATGCCATTTCTTCAAGGTCTTATTGTAGGAGTCGGTGCAGGCTTGTGACATTGTCCAATCCGGATGCTCCAGTAAGTTGCGGAAGAGTTCTACCAAGAAGTCCATGGCCCTGAAGGAAACGGTAAATGCTTTTTTGAAGCAAGAAGGAAATGGTAAATGCATGATTATCAAAATGAAAAAAGAAAAGAAAAAGAGCTTTACACACATCAATACACAAGCATATACACAAAAAGACATGCAAATTGTCTGGTACAAGGATGCATGTGGGCACATCTGCACTTATGTGCATGCATGTAGATAACATCTAGTACCTTGTTAGCCACAAAAGACCATTGGTGCAGCTTGAAGAAGCTTTTGCTGTTTTAGCTTCAATCTCTGCTCGTACCATAGTGTACAAGTGATTGAATTCCGAAGGATTGGAAGAATATTTGGACTCCAATCTCTGCAAACAGGAATACAGAACAAATTGAAAATTACATTGGTACCCACTTGACAAGGACTCCACATTAAAAATAATAATAATAATAAAAAAATTGAAATGTAGGATGATCTAATCGGGTATACATGTAGGACATGTTCACATGCTGTTCGGGAATTCCTCCATTTATTGTTTTCCTGGTGTTTTAGTATTATTGCTACAGCATTATATAGTTCCACATATTTCTATTATCTAGATACTTATAATATCTAACAAGTTTATGAACTAAAATTTACATGGTGAGAATAAATTTACAATTACATGGTGGTGACTGGTGAGGAATGAGATATTCTGCAAGCAACTAGGAGAAAAAAAAATGATCACTGAATAGGCATGAAAATAAACAGTCCTTACCGATATGTTGCCCCCCACATCAGATTTTACGAGTGCCATGGAAGCGCCAAACTTATCTAGCAGAATAAACCATAAAATAAATGAAATCAATACAATGCACAGAAAGTTAAAATACCATTTTCAACTAAGAAGGGAGGGAAACTATTCTTCCATGTCCCAACAATATAAAAACAATACAACTAAACTTAGCAAAGCATAATAAGAATGTTTTTTCAGTTATAAATCAGAACTCTGAAGTTAGAACAATGAAAGGACTTTAGCAGTAGCAATGTAGCATGTTTTATGCAAAAGAGATTCTGAATGACATGCATGTTTGCAACCTTTCAAGAATGCAGCATGATACAAATAAACAAACAGAATAGCAGACCCACCCTACAATGACCATCTGAAAAGAAACCTTCACTCATCACCACCACCGCCATCCATCCATCATCACCATCACCACCACCACCACTATCATCACCATCACCATCACCATCACCATCATAAGCATCTTCCCAGCTAGCTGTGGTCAACTTTAAAATCCTGTTTCAGCAATCATTCCTAAGGCCCTATCCTCAGTAAGTGAACAAGCCTTTATATCCTTTCTCGCCAGCTCGATCCAATAACTTTTATGTCTTCCTCTCATCCTCCTTTCAGCCCCTACAGCCTTAGTTAACATTCCACTCCTTATGGGGCTGTCTCTGTTTCATAGCACATAGCAAAACCATCTCAATCAACTCTCTATCACTATCTCCTATAAAGGTTGGTTCAGGCGATCTCATTCTTGACTCTCTCCTTCAGGCTTCCCACACACCCATCACAACATCCTCATCCCAGCAATGCACTTGACTCGTGTTGCATCCTAAACTGTTCAACACTCTACCCCATATAGCAACACCACCTGAAGCGCTGGGGTATCTTTGTCTTCTTCAATGCCTATTATCAATTCATTAACCTGTATTGAATTCTTTCAAAAGAATGGGGCAGATGTGTGGGGACGTTACACTCTGAAGCAGTCTTCCATCAGCATTTACCATTGTTGTCCCAGATGTCATCTTTAAATACTAAAATGACAATTAGAAAAGGTCACTGTGTTACAGTTTCCAGAATAATGTGTGCAAGGGGCAGCCATTCTACTTTTGCTTCTTCATATCCATAAGAACTGATCGGCTACGACAGATTTACCAAATTTTTAGCAGCTATGGGGCACAAAGACAGTACTTGGTCTCATGGAAGACTGGTTATCCATATGTTTCAACAGAGATTATGACACTAACCACATATCTTCTTGCAAAATCAGTACCAGTTACATGTCTACCATACATCCCTAATTATTCGTGCAAACTTTTGATCTTACAAGAAAAAGGGATGCCTCCGCATCTGCAACTGGAGACAGTTTTGTCCTTTCAAGATTTTCAAGTGCAGCCCACACCGACATGAATTATTAGGGAGCCCGTGCAACAAAAGGCTCCGTGGGGCCCACCATGATGATTGTGTGGCGTTTGCTCCGTAGATATGTTGCGCCAATTCATGTTAGCACATCAGCTCAAAATGAGGCAGATAGGAGATTCCAGCAGGCTACAACACAGGAAAGAGTGGGGATGGAACACCCACTATAAACCATTTGACCGTTGTTCTTTCTTTCACTCTTTATATGAGCCCACACTCCAATTTCTCTCTCCGCGTGTGTTAAACATGCCATACCCACTAGCAGTGTCTGCAGTATCGGGATATCGACCTTGGCCGATACGAAACATCTTGGGAGTCACTGGACTTTCCAAGTATCAACGAAAAAATTGTTAAATATCGCATTCTATCGACAATATATCGATACAATGCGATGTTTTCAAAATATCGCTATTGTAAGTTATAATGTATTGATGATACCTTTTGAAAGTATCGTCGAGACCAACAAACCTCTCCCATTTTTCACAAAAAAATCAAAATAAAAAAATCCCAATGAAATCCTATTTTTTGTCAAATCTTCTACTTCCAATCCATTCTTGAGGTGAATTCGACCAAACCTTCTCAATTATTTGGAGAAAAAGTGGATTTAAAAAAAAAAAATCAGAAATTAAGATCAGACAACAAGTGGGCTCAATTTTTAAACTTGAGTTTTTTTAATTCATTTTTTTAATCAGTAGAATTATTAGAATCAAGATGGAAATCCGTAATTTTGCATGTTTTGCATGCACAATCATGGATTTAAACCTCCAATTTGCAAATTTGGGGAAAATGGAAGAAATCTTGGATTTCCCACATTTCACCAATCTAAATTGCAATTAGAGTATGGAAAAATCACATTGGACATGTTGAAGGTTGATCTACAAATTGACGGATGTTTTTGGATTTTTTTAAAATTAGTTATTTTAATTAAAATATTAAAAAATTAAATCATATTGATCAATGATTATTTAACCTTAATTTGCAAGTGTTTATGAGTGTTGGTTGATCTTAATTACAGTTACATCTAATTTGCGAATTTGGAAAAAAATTGAAAATAAAATTCCGAAATTTCCCCCATTTCACCAATTTAAATTGCAATTAGAGCATGGGAAAATCACATTAGACATGTTGGGGGCTGATTTACATATTGACGGAGGTCTTTAGATTTTTTTTGAGAAAATTTTTTTTTTATTAAAAATATAAAATAAAAAAAACTTGAAAAATACTTTAAAAATCCTGATTGATCAGCAGTTACTTAGCCTTGATATTTATGTATTTAGTAAATTGAATGTGCTAAAATCCCGTTTACTAAATGTTGTTTTGCAAAGGAAAACAATGTTAAATAAACATCCCCCGAAAGAAACTTATTATGTGCATAGTTTAGAACCCTATACAAAGGAAACTTAATATGTGCACTTGCTTTTTGTGATCTTTTGATTTCCCAAAAATAGCGATACATTACATGATACATGCGATATTTCCCATGCGATACCCGATATGTTTTTGTATCCCAAGGGTGTGATACATCCATCGATAGCAATACTAAAACATTACCCGCTAGTTTTTTTAGTGGTAGTATCAGTTGCATTCATAGAATTATCTAGCCAGAGACTAAAATACAAGCAAATAACTTCAATCTTGCACAAAAAAGATATTTACGTGTTTATTCCGTAGAATGTAAGCTTTCATGGAAAGGGGACAAAATGTGTAAAGCTGAAAATTCATCCAGTTTGGACAACTTCATATTACATTCTGTTCAATAAACAATATGAATAGTCCTATCACTGAATCATCATGAATGGGCTAAACATTTTATGAATAACTTATGGGTTTGGAATTAAAGAGTACCCAACAACAAAAATCGCAAAAGCTAGAAACAATAACCAAACTCCAACGAAAAAAAAAAAAAAAAAACGATACCTATGACAGGCAGCACAAGTTTGCACACATCCAAGAAAGGCTTGGTCAGCATTTCTCCTTCATCAGACTTCACAGACTTCATTCCTTCCAAAGAGGGGGTGAACACAGTCCCCTCCATTTTCTACCCTCAGATCTCTGCCTAAACAGAAAGGAGAACCAACTATCAGAACCCAACCTTGCTACTTCTTCAAAAGGCTCCATTGCATGAAAATATGCAGCCAAATGAAAGAGAAACATAAAAGAGAATGCATTTGATTGTGTACATGTACATGAGGGTGAGAACATACAACCACTGCTAAATAGTGCCTTAAGGCCCTCAACAGATCAGAATGAGTGCTGATTCCATCTGAAGTTACAATTCACAGTACTCAAAACAGTTTCAGGGTAGTCTTCAGACTCCTGGTATCAAGATCTAGGGCTGGATGCCTGGATTGCCCATATTCCATTTCCAATACAAAGTTTCTTTGTGGACAAAAAAACAAATATGGATAAAAAAGACAGAATAGAACAATGCCACAATAAGCTACTGGCAACATAGTGCACTAAAAGTTAAAATAATAATAATAATTAATAAATAAATAAAAATAAAAATCCCTAAAGTTTACAGAATTAGAGCCAGCATGGATCCAAAGTAGAGTAACAAGGGCACAACAAAATCATGAACAACACCATAAAATCCAAAAAACAACCATAAAACATAAAAGAAGGTTAAAATGAAGAAAGCATAGCAGTTAAACATGTCAATTTTATAATCATTAGCCATTTCAGCTTCTGCACAAAAAATGATCCCTCTTATCTTCTTCTGCTTCTTTTCCCTCTTCTTCTTTTCTCTAATCGGTAACCCATTTTGTCAGTTAGGGATGAAATTCTGGCTAAAGTGTTCAGTAAACCCAAATAAAATAAAAATATCAAAGCCCCCTGAGATAGTGAAATGATCCTTCCATGTACTACACTGAATCTGTCTGTTAATATTTTCGCGATAATTTTTTAAGGACTTCCTATGAGACTGATAGGTTGAAAATCCTTAGGATCAAATGCCCCCTCCTTAGTGATCATGGAGATGAAAGAAGCACTCATATCCTGAGATAGCCTTCCTCTCAAATGGAATTCAGAGAAACTTCACAAGATCATCGTTAACCTCTTCCCAAAAGATTGGGAAAAAGCAATGGAGGAACCGTCGGGTCCTGAAGTTTTGTCTCGACCCAAATCCGAAACTGCTCTCCTCACCTCATCTTTCACTATCTGACACTCAAACTAGTTTGCCTCTGTCACACTTATCAAATCAAAGTGCACATTATCAAGTGTTGGCCATGAAGATTTTTCCTGACCCAAATCCAAAACTGCCCGCTTCAACTTCATCTTCCATGATCAGACACTATAACTAGCCTGCATCTGACACATTATCAAATAAAAGTGCATATTATCAAGCGTTGGCCATTTCCATCATCGGTCATAAGGTTGGAATAGAACCCGACCACTACTTGGAGATTTCTATCTTATAAGGCCGCAGATTATATTTTGCCATCTTTCATTCACAAGGCTGTGTAAGAATTTAGCGTTCTTAGCAACATCCTTTACACATTTACTCTGTAACATGCCACCATTTTATTCTCCTAAACAGCTTTTCTTAAACTCGAGCCTGAGGGATTCCCTTTTGATTCTTTACCCTGATGTTAAAATAGCCGTTTCTTCTTCCTTGCGATCAAGTGCAAGAATGTCGAAAATGAATTCTTGGATCTTCTCCAGATTCCTTCTTTACAATCCAGGACAAGAATGTCTTGGAGAATGAACTCGTCGATTTCCTCCAGATTCCTGAAGCATTTCTTCCACTCTTTGGTAGGGCTCTTCAGCTTTTTAAGTTTTAGCATCAATCTATGGTCAGCCCACTCCAGGACCAAGATAGATCTCCACCACTCTTTCTACTCTCTACAAATGTGTCATCTTCCAACCACATCAACTTGAAACGGAGTGTCATTGGTCCTCAAAAGTCTCATCCATATCCAACACGACTGGGCCATGGTCCGAGATCTGTCTTTGAACCCAGCGTTGAAAGGCAATCAGGAAGTGCTCTTTCAATCCAGGGAAATCTGTCAAGATGGAAAAGATGGCTTTGCCAAGCCATTCAACCAAGTAAACCTACCACCACCATGGGAAGATCGATCATATCATGGTTATCTGGTAGGGGAAGTCCTGCATGTGGATCATGATTCTATCTTTGCCCTTCCTCTTGTAAGGGAACTGAACAATGTTGAAATCACCACCAACACACCACAGGCTGTTCCACCAAAGCCTCATGGTGTCGAGTTCTGAGTCTTCTGACCAAAACTCAACTCTATGAGTTGAATTACAAGGATGATACACCAACATGAAGACCCAACTAAAGTTGCCACTCAACTCCTTAAAAGCACATTGAAATGGAAGATAGTCTTAACAGTCTCATCCAGCTTCTGCATAGCATCTGACCTCCATCTCATTTTTATACCACCTGATGCACTCACCAGTTCTAGCATGACTCACTTTGATCTGCTGCCCCCCACCCCACCCCACCCATAAACAAATTAAAACAACAACAACAAGAGCGGAGCAACTACATGAACTAGTTTTGCATCCTAGTTTCTTGAAACACTTCTATATGAACCTTCAATGACCGACATATATTCCTGATGTGCAAACTCTTGATTGGGTAGCCAAGACCCCTTAAATTCCACCATATCATCGACTTCATGAGAAAACAAAAACAGCCAACACTGCAGTAAACCTTGATAGGCAAAACAACCAAAGCTAAGGCTTCAATGCTCCCCCACCACCTCTTGTATAATTGAGGAATTCATGCTCAGAAATTACTTTATGTTTCTCTTCCTACCAGAAATCTTTTTGGACTGTGGTTGCTTCAGGGACTCTATATATCCACCATGAATTGGATCAGAGCATGGAAGTCTTCTTCATTTTCGTCAAAAGAGATGACTCCCACTTTTATAACTTTGACCAGCCTGTTTTAGGCCCATTTCATCTTTTCCAAATCCCAAGCAACTCTGAAAATTTGCTTTTCTCCACAACCATGTATAAATCTTATTGTCTGCTTGATCCCAGTCCATCCAACTTCAACTATCACCATTGAAGGGACCCTCTCCCTCCCACAAAATAGGCACACATGAGATTATAGCCGACAACTCCATTTGTCCTCCATCTATTGCATTAGCTCTGTAAAAGAGCAGAAAAAAAGAAAGAATAGAGGAGAGAGAGAGACAGGGAGAGAGGGCTCAAATTGGAGATCATAAGAAATATCCTTAAATAACAAAAGCAAAAAACTCCATCTCCTAGACAATTATAAACAAAATAAACTCGTCTAAGTGGGCTTGTATAGGCCCATATCCCATTCATTAACACTCCCCCTCAAGCTAGAGCATAGATGTCATCGATGACAAAGCTTGGAATATATATGTGTAGCCTAACTGGAGCGAAAAGCCTTGACGAACGCATTGGCAAGTTGATCCTGATATTGAACATATGGAGTAGAGATTTTGCCACTAGAAACTTTCTCATGTATGAAGTGACAATCAACTTTCATGTGTTTAGTTCTTTCATGATAAACTAGATTGTCCGTGATGTGTGAAGCCGCCTGATTATCACAAAACAACTGCATAGGTAGTCGCACTGTAAATATTTTTTTACAACAATTCCTTGTTTCACATCAATTCACATGAGGTATGAGCCATTGCTTTGTACTTTGCTTTGGTACTTGAGAGGACTACCACGCTACTTCTTGCTCTTCTACGTTACTAGATTTCCTCCCATGAATGTACAATACTCAATCTGCATCTCCCGTGACGCAAAGATGACCATTACATGCATACAAAATTCCTTGACTAAATGCTCCTTTGAGGTAACACAAAATTCAAATAACTACTTCCATGTGAGATACTCTTGGAGAACTCATGAATTAGCTTACCACGCTCATTGCATATGATATGTCTGGTCGAGTAATAGTTAAGTAAATAAGTTTCAAACCAAATGTTTGTACCTCCCAGGATCCTCCACTGCATCTCCTTGATCATTGACAAGCTCGTGATTAGGATCCAATGATGGCTTGGACCCAAGAAGACCCCTCTCCATGAGTGAATCCAAAACATATTTCCATTGGGATGGATTGACTCCTCCTTTAGATCTAGCTACTTTTATACCAAGGAAGTATCGAATATAACCTAGATCTTCTGTGAGAAAATGTTGTTGAAGATACTTTTTTAGTTCCTCAATCCCCTTGTTGTTGCTTCCAGTAACAACAATATCATCGACATATAATACAAGCACAATAAGCCTTGAGATATCGTTCCATACAAAAACAAAATGATTAGCATGACTTTGAATAAAGCCATAGTTTAATGCAACTTTGTTAAACTTGTCAAACCATGCACGTGGAGACGATTTTAGCCTATAAATTGTCTTATGCAATTTATGCACTTTTTCATACTCTCCCTAAGCAACAAATCCAAGAGGTTGCTTTTATATAAACTTCCTCTATAAGATCATCATGACAAAAGCTATTTTCTACATCAAGTTGGATGAGGGGCCAACCATGATTAACAGCTACAAACAGTATAACCCAAATGGAGTTCAACTTGGCCACAGGAGAGAAGGTTTCACTATAATCCATACCAAGTGTCTAAGTATACCATTTATCGATTAGCTGAGCCTTCAACCGTTCAAATGTACCATTAGGATGAAACTTGATTGTGTAAACTCATCTGCAACTAACAACCTATTTACTGGCTGGAAGGGTGGCGAGTTCTTAAACGTCAATCTCGTGAAGGGCATCCATCTCTTCTTCCATAACTTGCTCCCACCCCTCACATAACAATGCTTTCTCATATGACTTGGGAACAAAGTGAGAAGATTGGAGATAAACAATGAAAGAAAACATATTTAGAGATTCGATGATCAATACACGCACACTTAACTTTTCTTAGGGCAATAGGAATATCAGATATATCTAGTAAACTCAATGGAATATCAGATCTATTCGGTGAACTCAATGGACCACAAGGCTCGGAAGAAGATATGGTGGATGGCACATCATGGATTCACGATCAATTGTACCATCTATCCATTTTTGTCATGAGTAGACCTTCAGCTGAAGCATAGTGGGAATGGAAGAGGGAGTGGAGGATGGAGGTTGGAAAATGTCTTTGCTAACCGTAACATATATAGATACAGCATCAAGAAATTTGTTGTCTTTTGAGAAGAATAGAGTAGACTAAAAAAGAATGTATTTACATATACATATTGTCTTTGAAGTGATAGATTATACCAACGGTAACCTCTTTATGTGCGAGAATATCCAAGAAAAATACATTTAACTTCTCGGGGGTCAAACTTATTATGGCCAGACTGTAACTGATGGACAAAACATACAGTTTCAAAAACTTCGGGAGGAAAAGGAAATGGAGTATCCGGAAATAATACTTAATAAGGTGATTGACCCTTTAAAACAAATGAGGGCATCGATTATTAGACAATATTGTAAGTACTACATCACTCCAAAAACTATTACGAACATTCATGTGAATTAATAGAGCACAAGTTACCTCAAAGAGGTGATTTTTGTTCTACAACTCTGTTTTTTATGAGATATGTGCACATGACGTCTGACATAGGATACCTATTTTTGGAAGAAAAAAAAAGCTAAAAACTTGGGATATGTACTCCTTGTCGTTATCAGACCGACACATAAACACACCTTTGGGGCTTGTTTGGTTTTCCAATTACAACGGTAAATGGTTGTAAATAGGTAATGATTATTTACTCTTGTAATTGTGTGCTGACATCGCTTACATTTGACTGCGATGATGATTTTGCTACATTGTTTCTTTCACCCAGAATCACTATAAAAGTAGTAGTTTTATAGTATTAAAATGTAATGATTACAATTTGCTCTACCTACTTCATTTACAAGGTATATTTGACTCTCGATTTACGAGCTATAATTCTTGTTTAAACAAACACAGGGAAATGATAATGATGGCTCATTTACTTTGCATTTCATAGGAAATTGGAAAACCAAATAGGCCCTTAAATTAAATCGATTTGCACTTCCATGCAGAAAGTCTCAAAAATAAAAAAACAATTCAAATTTATCTTTCATTAAACAAAGTCATGTCATTCTTGAAAAATCATCAATAAATGCAACAAAATACTTAAGTCCATACCTACTATATATTTTAACTAATCCCCAAACATTTGAATGAACTAAAGAGAAAGAAACTAAACGACGCTTCTCCTCACGTGGTGGAAAAGTAGCACCGTGATGCTTACTTAACTCATACACATCACACTCTAAATATGATATTGATGATAAGAAAGGAATGACACCCTTAAGAATCTTCAATGATGAATGTTCGAAACGATAGTACCATTGATAAGCTCAAATGTCTTTTTGTACTGTTGTGCCTACAATGTTATGGTCAAGATAGTACAGCCCATCATGTCATATCCTCCACCAATCTTCCTCTTCGTCTTTAGGTCTTGGAAGACACAATGAGAAGGATAGAAAGTGACATAATAATTGAGGATTCAATAAGTTTGCTAATAAACTAAAGGCTTAAAGGAAATTTTAACACAAACAAAATAGATTATAATGAAAGAGGACTTATGTGAACGACTGAACGGCACCCATTCCACATACTTTAGATTAGGTACCATTTGGAAGAATGACAGATGAACCTATTAATAAGCTATCAATGGACGAAAACACATGACTCACACTCACCCATCATATGGTTGGATGCTCCAAAGTCGATGACCCATGGAGTTGGGGACTTTGATTCTAAACAAGCCATATCCAATATTACAAATGTAGTCGTAGGAATGAAATTAACTCCAGTAGTAGAAACAGATTGATTCTGTATATTATTCAGCAACTTGAAATATTATTCCCGAGTTATAGTAATTATTTCATCAGTTGTATGTCCCTATGGAGCTGCAGATATAAAGGTTAGCTAGAGGAGGCCCTCTGCTCTCTCCAATATGGGAAGCTTGATTAGCCTATACAAGCTTTCCATGGAGGTCCCAACCTTTTTCAACAAAATGATTAGAGAGCCCCACAATGCATGCACTTTCTAGGTCTTCGACCTCTACCATGGCCACTTCCCATGTTGCCACAACCACTTCTTCCACCATGGCCACCACCGCGAACCTGATCAAAGAATGATGTTAGAACCAAGCTGTCATTGGATCCACTTTTAGAGCCCAAAGATATACGTTGAAGGCGAGCATACACCTAGTTCAGAGATGACACATCTTTGCCACCCAAAATATGTGCACGAACTATTCATGTTCAACCCTGATAAGATCTTGACCACACGGAACTCTTCACATTGCTGATGTAGCTTCTCCAAGTCGATAGTCAGAGGCTAACACACATTTGTCTCTTCCAACATTCCTTTGAGTTTTTAATAGTATTCACCCAACGATTTATCTCCTTGTTGGAGCTCAAATATTTCTTCGTATAACTGATAAATGCAAGAGATGTTTTTATCAGATGAATATACCTTTCACAATGCATCCCACACTTACTTTGACGTATCCAGAAACGTGACATTGGCACTTATGAAGGGTTCCATACTATTCCATAACTAGGTCATTACTTGCGCATTTTCCCAGATTCATTGGTCATAAGTACTAGAGTCTTCATCAAGTTTCTTTGTAGCAAAATATTTTAATTTCCTCTGACTGTGGCAAATACTTGGATTGACTTAGACCACCAGTAAATCATTTGTCCCATTTAACTTAATAAAGGTTATCTGGACCCCTAAAAAGTCAAATGGGCATACAAATCCAGATTTCGGATCACTTTTTATCTCCATAACAAGTAAAGAGAGAGTACCTTAGTAGCACAAATGCGGGCTGACCTAGCACAATCGATAAGCAATACATTTGTATACTTCACACAATCCACATGTCACCTTAGATTGAGAAATCAGCCTGCACATCTGCTACTTCCAACCAGCCGTGAACAAGTAGGATCACAAACACGGCATGCAACACAAGCAAAGAGCCCACACATTCGCAATAATCACACGCGGGGTGATATCGTTCAAGAAGCTATTGTCTTTATTCACCCACGCATGCACGGAGCATTACAAAAGGCCCGATACACAAAAATACAAAGAAGAAACCCTAAGTTTCTTTAGAAGATTTCAACACAATCACGATACGAGGCACCAAGGGATAAAAGAAAAGAAGAAACAAGATATGAGACACGAAGGGATAAAAGAAAAGAAGAAATAAGAAATAAGAGAAGATTTGGAGAAGGAAAAGTTGGATTAAAGACAATACAGCTCTAATATCATGTAAAAGAGTAGAAAGAGAGAAGAAAAGAGGAGGGGAGAGGTAGCTTGCCCCTGGTAGCTCGCCTCCTTCCTCTCTATCAATCTCTTAGATACCATCAAACATCTTAGACATCACTTCCTATACTTTTCCAAAAAAGATTTCTTCCATTATTTGATTCTCTTTGAGTATTTTGAGTTTCAGCACAATCCTCCAACCAACTCCCCTTCCACTTGGAACAAGCCCCACCAATCCTTAACACACTACATGAAGATGTCCATTTCGACCAAATTAGTTCAAATCAGAATGAAATTGGGCTCCAAGGAGCCAAGTCAGAGGAAAGAAGAATGGGATGATGACTAGAGGTGGGTCAAACAACTATTGTTTGCAAAACCAATGGACAAAGAGTCTCAGACTCCTAATATTAGCAAACCTGTCCATTTTTGACAATATAGTATCTGGATGGTTATTTCTCCAAGAAAAGGGCGCATCCCTAAGAAGAAGACCAAGAAAAATGTGTCAGTTTATCCACTATGTGAACTCCCTTGTACTACTTGTCACCCTGTTGTCTTCTTTCCTTTTTTATCCTTTTAAAGGAACTACGCTACAATCAGACCCTCATGAGAACTTCTTTACCCATTCATATTCTTGGGTAAACTATTTCGGCTGAAAGAGTCACATGCATTTTGTGCTTTGAAGGAGCATCATAAGCACCCATTTATCCCTTGGAATTCTTAGCTCTCTCCCTCCCTCTAGATCTCTAGATCACCCCACTTTCCTTCCAAATCTGGTTATTTAGGCCAGACTTCCATTACTAGTTCAGTCGCTCTAGATCACTACACTTCGGATCTTCCCATTGCATTGTGAAAGGAAAAAGGTCATGTACTTCTCATCCCATTAATAACTTTTTGAAATATTGATCTATCTCTTTTCTCTCCATGCAGTCCTTTCATTCATTTTGATTGTTCCTGTTCCAACTAAAATTGTAAATGCTCTCACTAATCCCTAATAGATATGCCTACACTAGAAAAAAACTTGGGATCTAGTTTAACTAGTAAAAGGGAAATGTATTGTTGGTTGCAAGTGGGTGTTCACTCTAAAGCATAAACCAAACAGATCTACTGAACCATACAAAGCACATCTCGTGGCTAAAGGGTTCATTCAGAAGTATGGATTTGATTCAAGAAACATTTGCTCCATTGGTGAAATGAATCCCATGAGAGTTTTCATGTCAGTAGCTGCTAATCGAAGATGGTACACCATACATGTTACCCCCAAGTGTGATATTCATACGACAAGGATAAACCATAAGTGCAACATTTAACATGAAAAATTCTTGTCTCTAACACAGATGCTACGTCCATTTTGGAGTGTTTGGGTAACAAAGAATGTTAGGCACATCAAGGGAACCCATCTCTTGCTGTTGACCATATGAATACAACCTAATTCTTGCTAGATGACTTCACATGGTTTTTTTTTATTCAAAGTACTTTCTGACATTATAATACTTCATGAGTACTCAAACAGTACTTGTTAGAACAACCTTAAATTCAACTAGAAAGTTTTACGGTATGTTTGCATGTACAATTGACTTTGATTCTGATACTTAAGTTGTGATAGAATTGGAGTATTTCTGGTGTTTTCTTTTTTCAGAAAGAACATTAGCCCAATATTATCACATTGCTTCTGTTTCAAGTCCCATTAATTCGTACTAAATCCAGTGAGACTGACCCAATTCTATGTATTTTTTTTCAATCAGCTGCAACTTGATTATAGCAATCTTCACGGATCTTACATCCAAACACAGCCATAAGCAGATGAAATACGGAATAAAATGCAAAAATGGCAAAAAGAAGTGTCTAGAAAGTCTGCAAGAGCATGAAATCAGATCCATCCTTTTTCCAGCATTCGCACACCACCGATTCAGAAAATATCATGCAAATACTCGTCGATTCTCTGATACAGAACACAAAAAGGTAAAGAAGATGGGCTGAAACGCTCAAAGACAGTCGAAAACCAATCACTAGCCAAATTCCGAAAGATCGGAAATTCCTCGCCAAAACCAAGGCAGAAAACCTCAAAATCGAGAATGGGAAGCTAAAACCCAAAATTCTGAAAGATCTGTGGATGAACCTGAGAAATCCCTCGAATTCTTCTGCAGAAACTGAAATTCTACACCGATCGAGCTGATTTCAGGAACAGCAGAACTGGAGGGGCTTCGATTGCATAAAAGAACGGAAGCTGGAGCTCCGATCTGGAAGCAAATGCAGTGGTTTAAGAACCAAAGGATGCATTCAATGTAGAAAACGGCTAGTTTCGAATTTCACAGAGAGAAAACAGTAGTTCTGATGCAGAAAGACAAGGGCAGTGGTAAATGGGAATCGAAGAGAGTCGACATCTGGAGAATCTGATTCATTAAAAGAGGGGGCCAAAAGGCCCACAACGCAATCCCCGTTCTATACCACTCCCGCACGTGCCGCGCGTGTGTTCGATATCCAGGCCTTTCCTCAGCTTTAGAGGCCCACACACATGAAAGGCTGCAAACCTATCTAAACGTGCCTACACGTGCCAATGGTGAACCAGACACCTCACTTTGTGAAACCTCAACAGCTGGATTGCCTGCACAACTGGCTTCATATTTGGACGGTCCTTAGGAATGTAAATTTGCGGGCTAAATTTCATTACTCGAGACAATCGTGGGTCGCGAGAAGGAGTGGACGTTTGTTCATCCCTAGACTAGTGTTAGATTTTATGGCAAGACGGCCTATGGCGAATGAATCTTTGTCAATCCGTTCGTTGTACAATGGAGTTTAGGAGTGAGGTTCGTTATTCTGCATGGCTGAGTTTTGTAGGTAATCAGTTGGTTGTTGTTGAGATGATCAACTGTAGGCACTCAGCCATGTTACTTCGTGAGAAAAGTTGTTGTGATAATTGGGAGAATGACCATCTATTTATTTGTTGCTTAGATCATAACTCTATGGGCAAGGCTATCGTAGATAACTACTTGTTCATCGCTTGACTATATTCCACGGTGAAGCAGTCTTAGTTAAACTACAACCTCATCGTAACTTAGTCAAACTTCATAATTAGATAGTTGAGAGGAATCTCTACATACATGACAAGATCACTTCGTTGGCCATCCATTTGAGACCTACGTATCTTTATAGGTCGCATGACGTAGTCATAGACATAAAGGTGCCTAGTTAACTTATTCTAACTTAATTCAAGCTAATTTGCAGCATTTCGCTAGCTTGGCAATGGATGAGTTATATTGAAATAATAATGTAACACCCCGTACTTTTCAGTACTCGCGTGTTACTATGGTAATCTAATTTAGCATATTAATGCAAAGGCACACAATTCACCTTAGTCATCATAATTTGATAATTCATAATGGATCACTTAATTGATTAACCCATTTAACTAATAAATGTATGGTTCATATATTTAGCAGGTTTTTAGAACGGGTCTAACTGATAGTGGATACCACCAGTTCTACCAAATTAATAATAATAATAATAATAATAATAATATTATTATTATTATTATTATTGATGATGATGATGATAATGGTAATGATAATTATAGTATTGGTATCTGAATTATTAAAATTAATAGGACATTTATAGTTTATATTAGCTCTTAAGATATGTTAACCGTTGAGATTTCGTTTGGGAGAAAATCAACCATTAGATTATACAAAATAGTATGTTTATAGATCAAACCGTGTGTATGGCCCACCAAATTGTAAGAATTGGTCACCAGGGGTGGTGTTAATGTTTATGAAGGTTGTGGAATATCATGGACGGAGTGGATTACATTATTTCAGAGTGTGGGGGCCACTTTAATGGTATGAGTGTGCACGACCGCAAGTGCATATGAGGTGCACTGGACTATCAAAAGAGGGTAGTGTGGGCTACCGAGCTCTCCCAAAATAGGGAGGTTTTCTCTCTCTTTCTCAAGTCCCGCCGAGCGGGTTACCTTTAAACAGACGACGCTGGTTGTTTTGGGTCAAGTGTGGCCCACTAGTGATGATTAGTATGGATGATCCAAACTGTCTAATTGATTCGTAACAAGGGCCTGACCAAACCCTATACAGTGGGCCTCGCTTTTTCTCAAGATCTAGTGCGCCGGTTGAGGCTGAAGTCTAGCCAGTCCAATGAGTAGCTGTGTTTCCAGCAGCCTTGCAAATTGAAGATTGCGCTTTGTATGGCCCACTTTCAGATGATCTGAACCGTCTATCTGGTAGAGCTCTTAGTGATCCACCTATCCATGATGGTTTCCTTGTATGAGGATCATCATCTAGGTGTTAAAGTTAAGCCAAAGTCAGGTTTGCAAGCATATTTCCCAGTTTGGAAACTGCCAGGTTGGCAATCCGCGTCTGTTGGATTCCAAACATCTTGGCCGTTCATAGTAGTCTAGAAAGACTGGTTGTAGAAGAATCTCAGCCCTCCATTGTGCTTCACACGGATCGGCTATTCCATATTTAAATGGAAATATTTTCTGTTCTTTCTCTTTTTCCCGTTTCTAAAAACAGAAATCCTAGATCTAGGATCCGGGAGCCTTTTCTTCCTCCTCCTCCATCATCTCAGTGAGATCAGAGATCCATTCCAGCCACCGGATCAACATCCTCTCCGACCTCCAACGGTGGTGCACTGAGTTCCGGCCGATTCTCTAGCAAGTTGTCACAGTTGCTGAACTCATTTCAACCACCTATCTCAGATCTGGTTCGTACATTAGGTGGGCCTTGTTACTGGCGTGTAGGAACTCCCTGATCTCGTTTGAAGCCATTCACAAGGAAGAAGCCGAAGAAAGAAGCCCCATGCTGGAATCGCCATTGTCGGCCTCTTCACCTTCCTCGGTAAGCTGCGGAAGCAATGGATCTTTAGATGGCCATCAGTTCCAGATCTGAATCGTCCATTAGAGGGTCCAGGTAAACATTATTTCAAACCCTGTAACTCCCTGCCTTGTATTGAATGAAAGATTCTTGCAATTAGATCCTAAGTCCTAAGTTGAGATCAGAGTCAAGTTCTGTGTAAACCGTGTTGACTCAGTTGTCACTGAGTTCAACTGCACCTGCTGGTTTTGTTCTATCTTAGTTTGATCAGCTAGATCAATAGGTTGTAGCATCAGTGGTTATCGGGTCAGCTAACTGTTGAGAATGATCTCGGGTTGAAATCGGGTCATGTTTTGTGCAATGTAGGTTTACTTCATTTGGGCCAGTGGGAGTTAGTGTTGTGTTGTCTCTGTTATTGCTGAGTTGATGCTTCTGGGTTGTAGTTGAAATGGGCTTGGATCTGTGTTGGACTCCACGCTAGTTAGATAATGTCGAGTCAGCTCAGTTAATTTTCACTAAGTTGAGGGTGTATAGGATTAGGATTAGGGTCGTTCTAGTCGAGTTTAGTCAACCTCTGGTTGTAGGAGTGCGAGTCTCCATCTGATGGAATTGAGCAAGTATGAGTCGTGGTCGTGTTGAGTCGAGCGGGTTTAGCCTAATCACATTGTAAATATTAGTTGTCCCTGTCATGTTGACCTAAGAGTATGTTGATTCCAAGTGGAGAACTAAAGTGAATTAGGTAAACCATCCAAAGTTACTTGGCCTCTTGTCTCCTTATTCGATAACTTAGAGTATTAATTCTAATTTCAGATTATAAGTTTAAGAAATCTGTCTTCCAATTTTTACATTTGAATCTACATCCAGTTGAGTTGTAGTTGAACCATGGTGATCCTAGTCGTCTTCAAACAACTTCAAGTCATTAAAGCTTTGGGCCTAAGCGATGAATTTGTATTCTAGCAAATGTAGAGGAGAATTCACACTCATCAGGTGAGGTTTTCACCCTTCAAGCTTCCCATTTATATATTAGAATTGTATAGTTTTTGCTTAAATATATCTTGCTAGTTGAATTATTTTGTTTATATGTTTTCTTTATTTCCATTCTTGCTTACGATAATTGTTTCATTATAATAATTGTTTATAGAGTTGTTACATTTCAATTGACCATCGATGATGCAACTTAGAGAATATAATTGTTTCTACGTAAATTGGATGGCTCGAAAGTTTGGTTGTGAAATAATATTTCATATATTTTAGATGTTTGTTGCTTTTCCATTTGGAGTAATAGAGTGAAATTTACCTTGTGGTGTCCTTGATTGGACTTGGTGGCCATGTGGCTTTTGTTGGAAAGATTTCCTTATTGGTGTCCATCAATGGAATGGTTTTGCAGGTGGCTTGGACGAAGAAGAGTATCCTTTTATTGGAAACATTGGAATACACACAAAATAGTAACGTTAATTGTCTAATTGTAGAGAATTATAAAATTGTACTGTAATATATTTTGTTGGACGTCTCATGGGCCGGGGATGGTGTTATGGGATGCTATGCCCGAGCCGTCGGCCTATGCTGGGTGACACACCTCCCATAGTGACCGTGAGCTTTTAATTATTTGTTTTGTAAATTGGACTAATAAAAGCTGGTTAATCATACATACATGGCATTTGCGGGTAATGTTGGTGACAAGCCACATTACTATCGGTTTGATATGCATTGCATTGCGGGCAACATTGATGACGAGCCATGTTACTGTCGGTTTGAAATTCGCCAGCTGGATGTACATCCCCAGGCTGAAGAACATGTGCATGCACACATTCATGTAAACGAGATTAAAGTTGGAATGTATGGATAGAATGTTATCAATTGTTAGTATTTATAAGTATGAGTAAATTGTTACATTTGATTGTCTTAAATGTCACTTCTTTTGGAATTGTATAAATTGCTTATTGTGCAATATATTATCTTTAGTTCGTCTTTACTTAACTGCTATCATGCCTGATAATTTTGGAGGGTTTTTACCTCACTATGATAGCGTTTTAACGCTATCGAACCATAATAGTTGATGCAGGTATCTTTAGATGAGAAGTTGAACGGTGGTGCGACTCAAGTTTACTTGCAGTGTTTCTTTCTTTTGGTTTCCTTTTTAATTAGTGTAAAATGGAGACAATTGATTTGTATAAGCCCTATGGGCGCCACTTGTTACAGTTTGATTTACATTGGACATCACATGTCTTGATATGCTTCCATTACATTTAAAAAAAAAAAAAAATTATACTGTAAAGTGGATATTTGAATGTTTACACTCAGTTTTCAGAACTCGAGCTCAACACCCGAGTAGTGAAAACTGGGGCGTTATAAGATGGTATCAGAGCTAGAAATTTGATAAATAAAATCTGGTGTGGGGAGGAACTTATACAAATCAAATGTCTCAAGTTAAGATGTTGAAATTAGAGACTTGAATTTAGGTTGATGGAAACTAGAAACTTCAATTCATGTGAATCTCTCTTAGTTTTCAGGCATGAATTATGAGTTAGAGACCCACATTTAGGCTCCTTAAGAAATATCAGGATAGCCATCAAACTAGAAACTAAACTTAGGTCTCGTGGGAGAATTATTTCCCACCATGATGCATGTAAGAACAAACAGGAATATTCTTCGAATTGAACCCCTAAATGATGATTTTCAGGAATCTTGAAGTTAAGATTTCTTAAAATAAAATCCTTAGTTAGAACTATTGATGTTACAATTCTCAACAAAATAGAAAACAATTATAGTTACTCAATTGTGGGCCCATAACCCACAAGTCACAGGATCGAAACCTGATTTTATCAGAAGAAGACCTTAATTAAATGAAGAAGACTATTTTTGAATGTTTTGTTGTGATGTCTTACATAAGTAGGAACTTAAGTTTCAGATTTTGAGAACATTGAAAAAAAAAAAAAATGAAGTGCAAGACTTTCATTTTCACCTCTCATAATTAAGTACATATAAGCTTAAGTTTAATATAGGTTTGGCCAAATATGGTTTACTCTTCATGACTTGGGTACTTGGTAATGTGGAAATCAAATTTTATATGATAATTCTTAAAATTCTAAAAGGTATTGAACCATGGACTTGCGGAACCGTAATTAAGTGACGTGTGCATGATCTAATTCAATTTCTGAATCCTGGAGATGTCCAATGGACTCAATGCCTTGATCAAGCAGAAGATCAATTTCACCAGGATTTAGAAATGATACTAATGAACTCACTGTCTTGGCCAGACAGATGTAGAGTTGGACTTGAGTTGAGCCAAGTCGAATTAACTCAAGCTGAGTTAAACGAGTTGCCTCTGTTCGTGCCCAACTTTAAATTGGAGATCAAAGTATCAAGCTCAGATCTACTACAACCGTTCTTCCATGTTTACTAAACACCAAATTTTTTTTAAGGGGGGTAGAAGTTGTAAGACTTAGAAGTGGTATAACTTAATTTATACATTTACCATCTCCTTAAACTGCCATGATGAATTTTGAATGACATGATTCATGTGCATGGTCACAAAGAAAAATCTCGGGGGCTAGATTTCTTTTAAGGGGGGTAGGTTGTCATAACCTCAGCTCATTTAGCTAGTTGCATGAAATTAAATATACTTGTACACACAAACTATCTCATAAAGATGACAATGGAAAAGTAAACATCGCAGTATAAATCATACTTGTTTGTATTTATTTAGAAGTACTAAATTTCGGGGACGAAATTTATTTTAAGGGGGGTAGATTGTAACACCCCGTACTTTTCAGTACTCGCGTGTTACTATGGTAATCTAATTTAGCATATTAATGCAAAGGCACACAATTCACCTTAGTCATCATAATTTGATAATTCATAATGGATCACTTAATTGATTAACCCATTTAACTAATAAATGTATGGTTCATATATTTAGCAGGTTTTTAGAACGGGTCTAACTGATAGTGGATACCACCAGTTCTACCAAATAATAATAATAATAATAATAATAATAATAATAATATATATTATTATTATTGATGATGATGATGATAATGGTAATGATAATTATAGTATTGGTATCTGAATTATTAAAATTAATAGGACATTTATAGTTTATATTAGCTCTTAAGATATGTTAACCGTTGAGATTTCGTTTGGGAGAAAATCAACCATTAGATTATACAAAATAGTATGTTTATAGATCAAACCGTGTGTATGGCCCACCAAATTGTAAGAATTGGTCACCAGGGGTGGTGTTAATGTTTATGAAGGTTGTGGAATATCATGGACGGAGTGGATTACATTATTTCAGAGTGTGGGGGCCACTTTAATGGTATGAGTGTGCACGACCGCAAGTCCATATGAGGTGCACTGGACTATCAAAAGAGGGTAGTGTGGGCTGACCGAGCTCTCCCAAAATAGGGAGGTTTTCCTCTCTCTTTCTCAAGTCCCGCCGAGCAGGTTACCTTTAAACAGACGACGCTGGTTGTTTTGGGTCAAGTGTGGCCCACTAGTGATGATTAGTATGGATGATCCAAACCGTCTAATTGATTCGTAACAAGGGCCTGACCAAACCCTATACAGTAGGCCTCGCTTTTTCTCAAGATCTAGTGCGCCGGTTGAGGCTGAAGTCTAGCCAGTCCAATGAGTAGCTGTGTTTCCAGCAGCCTTGCAAATTGAAGATTGCGCTTTGTATGGCCCACTTTCAGATGATCTGAACCGTCTATCTGGTAGAGCTCTTAGTGATCCACCTATCCATGATGGTTTCCTTGTATGAGGATCATCATCTAGGTGTTAAAGCTAAGCCAAAGTCAGGTTTGCAAGCATATTTCCCAGTTTGGAAACTGCCAGGTTGGCAATCCGCGTCTGTTGGATTCCAAACATCTTGGCCGTTCATAGTAGTCTAGAAAGACTGGTTGTAGAAGAATCTCAGCCCTCCATTGTGCTTCACACGGATCGGCTATTCCATATTTAAATGGAAATATTTTTTGTTCTTTCTCTTTTTCTCCGTTTCTAAAAAAAAAAAATGTATTGTAACACCCCGTACATTTCTGTACATGGGTGTTACCATGAATACCTAACTTATTAGATCGTTCACCTATACTCTCGTTGAATTTAACCGTAAATCGAGCTAATTGACCGCCAGATCGAGAGAAATTCACAATTAGAACTCAAAACTTAGTAGTATGGCCCACTTAATATAGGAATCTGCCCTATTTTTGGACTAAGACCCTAACATAGTAGGTTTAATCGAATGGTCGGAGTGGATTTTATAAATCATCATTGGGGGTCCCACTTGGTGGTGCGTGAGTGCACCATGAGTGGTGGACTTGATGTGCACCGCACCAAAAACTTTGGGTCAGGCAGTTGCTGCCCGTGAGATACCAAAAATGGTATCTCCCTCTCTCTCTTTTTCACGCTCCCGCCCAAACGGGCAACAACGCACGGACGCACGTCCGTTTGTGTCTAGTGTGGCCCACTTTTGGGCATTGTTCTACCCAATCTGAGCCGTCCATTTGGTTCGAACGATGGGCCTAACCAAAACCTTGGTGGAGATTTCCGCCTCTAGTTGTTAGTGTTGTCGCAAATCGAGCCTGAAGTCAGGCTGTCCATATATTTCCTGTGTTTCCAGCAGCCTACAAATCGATGGAGGTTGATTTCTGTGGCCCACCTTTGGATGATCTGAACCGTTCGTTCTGTTGAGCCTTGGGTGCTCCAACTATCCATAGTGGTTTTCGTGAGTGGGATCCACCATATGCAAGTAGATTTCTAGCCAAAGTTTAGTTATGTGTAGTGTTTTGCCAAAATCGAAAGTGCCAAATGGGCAATACGCGTCTACACCGCTCCCTATAATCCGGACCGTTCTTAACATTATAGGAGATACAATTCTAGACAAATCTCAGCCGTTGAGGGTCCCTTCACATGGATCGAATGCCTGGTATATATACAATATTGTTTTTTCATTTCGGCCTTTTGTCTTGCAACTGTTCCATCCAAACTTAGATCTGGGGCATCTGAACCCTTTCTTTCATCTCCTCCATCACCTCAGGGAGGTCAGGGGTCTATTTCTGCCGTCGGATCGAGCTACCCTCTCATCTCCGGCGGTGGTATGATTAGGCCGGGCAGTCTCATTACAAGCTTCAGATCATCAGAGAGATAGACATCAACATGAGATTTCTCCCTTTTGAAAGCTTGGTAGCTGTGATTGAGTTGTCCAGAGGATTCTGATTGGAGAAAGCATTATCAGATATCAATCAGCTATTGTTGGTGCATGCCTTCTTCATCGGATAGCTCTGATTGTAGATCTGAGTAGTTTCTCTGCAGTGGTAGACTGGTAAGATCATTACAGACCTCCTTAGTGTGTTGGTAACCACTGAATTGTGACATTCCAGAAGTGGTTTCCATTAAAGAGTAATTTCATCTCCTCCATTTCAAGACAGGTAAATCAATCTAAACAATCTCTGTGTAGTTTTGTATATGGCATCAATTTTCTTCAAGTTATGTTCTTAATTCGTAGCATGTATGGTATCTGAAGTAGCTGATTTTGATTTAGTCATGGAGTTCATCTAATAAGGCCTTGGATCTTAATCAAACCAATGTCATATGGCATATAGGGAGAGAAAAGTGAGGAAGATAGGAAGAAAGTTGGTGATGTGTTAGATCTAGCAGAGTCAAGGAATCTAAGTTTAGCCCTGTTAATGAGTTGTATATGCTATTGCTGGATTCACGATTATCATATTGAGTCGAATTTGGGTTGGCCTTGAAATGGGACTCCAAATTAGTAAGGTATTGCCAAGTCAACTCAATTGTTTTCACTGAGTTTGAATAATTATGAGGTCATGAGTTAGAGTTGTTTAGTCCAGCTAATCAGTTTATGGTGGTAAGAGTGTGGGTATCCATCAGATTGAGTTGATCAAGTCCGAGTCAGACCAAGATAGAGTCATGTTGAACCGGTTGAACAAGGTAGGTGGCATTGCTTAGGGCTTTAATTTCTTGAATCAAATCAAGTTTATTGAAAATTAGTTGGTAGAATTCTCTATTTGAGTTGTTGAGAACTAGATTTTCCAACATCACCACTTGGACATCTATTCCACTCGATTTAGAAGAATTTGTTGGGTGTCGAGTAGAATCGACCCAAAAGGTGGAGGTGAGTCGATTCCCAAGTCTCTTTTAGAATTTAAACTCAAGCGGATTATGAATAATTTGTATAAATCTAATTGTAACTAGGATTGATTGTTCTTCTAACTTTTTTATCTTTAGATTTTCAACTATTGAGTTATCTTCAAACCAAAGTGAAGGAAAATTCTGTGCGACTCAAGTTATGGGGTTGGGACTTATGCTTAAGACACGTTCTTGTATTCTAATCAATTTAGAAGAGAATCTATACTCTAAGGTGAGGTTTCTCACCCTTCAAGTTTTCCATTAATTTAATTGAATTGAGTATTTTTTTTATATAGTATTGTTTGTTTAAATACATGCTGTCAATTGAATTCCTATATATATTGAAATAGTTGCTTTGGATAAATTGTGATGAAAATCTTTTATTAATTGTTTCATACTTAGATTCCAATGGATACAACTTTTACTTGTTAGTTAGTTTCAAATGATTTCAGTGGATGGGTTGTATATGAATTAAGGTTGTCATTAGGAGAATTGGTTGTGAAATGTTATATGTTGTGTTCTGAGAGAATGGCGTGTTGCCATTTAGTGAAATTTATATTGTTGGTGTCCTTAAATTTATATTTAGTGAAATTTATATTGTTGGTGCCCTTAAATATTTTATGCCATGTACTGTATGATTAATGTGACAGTAATGTGGCTCGTCACCAACATTACCCGCAAAATTTCATTAATGCAATTTCTGTTTTTAGAAACGGGAAAAAGAGAAAGAACAGAAAATATTTCCATTTAAATATGGAATAGCCGATCCGTGTGAAGCACAATGGAGGGCTGAGATTCTTCTACAACTAGTCTTTATAGACTACTATGAACGGCCAAGATGTTTGGAATCCAACAGACGCGGATTGCCAACCTGGCAGTTTCCAAACTGGGAAATATGCCTTGCAAACCTGACTTTGGCTTAACTTTAACACCTAGATGATGATCCTCATACAAGGAAACCATCATGGATAGGTGGATCACCAAGAGCTCTACCAGATAGACGGTTCAGATCATCTGAAAGTGGGCCATACAAAGCGCAATCTTCAATTTGCAAGGCTGCTGGAAACACAGCTACTCATTGGACTGGCTAGACTTCAGCCTCAACCAGCGCACTAGATCTTGAGAAAAAGCGAGGCCCACTGTATAGGGTTTGGTCAGGCCCTTGTTACGAATCAATTAGACGATTTGGATCATCCATACTAATCATCACTAGTGGGCCACACTTGACCCAAAACAACCAGCGTCGTCTGTTTAAAGGTAACCCGCTCGGCGGGACTTGAGAAAGAGAGAGGAAAACCTCCCTATTTTGGGAGAGCTCGGTCAGCCCACACTACCCTCTTTTGATAGTCCAGTGCACCTCATATGGACTTGCGGTCGTGCACACTCATACCATTAAAGTGGCCCCCACACTCTGAAATAATGTAATCCACTCCGTCCATGATATTCCACAACCTTCATAAACATTAAAACCACACCTGGTGACCAATTCTTACAATTTGGTGGGCCATACACACGGTTTGATCTATAAACATACTATTTTGTATAATCTAATGGTTGATTTTCTCCCAAACGAAATCTCAACGGTTAACATATCTTAAGAGCTAATATAAACTATAAATGTCCTATTAATTTTAATAATTCAGATACCAATACTATAATTATCATTACCATTATCATCATCATCATCAATAATAATAATAATAATATATTATATATTATTATATTATATTATTATTATTATTTGGTAGAACTGGTGGTATCCACTATCAGTTAGACCCGTTCTAAAAACCTGCTAAATATATGAACCATACATTTATTAGTTAAATGGGTTAATCAATTAAGTGATCCATTATGAATTATCAAATTATGATGACTAAGGTGAATTGTGTGCCTTTGCATTAATATGCTAAATTAGATTACCATAGTAACACGCGAGTACTGAAAAGTACGGGGTGTTACAATCTACCCCCCCCTTAAAATAAATTTCGTCCCCGAAATTTAGTGCTTTTAAATAAATACAAACAAGTATGATTTATACTGCGATGTTTACTTTTCCATTGTCATCTTTATGAGATAGTTTGTGTGTACAAGTATATTTAATTTCATGCAACTAGCTAAATGAGCTGAGGTTATGACAAATAATAATGATGATAAGTGTTCAAGGCAAATAAATGATGGGTCTTGTTGAACTGAAATGAGTAATGTTGTGTTGAATAGGAGTAGCGTGGACCCCAAGCTCTTCATTCTTTTCTGAATTTATAGATGTGTAAGGTGATTTGTTGAAAATGCATGTTAAAATTAACCTCCGGAATCTTCTCTTGATTGATTAAGAGATATGGTCAATTATGTTTCTAACTCAAAATGAAGTTTGTAAGATTTTTATTTTTATTTTTTTCTGATCAGCTAGTCATCAAGCAAGCATAGCTAATTGTATTTCTACCTTTAGAGATGTCATCGTAATTTTTAGTAATCAGCTTGCTTTTGGATGCACTTGGCCAATCACCTTGTGCCGTGTATCTCTTTTGATCACCGCCTTAGCTAATCGTGCGTATCAGAGCTCTCCAATTATGGCTTGATGTGTATATAACCACTCGTCTTTTGCTATGTGCCATGAGAAGCATCATTGTCAACTAAAATAATTATGATCATGACTTTTTTCTAGGCCACTATGAAATACATGGCCTCTCATGTATTGCCATGTATCATGCAATAACATTTTCTTAAGATGCAATAACATGTGTTTCATGGCAGCAATGTTCCTGCGCTTCATGATTTCCTCATACCGGTTGCATCAACTGTGAGGATCTCGTCTTAATCTTTCATACAGTGGTCTGACCACGTGTTGGCTTATTAGTCATCAGATGGGGCATGGTCAAATCAAGTGTAAAAAATCTTATTAGGTGGGCTACAAGCTAATGAGAAAATGGATTGTTGTAGAAGGTTGGCCCACGGTCGCATTCAAAGTACATATGTGGTATGAGACCATACATTTATCATGGCACATTTAACAAGGGGCCCAACTGACGGCCTCCTCAATCCACACACAACCTCATTGGCATGTGCTTCGATGGCCTATATACATTGCGTGGGCCCCTGCATATGTCCAATAGTATAGTAAGCTTACAATGGTTGGATGGGTTGTAGATTGCCTATGACAGCTAGTTGTAGAAACTTTCTGTGATAAGAAGTTAGGGGGCCTACTGTGATGCTTGTGAGAAACTCACCTTGGCCATTTGTTTTGCCACATGTTAGGACATGGGCCCAAAAATGAGGCAAATCCAAGACTCGAGTGGGCCGGATGACAAAAAACAAAATAATGAGGATTAAATATCCATCATTTAAACATTCATGAGGCCATAAAAGTTTTAGATCAGGCTAATATTTTTGTGTTTTCAGTTCCTCCTAGTAAAAGTAATAACTCAAAAAACTTTACACACGAGTAGGTACGCGAGTGCTCTTTCACACGTGCGTTTTAGCTAATAGAATTTTTGTAATGGTTACATAAACGCACGTACACACACACACACACACACTTATACTCACATGCACATCATAATAAACTTTGGATCCTCATGTAGCTTCATATGCTCTATTGTTTACCAAACCAATCATTTAAATAACTATCCATCCTTTGATTAAGTTATTTACTTGTCCACTTCGCTTTTAGACAACTCGATCACAGTAAACCAATTATGAGATCTTTGTATTTGCTCATACATGCATCTATTTGAGGATCTAAACCATTCATCTTATTTGTTACCCTATGTACATGCTTTATCTATCATCTAAATCTCAATTTAAGGACCCTGCTCTCATGTACATAGATATTTATATGCTTTTACACATCCCGAGCTTATATACCACAACTTACTTGATTAATCACTAATCTAAATCGTTAAAAATACTCTGTGTGTACTGTTAGATTTCAATTTAGACCCTTACATCATCATTAGATAGACCAAGAGCCCATCTAATTAAGCCATTAACATTTAATCATCTTTGATTCTAAACATTTCTTCTTAACCTTAATACACTAAGGAATGTTTTACACTGTTAAAATCTAATTTTAACAGCTACTTATAAACCCTTATTAATCATCTTAAGTTTCTACTATAGTGTACATGTTCCTACTCAACGTTACTCTTCAGAAAACCTACTTGTAGGAATCCGATTGCGATAGAAATTCAACCAAGGCTTCTACAGCTCAATTGAATCGTACATCTTCAATCTCCGGAATAGATTCACAAGATCAACCATTCATCTGAAATATCATCATGTCCGTTGGATGACCTAATTGAAAATTGAACAATGACCAACATTTTGATCCACGGGCAATCATAATCATATTTATCAATATACCTTGCATAGCGGGCCACGTGTAGACCAAGTTCTAGAGCCTCTAGATAATTCAGGAAGATCATATAGATTCTACAATTTTCAAAACTAAAGAGGTTTCAATAATTGTACATATACCACTTCACCCAATAATTATTAGGGCTGAAAGTCAGGCGGGTTCAACCCGACCAACTCGTGACCAACCCGACATTAGGTTGGGCTCATGTGAGAAGTATCGAGTTCAGTCTCGAGCTCAGGCTATGAAAACACCAACCCGATAAAATTTGGGTTAACCTCGAGTTGAGGTCTCTGGTTGCCTGATCCAAATTGAACCTGATCTATATATAAGTTATTTATAATTTTATTATACTTAAGTAAACTTATTAGTTTATATTACCTTAGTAAGTCAACTTATTAATTTATATCACTTTTTTTTCCTTTTGAATATAAAAGTGTAATTAGAGCTGGACACGAACTGAGTTTGATTGTTCAGATTGACTTGGATCGACTTAGTAAAACTCCGTTCAAACAAAAAGTCTTCGTGTTCGAACTTTGTTCGAACACATAGGGTTTATTCGAAAAAAAATTGAGTAAGTTTCAATCACAGCCCTGTTCGACTCGACTCGAATATTGACCGACTCGACTTTACTCATTCGTTCGACTCCGTTATATACATACATACATACATACAGAGAGAGAGAGAGAGAGAGAGAGAGAGAGAGCGCAGGTTGGATGACAAACAAACATGACTATGGGCCCTAGGAAGGTTTCAATGGTGGACATCATTCTCCTCATTGTTTCTTGTGGTGTGGTCCACTTGAGCTTTGTATCTGGCTCATTTTTTTGTTTAATGTCTCAAAATGAGTTGTACAAATGGACGGATAGAGTGGATAAACAAATACATTATGGTGTGACCGACAGAACTTTGACACCAGCTTGTTGGCTGGTGTTCACGTGCGTCACCAGGCCAACTGACATTCGCGGATTCGGGTATTACCAGTCTACCCCCACCAGGACCTATCTAGAGACAGACGATCCTATCAGTGCTCTGTGGGGCCCATAGTGATATATTTGCTTATCCAAGCCGTACATCCAGTTTTTAAAGATCATTTATAACATTATCTAAAACATGCATGAAGTGGATCGAAGGCTCGAGTG
Organism: Liriodendron chinense; assembly: GCA_003013855.2. Lineage (NCBI taxonomy): Eukaryota > Viridiplantae > Streptophyta > Magnoliopsida > Magnoliales > Magnoliaceae > Liriodendron > Liriodendron chinense. The sequence continues at coordinate 7,772,972 of ML058445.1, read as the reverse complement.
GACCACACCATAGGAAATAGTAGGGATGTTAACTATCTATGTTATGGTTTTTTATTCGGTTGGTTAAAAACTTTAAACCTTGTGATTTGTCATTTGTGATATGTAATTTGTGAATAAATCGGTATTCACTATTCAGTAGTAGAAAAAATATTTTCAAGCGAAAAAAGTGAAATTGTTCGAACTCGTAAAAATTGTTCGAAATCCATATGTTCGAACATGTTTGAACATGGCTCGACCAGACCAAACCGAGTTAAAACAGAGCTACCCTGTTCGAATGCTTGTTCGAACAATGTTCAAACACACCCACTTAAGCAGTCGAACGATCCGATCTGGTCCATGTTCGACTCGGATCGGATCGGATCGTTGCCCACCTCTAAGTGTAATTTATGTATATACTATGCAGGTTATTAAAACTTTTAATATGCATTTTTTTAGAAAGAAGTAGGGTCAATGATGAAAGAGATGTTCTTCTTTAACACTTTGACAAGAATATAGAAGTCTCGATGTATGTACTTGTCTTTTTAGTTTCTACCGTATTTTATTTCTTACATGTGATATTATTTAAATATTGATATGTTGTTGATATTTGATAATGCTTGAAATTTGATATGCTTGAGTGTTAGAGGAGTAGTTGTCCTATATTTTAGCTTTTTGTTTAGAAGAAGTGAAGTTCTTTACAATAAATAAATACATATATAATTAATAAAGCCATAAGTACAAAAAATAAGATATGTATTGAAATATAATATACTAATTTAATAACAAAAATATTAGCATGTATTGACTTGACCAACCCGATTAACTAGAGCAAGCCCACTTGGGTTGGACTTGGGTTGAGAATTCCCAACCCGAGGTTGGGTTGGGTTGGGTTAGGGTTAAGGTATAGGAACCTTGGGTTGGGTTATGGCTGAGCACCAATTCGACCTAACCCAACCTAACCCACCCAACTTTCATCCCTAATAATTATAATTCGACTATCGATTTAAAGACCGACTGTACATCCACACTCCAAACACCCTAAAGAAATTCATGAATTTCGGATTAGAGACTTTTAAGGCGATCTAGCTGTTAGATTTTAATATAACTATTCATAATCTCTTAATCAACAACAACCCATCGAAAACAATCTTTGACGGTTCAAACTGTAAGATAAATGGGCCATTGGCCCCTTGACTCTCTGATAAATTTCACAAACCACCCTAATGAGTCCAAACGTATGAAACTAACCCAAGTACACCATGCGTGCTTGTGTACAACGCTCGAAACCCAACTAGCACGCATGATGGGCTTCGAATCAATATCGGAAGGATTCTTTCTAACACTTTCACTTGGAAACCTGTCTACAAACTAGAAGAAGTCTTCTCGAATTGATCTAGGCCATCAATTAGATTGATTTTGGCCTTTCAAAGCAAGCCACCAATTCAGCATTGAACTAGGAGATCATGTGACCGAGAAAATTGATTCTAGTTTTCTCATTTTCCTTCAAAAAAATTTGAAAAACTTTAAATTTTCAAGGATCATCATTGTTCATGATTGTGGGGCCCATTACCACACCACTATAATGAAACTAACCAAAGAAAACCAAATTCGAAATTGAATTCCTCATTTTTCTCAGAACTTAATGTATGGCACCCAAAATCGTTTTTCTCATAAACCACTAACCAAATTTCATAAAATTTTTAATTTTAAACTATTCGTAAGCTTCTTAGGATCGCCTAGAAGCATTAGCATGAAGAAAGATCAACCAGAGTGAAAAATGCCATTAACAAGTTGCCTCTTCTCTGCCAAATAACCTAACACCGTGAACTTGTTTTGATCGATGATCTAAGATCCAATCCATCCTACTATAAGAGACATCTAATTAGCGTACAATCAAGGTATTACAATCGACATTCGATCCAAAGCCAAAGGTGTGTTACACCAATTAAAGGACTGCAAAAGAAACATAACTAAAAATTTCAATTAACTCATTCGAAGAATCCTTTTAAAATCCTGATTTCATAACCATAGGATAAAGTTTTTTAAACTCCACTGGATTAGAGAGAGATTAAAATAATATCAGTGTTTGAAATCCTACAAATGAGAGTGAGAGAGAGAGAGAGGGCCGAGTTGCTGACTTGTTAGCTCGTCGAGTTGCACTGAGTCCAGCATCTTGTTGAGTCCAGAGCCTTGTTGGACATGAATTGAGGGGAAGAAAAAAATGAGGAGGAGAGAGAAAAAGAAGAAAAACAGGGGAGAAAGAATGAGTTGAAACTGACTCGCTCATTCACTCGCTAAGTCATAGGCAAGTCGGGGCAGATTCAGGTAAAATTCAGTAGATAACATCAACAGTTGAGTGATTCTCCTCTCTTAACTTCCCTTTACTTGTGAATTTAGTCATTTTAATTAAATTCTATCATTCTTTTTCTTTTTTTGTCAAATTAAACTCTGAGCATCTCCATTCTTCCTTCTTGTAATAAACTTTTATTATTTGAATCTTGCTTCTACCCTCGGGTCTAGCCTTTTTTTGGGTCTAGCCCTTTTTGCTTTGGGAAGATCTATTTTCTATCTTTTTAACTCAAGAGCTTCCCCTTGACTGTCTTTACTTAATTTTCAGAGTTTTGGATTTGCTTATTGCATTGTTTGATTCTCTCAAAGTAGTTTCTTGTTGAACAACTTGAATATTGAACAGTTATGAATCCTTACTCTTATGTGCTCCCTTGAACTATGTTGTTATCTCACATTATTGTAATTTGATGCATTCTTAGTTTCTCTTTTGGATTATTGTTAAGCATGGATTATCTATTTAGTTTTCGATTCATCGATATTACACGCCTCATTATCATGGTATGCTTGAACATGAATTATTCATTACATTATGATAGCTTGAGAACTGATTTCATCATCATGGAATTCATACCATTACCTTATTTAGAATTACATTTTGGTTGGACGATAGATCGGTGATGCATGATTGATTTGCTCACCGGCGTGCATAGTTGATTTGACGCATCGCTGGACCGATTAAGTGAACATAGTTGATTTCCAACAAGTTCTTAACATCTAGGGTCATGTAAGATCTGATTGTTTCGTTAGATAATTGAGCATTGTTTATTTGCTAGGTTGGATTAGTAATGCATAGTTGATTTGCTCATTGGCGTGCATGGTTGATTTGTCGCCTCATTGATTTGTGAAATGAGCATGGTTAATTTGTGAAAGGTTCTTAATATCAAGTGTTGTACGAGATCCTGGTTATTGTAAACTATTGTCGAAACCAATTAGGTGAGCATGGTTGATTTGTAAAAACTTCCCACATCTAGAGTCATGCAAGATCATGGACACGTGAATTTAAGTAAATGCCTCATTAGATTAGTTAGGTGAGTATGGTTGATTTGTAAAAAAAATCATAATTTTTAAAGTCATGCAAGTTTGTGTAAAACTTATTAATTAAATTTAATTGTGATGGAATATACATTGCATGCATTATTGCATCCATGACATTATAGCATCATGATTCATTAATGACATCTTAGTGTGATCACATTTGTGACATTATTCCGTTGATATCGTGCTTAACTCTTGTCTGTTATTGAATCATTATGTTTGGTCCCTTTCTTAGAATTCAACGATGGTGAATATGATCTCACTGGGCTTCTAGCTCATCCAATTTGATAACATTTTATGGGTTTTCAAGAGGAAAGAAGAGTTGTAGAATGAGAATACCTGGACAACTATTTCCATTAGAGCTTAGTCTATGGATGTTTCATTTTATTATGAAATTATAATAAACTTAAAGTGAGGAGTTATGAGAGGGGATTAATAGTAGTTAGTTAATTGAATTTAAATTTATAAAGTTTAATTTTAAGTTTAAGTAATTAATTTTCATTATTTGGATTTAAATTTAATTGTGGATTGGTTTGAATGAATGATGATATGAATGTCAATGTAACGAATGAATGCATGAAAAATTAGTTCATACCATAGAACTCGGGATTAAGGTTATCATACCTGAGTTCTGAATTTCGAAGTGTGATAAGGAATTACCTTATGAACAGCATGGATGGTATGTAAACATCACGATGGAACCCGGGGAGGTTTCAATGATAAGCATTTCTCTACCCACTTTTTTCCTATGTTGTGACCCACTTGAGTTTTGGAACTGCCTCACTTTTAGGCTCATGCAATAACAAAATCCAGAAAAAAACAGATAGATGAGGTGGATTTTTCACAAACATCATGGTGGGCCCCACCTAACTTCTTATTGCAGACCATCTGCGTCTAGTTGGATGTAGCATTGACAAATATAGCAAGATTTAGATAATATTATGAAAAATACACATTATTGCTAGATTTTTAAAATATCAGCAGAATCTAAAGTAAACATATTCTAAAAATATGTCAATATTAACTCCAAAAATGGTACAATCATCATGAGATTTTAGTTGTAGGCATATACTTAAATTTAAATTTATTTATGAATTCATAATAAATATTTTAATTTTGATGAGATTTTCAAGAAAAAAATCTAAAAATTTGAATATCTCCCAAGAAATTCCCAAGCTGAGAAATTGGCTAGAATAAAACATGTCACTATAGTTGAATGACCTGAATACATTCGGTAGGCTCCACAAATGTAAGTACGACCCTAAACTCACAATGGGCTAAGTTTGGCCAGAGCCAGTCCAAGCCTAGCATGGACGTAGCATAACAGGCCCAAGCTTGAGCAAAAAAAAAGGAAAGAAAAAAGGTTGGGCTCAGCTCAACTAGTCTAGGCCTGAATAGGCCGAAAATTGATAAAATTCTTATTTTTCTCTTGAATTTCATAATGTACATGTTTATCAGGTAGGTCACACATGTACAAAAAAAATATATATATCCTAGAAGAATGAAACCAATAGTTAGCATTTAAATAGATAGTTGCCTAACTAAATATTAACATGATATATTTATAAAATATAAAACATGTACATATAGAGATGGTTGGGCCCGGTTGGGTCAGGTCAGGTCAAGTTGGGTTAAAATGATTTAAGCCCAAGCCCAACCCAAAAAACTTGACCAGAGCCATGCATTCAAGGCCCAAGTCGGGCTCATTGCCACTCTTAAGTAGTGTTAATTGGTTGAAATTTCAGCTTTGGAAGAATATGATTACATTCATCGCCCTACAAGATGTGGCAGGGTGATAAGCAAATTGGGTCAAATCATACACATTGGATAATCCATCCTTTTTGCCTGCGGCCAGTAAAGCAACAGTGGAAAACAAAAGCAATTTACAAATCATAGAAGAAATGGGGTTATATTTTTTAAATGCAACCTATCTGCCTATGTGCCTGTATATGGGTGGACTGATCGATGCATTGACCTTGCACGTCCTATTTTTAATAGTAGGGTGTTCAATCACCTCTGTTTCCTGTAATACAATCCACCTCAAAATCTTCATTTTTTAGCTCATACCCTAAAATGATATGGCAAAACATATGGACAACATAGGATATAAAATACATACATCAAGATGGGCCCCACAGTAAGGGCCGCACCTAATCTGCGCCCATGGCCTTAATCCGCTCCCACTATGGTGGTCGATTAGGTGCCACCCCGGTCGGCCTCACCTAAGACAGTGCGGCCCTTAACGTGGGGCCAACCTTGATATATGTATTCTATATCCACATCGTTCATTCGTTTTTTCAGATCATTTTCTAGCATGATCTTAAACATGAAGTAGATCCAATTCTCAGGTGGACTATAAGATAGGAAACAGTGGTGATTGACCATTAATGGGCCACAAAAGTTTTGGATCAAGTTGATATTTGTTTTATTTTCCTCCATCCAGGTTTATGTGACCTTATCAATAGGTTGGATGACAAACAAACATTATGGAAAAATTACAGTAGGCCCTAAGAAGTTTTCAGTGGGAGGGTGCTCAATCACCATTGTTTCCTATAATATGGTCTACTTGAGATTTGGATCTTCTTCATTTTTGGGCTCATGCTCTAAAATGATATGGCAATACGGATGGATGGTGTGTATATAGAATACATACATCAAGGTAGGCCCCACAAAAAGGGCCACACCATCTTAGATGAGGCCGTGCCCGCACCTAATCCTCTTCCCTCTACATCCATATTTCCCTTCATGCAGTTCTACCATATCATCTCCCTTTAAGGTGGGCTATGGACTTGAATTCTAAGCATTTTTAGGAAAATGATTAAACTGGGTTTGACGTCTCATTACCAACTATGCCCAATCTTGTACAATAACTATGGAATTTTCTGTATGAATCAGGTGGGCCCCAAGCATACAATAGAAATGGATGGACGGGAGAAGTTTACCTACATTTCACATTTGAAATGCAAATGCCGGTCACTTAATGATAATATCAGCTCTAGCTTGAAACATGGAATTCACATCGTGGGGCATATGTAATTATATAATGTGTGTGCTACGGCGCCCATGCACAAAAGTGACCTGCCAAACACTTGGTATCGTCATCACATGATGTATGGAGCCTCAGGTCACATCTAATTGCATTTAACACAAATACGACATTACACTTGAAGTGGTAACGAAAAATATAATTTCTATTTATGTCCTTTTACTTTTATGTTATAATTTATTTAGAATAGATTTAATTTTATTATAATTTTCATTTTAGTGACTATTCCTCCTATATAAATTTAGAATATTATACTCAATGAAAATACATAAATAATTCTTCCATCTCTCATTTTACATGGTATTAGAGACTTTGATCCGGAGCTCTCGATTATTCAATATAATCTCGATCGACACACCACTATTGCAATCTCAGTACCCTCGACCTCCAACTGTGCCTATCCACTCATCGCCACTCAGATTTCGCTCACCCCAATCTCTTCCATTAGCATTTGGCCCATTATCATTGGAACTTGATCCTATCCCAAATCAACTAACACAAACTCATCCCAACTGCTGATTTTGTTGTCACAACTTCATCACCCCCAATTCCATCCCCATTACTCAACATCGAAAGCCTCACTCTTGAGCTCTGTCACCATCCGGCCATAGTCCAATCACTCTCAGACGTGTAGAACCAGATTCTAGATCTTGGTATCCCAACATGTTTCATCTTCATCATAATTAAGATGGATTGTATATATGATATCTTTGATACCATGTCAAATAACCATTTTCTCTAAAAGCTCGAGCTTTTAAAGCAAGTGGTTATTTGACATGGTATCAGAAAGGAATGTCAAGTATTCAAAATCCTGGGGGCAACAAATATGCCTCCATAATATATTATCCCATGGGGGGCTAGGAAATCAAGTCTAGCATGGGGTTGCCCAATATGTTTTAGTGGGGAGTTCCACCTTGCATGTGTAGGCGAGTGCTAAAGTCCCTTGATATACATTGATAAACCATCCTCTAATGGCTCGAGCTTTTAGAGCAAGTGGTTATTTATCAGTCCAATGTGGGTATAAGCCCTATCCAGTACACTGATAGAGGGAAAGGGCATGCTCTTGTGTAAAACACGGATGGAGTTAAAAATCTACGCTTCATTATTCCTAAAAAGAACTACATAAAAAAAGCTACGAAATCTTATTTAGATAGCAAGACAAACATAAACACTAACAACTATATAAATCTCCCAATTAAACACAAATACTAAAAAGTAAGCAAATTTATGAAATAAAAAATACTAATAGGTAGCAAATCCCCTATTTTAGAGGAGTAAAAATAACTACTAAGATCACACATTTACTAGCCACGCTAGCATGTAGGACTTGCTTAAATATGTTGGGCACATAACATTGCCCTCATCTAAAGCTCGCCCATGTACTCATGACAGTGAAAATATGATCACTTCATAGTTCCAACGTAGTCTCTTTACTTAGCATGCCAAGAAGCCTCCACTGTTAAATCAGGGTCAAATTCCTCTAGTAACAAATCGGGTGGTTTTGCCTCCTCAATCATGAAAATTTACATTTGTTTACAATGATGGTCCAGTGTGAAGTGTTCATCTAAAGTAAATTCATGAAGGGCGAGCTTTAGATGAGGGCAAATGGACCCGGCATTAGCACATGATTAAGTATTGGTTGTAAAGACTTTCTTAAGCATGCAAGCTTCTGTGCTTAGCAAGGAGCTAACCCCATTGCCTCATGTAGAGTGGAGGGTTGAAACATTAATACTTCTTAGCCAACCTCATTATGCAACCCTTGAATGAAAGTGGCCATAAAGCGTGATCTTACCATCCTTTGACGTAGTTGGAAAGATGCTCAAATTCATCTTAATAGCTTTGGATGATGCTTACTCCTTATCGTAATTTCGCCAATGTTGTCGTTAATATTTTGATAATTGTTTGGCCTAAAATGTACCAACATGGCCTCTGTCATTCCCTTCTATAAGGTGTCAGGGTTCACACAGTTATACCCTTGAAACCATGTCGACGAAGGTCCATCCATGTGGAACAAGGCAAGGAGAACCTTCTCATTTTTTGTTGTTCGATGATAGCGGAAAAATTACTCAGATTTATAAATGAACTCCAATGGGTCGTGCCCATTAAAGTGGAAAAAGTTGATCCAAGCGAAACGCGGTTGAATCCTTCCGTCGCTTTGCCCTTTTGGATTTGTAACAGTAATAGATTTCTCAACTCCTAATTGCTCTCCATTGGTGGTGAAAGGAAGTTGTAAGGTGAGGCACTCTAGCGTCTGTTGGATCAATTCAAGCTTAGTGCATCTGATCCAAAGCTTCCTCTAGGTGCTCCACATGTCTCTCCATTAGACTTTACTTATTTTGTTACTTCTTTATCTTCCTTGGTATGCCCTAAGAAGGGAGGTTCTGATACATCTCTCTTTATCATTTGCAAAAAAGAGGGGTATATGGTGGAAGTATACTCGAGATGATTGCATCAATGTTTAAATATTTTATTAATGGATGTATTTGGTAAAAATATAGTTTAGTGTTATGTGATATTTGTGAAATTTTGTTTGTGAATACGTAATTCATAAGTCATGACCTAGGATGCGAGATCGGGGCTTGGTCAACCCGAGTGCTAGATTTCAGAGTGTAACAAGGGTGGCTATTCCATACCATCCTACACTTATACACAACATTTTCTCACTATTATTGATGATTATTCACGTTGCACTTGGGTTTATATTACGTGTTTTAAATTTAAAACATATCATCTTTCCAAAAGGTTTTGTGCGATTGTTCAAAATTAATTCAAATGTTAAATTCACTAAATTGGCACTGACAATATGACAAAATTTCTTTCAAAATCAATGCATTTTTCTTGAATATGGCATCTTTATCAATGCACTTGAGTTGAGACACCAAAACAGAATGGGGTAGTTACGTGTAAACATCGACACCTATTCGAAGTTGCTTGTACTTTACGCTTTTAGGCCAATTCACTATTGTCTTTTTATGATGAATGTATTTTGATTGCAACTTACCTCATTAATTGCATACCTATAACCATTTTAAATAGTAAAGTTCTATATGAAATGTTGTTAAATTATCTGCCATCTTATAATCATATTTACATTTTTTATTACTTGTCTATGCTCATACCATTCACGGTCATTGACATAATCTTCCCTCATACCTTTAAATGTATTTTTGTTGGTTATCCCTTTGGTCACATGGTTATCAAGCTTATGACTTAGAATGCAAATGCATCTCCACTCTTGGTATATCACTTTTGTTAATATCATATTTTTTTTCATTTTTATATTTGTCATTGACCAGAGTTATGATGACCATTTGCACATTTCTTCCATTAGTACTCTTGAACCTCATGATCCTCAACCTTCAACCAGATCACTACCACCTAATCCTTGCTGCTCTCATTGTACCATAACTCGGCCTACCTATCTTAAAAACTATGTCTATCCCACCTTTTTACCTCCATCCCCTCCTACTTCACCTCCTTCATGGCCCTTTATAGGTACTCTCTATCCATTGTCTAATTTTTCTTTCATATAGTCATTACTCTATTAATCATGTCACCTTACTTTCCTCTATTTCTTCTCATGATGAGATGAAACATGGACCTTATAATACCTTCCACAAGGAAAAAAATTTGTTGGGTAGGTGTACAAAATCAAATATCATATTGATGGAACTGTTAAGCACTTCAATGCATGCTTGGTAGTAAAAGAATACAATTAGATTGAAGGTTTAAATTTTGATGAAATCTTTGCACCTATTGACAAATTGGTTACTGTATGATGTCTCTTGACCATTGTTGTTATTTGTATTGACCACTCCATCAATGCTTTCCTCCATGAAGATCTTTATAAAGAAGTCTACATCACGAAATTGGTTTGAAAAGTTCTCCTCTACACTCGAAGAAGTTGCCTATCAATCCTTAATGGATTATTTCATTTTCATACACTCAAATGACACTTTCTTCACGAAAGTTGTTGGAAACAGACGCCTAAAATCAATGCACAGACGCCACCGACAGACCGGCCGACCGGTCGGTCACAGAGGAAATCAAGACAGCAACTTGGACCATTTTTTGGGTTCTGTCGACCGGTCGGCTGATCGATCGGCAGGGACGTCAGCCGGTCGACGTTGAGCTCCGGCCGGTCGACAGTCTCCCTGTTGTAGTTGGATTCTTGCGCGAGTTTGCGCAAAGAGTTTCTATTTTCAATTTTTCTCTTATATAAAGGGATGTATTGCGGGAATAGGGTATTCTAGATTGTTTTCTAGACGGCAAAAGTGATTGAGGGAGCTTCTAGGTGATAGAAAGAGCTTGAAGAAGAGGGTTTTCTTCTTGGGTAAGCTTGGGATTTCTCTTATGGGCTTAGGTTTTGGGTCTTGGGTTCCATCTCTTGTAACTTCTGAGATTATAGTGGATTGGTGTTGCTTTGTGCCGTAGTTTTTTACCCGTGAAGGGTTTTTCCACGTTAAAATCGGATTATCTATATGTGGGTGATTGCATGCATTGTGATTGCATTGTGTTGCTTGTTTGATTCAATTTGCTATTTGTGTTCGGCTTGCTTCCGCTAGTCGGCCCTCCTATCCCAACAAAAGTTCTCGTCTCTATTGATAATATTATCTTAATAAGAAATGATTCGACTATCATTACCGCTTTAAAGGTATTTCTTCAAAATCATGTTTCACATTAAAGACCTCGGCCTACTAGAATACTTCTTAAGACTTGAGATGGCTTATTCTCATAAAGGGTTTTTTCTCAGTTTACACAAGTATACTCTATATATTCTTAAAGACAGTGAATATCTTAGAGATTGGCTAGCTATCTTCTATAAGGAACAAAATTTGCACGTGACCATCATCATGGCACTCCTCACATAAATCTCTCATGTATAGGCAATTAGTTGAATGCTTCATTTACATGACCATCACTCGACCCGACATTGTTTATGTGGTCAGCATTCTCAGCCAGTTCATGTACAATCCCCGCCAACCCTATTATGATGTGGCTATTCGAGTACTCTAATATCTCAAGTCTTCTCCTAGTAAGGGCATCGTTTTTCTCTCCAATAGCTCCCTTCAGTTATCGACTTATTGTGATTCTGATTGGACTAGTTGTCCCAAAACCTGTCAACCTAGTATAGGTTACTTCATAATGCTTGGGAGTAGTCTTATATCTTGGAAAAAAAATAGACTACTATTTTTAGATTATCCACCGAAGTCGAGTATCACGCCATGCCCAATGCTACTTGTGAACTCACTTGACTCAAAACACTCTTCGAAGATCTAGATGTTCAACATTCTTCACCTATGCGCCTTCATTGTGACAATCAAGTTGCTCTTCACATAGTCATCAATCCCCCTTTTTATGAACGAACTAAACACATAAAGATCTATTGTCATTTGTCAATGAAAAGATCACTTTCAGGATCCTCTACACTTCTTATAGGCCCACCAATCACAACCTTGTGGGCATCTTCACTAAAACTCATGCCTACGACCAATTTCATCTCTTATTTAGCAAGTTGGGCATTACAGATTTCCATGTGCCACCTTTTAGGGGAGTATTAGGAAAAATATAATTTCATTTATTCCCTTTTATTCATTTTTTTTTGTTGAGATTTGATTGAGTTGTAATTTATATAGAATAGATTTGATTTCATTGTAATGTTCCTTTTTCAGGTCATGCCTCCTATATAAATTTAGAGTATTATACTTAATCAAAACACAAAAACAATTCTTTCATCTCTAAATTTACATAATCAGATGATATTGATCACACTTAGCCCCTTGCACTTGTTTGGATCAAATGCAAATTGAGGAATGCAACTAGTTTGTAGTAATAAGACATTTGCACTTGTTTGAAAAGAAGCTAATGCTACAACCAAGTGTTCATATTTCCCAATATTAATAAGAAAGTACAATCTTTTAAAAAAAGTCAAGTGGAGAAAAAAGAGATTGCCTCTATGTTACTTTTTATATGATAATTTAAGAGAGAATAAGGTTTCCCTTTGTTGAATTACAATCTAAGCAATTGTGAAGAGAAAAGAAAAGTATTTTTCATAACTTTCCTTTAAGCAAAATAAGCACATGCAAAGGTTTGCTTCCCCTAGTGTTTATGTGATTTTAGCACGTAAAGGGTGGAAGTTCGCACGGGAATAAATTAGGGCTTGATTTTCTTAACCCCCCGAGGAAAAATATATTATGGAGGCATATTTGCTAACCCTAGGATTCGAACACAAAACCTTTCACTTTGATACCATGCCAAACCACCACTTTCTTTAAAAGCTCTATTCATTAGAAGATGGTGTATTAATGTATATCAAGGGACTTTAACATTAAGGAGACAAGCTATATATAAGGGAAAGAGTTGAACAATCAAAAGGTGAAAAAGTTTCAATTTGTGGCATTTTTCTTGGGCATCACCCCAAAGGATTCCTATTGTGTAATAAATTTGGATCATTGAAACACAGGTGGACAACACTATTTGATCAAAGTGATTTTTTTTTTTACAATGGACTGGCAAATATAGGTGGATTCCACATGATGGATGGTTGATGTCATTGAGTAGACCTTTTCTAATATAATGAATACCATCGTCGGTCATCTAAGCCTTACCTTAGTCAATTGGGCCCATTACATGAATCCTGCTCCACCATTCCATTCTATCAAAGGTCATGCCTTCAGTAAAGCCATAAGTCATAAACTAATTGGATGGCTGTGATCACTAATTAAATTAAAGTGTTTTGTAAAGGATGGGCAATCAAACGTTGGTTGCATATGTTATACAATTTCCGGACTTTCTAATATAATAGTATGAATCATCCACTTCACTGCTGATAATATGAATCATCGAATACCTTGTAACAGGCATGGGCCATCAAAGGTATGCTTGACACATGATGGATGCTCAAGATCGATGATCCGACATTTTCTAATATAATAAATATTGACCTTCCATTTCTAATCCATTGATCGGAGGGATAAAATTATCAAATCAATTTAATTTTTGGGTGAAGGGAAATCAAAGATGGGCCCCACCATTGAGGTAGTCCCACATCGACTAGTGGATGATGAAAAAGTAGCTTCATATTTGGGTAACCTTTTGGGTGTGACACAATACTAGTATCAGAGCAAGGTTATCCATCTAGCCTATGCCATGATGGTGCCCAAGTTCCGAGAGCCCCACATCCAGTAGAGAGGGTTAAGTTGAGACCAAGTTCCGAGAGCCCCACATTTGCTGTGGAAGAGAGGGTTGTTGGGTTAGTCCCACTTCAGCTGGGGAGGATGAAAAAGTAGCTTCATAAACGTTGGGGTCACTCCACCTAACAGGTTAACCTTTTTTTTTTTGGGTTAACCTTATGGGTGTGACACAACATCCACATGGCGTACAATAACCAGGTCTTCTCTTGTATAAAAATAAATCACCAGTTTTCTATTCACGGATTGGATGGTTATGATGGTGCAATCAAAGTGACTTTTGGGCAGGGATGTCAATCAAATGTGACCCCACACGATCGAACATTATACTTTAATCAATCTAGATCGTCCATTCTCATAGCCACTGTTTGGTGGATTATTTTTCTAGACATTTTGCCCAATAATGTCAGTCTCAATCAGATATATTTTTATTGTTTTGGAAAACATTTATCTTTTCTTCGGTTTGCACATGTAAAAGATGAGAACACCATTGAATAAAATTCTTCAGCAACCAAACCCAATTAGTATTTTGTTTTCTGGTGCTTTTGTCTTTTATTCTCTAATTGCCTACCCCCATTATATATATATATATATATATATATATATATATATATATATATATATATATATATGCATCCAAACGCACTCCTAGATGCTATTATGCACCAATTGTATGTTGTATTTATTATTTATTATTGGGTCCAAGCAATGTCTCGTACGACTTATTTTAACAATTGAATTCACTAAGTCTAGATTCTGAAAAGATAAGATGAATAAACAGACCCAAATGGGGTCCATGGGTTGGTGATCGATCTAGACCATTGACATGATGGCCTCACACTGGATTTGAGCCCCCAATTTTCTTTTTCTTTCTTTTTTCTTTCTTTTCAGAATGGTTGGTTCTATCCATCTGATCTACAACTGTTATTTCCTTGCAAAAATTTATGTCACACCAATATAACAGTTCTGACGATCTAACGCGAGAGATTTTTATTTTTGGGCCATTACTAATTCATTACCGCTTTGTTGAGATCAACGGTGTGGATGCCTAAACCATGGTCCATAAGCCAACAAACTAGCACATCTGGACATTATCCAAGCTCCATGCATCACAACCCCACAATTCCAATGCAAAACATCCATCCGATTCATTCACAGCATCTAATTTAAATTGATCAGATGATCTTCAATGGGTCACTAATATGCTTCTCTCTCCATTCAAAAGATAAGGAAAAATGGGACCCAACCATGAGACTAAGATGTTACAAACTACAAGAGCTTAGGAGGGTATTTCATTGCATTTTTAATGATTTTCTTTGAAGCAGCATCTCCTAGATCAATGCCACAAATATCAGCCAACCTTACGAGGTATAACAATACATCAGATAGCTCTTCTCCCAGATGCTCTTTATCAGATTCCTCCCAATTTGGCAAGCCCCTGGCCACCTCTCCCTTCCACTGGAATATCTCTGACAGCTCCCCAACTTCACCCACCTAGTCATCCAAAAGAACAAAGACAATTAAAAAAAAGATAATTATAATAATAGGGGTTTTGCTGACGTCCCTACCTTTAATTAGTGCATATGTCAGCAACTTCAACCAAAGCTTTTGAGTGACATATGGGATGACCTAGGGTTGATGTGAACGGCTCATTCATTCATACAACTAGAACAACCTATTAGGTAAAAGTCATACTAATGGGCTGATCCTAAACATCCAAATGATAGCATTAGATTAAGCGGAGAAACAAAATAGGTCTAATTATAACCTTGAAACATCTATTTGATAGATGTCACCTTATATTGTTTATCATTCCAAAGTAGTACTTTGATGATTCTAACCATGTGATCTATGGCCATAAATAGCAGACGCAGTTGTAGTAAATTGGCCCCATTTAAAGGGATACAAATTGGCCCCATTTAAGGGTTTTAATTATCTGATCAGCTTGAGTCTTGCATCGAACGCAGATTATTCCCGCCCTTAGTATGGACGCAAAGTGTCCATGCAAATCTGTGGAGGGGCCCACCGTGATATATCTGTTTATACACGATGTCCATCCCTAAGATCATTTTAAGGCATGAGACCAAGAATGAGGCAGATCTAGAGCCCAGGTGGACCACACTAGAGATAACTCCTGCATTTAATGCAACTTGCATATAATACTCTGTGCATTTGATGCAACCAAGCTCACTATTTGTTGCGGCCACCTGGGCATTGGATCTGCTTCATTCTTGGTCTCATGCCTTAAAATGATCTTCGAAAAGAGACCGGCATCATGATAGATAAACAGATACATCATGGTGGCCCACAATATACAAATTAATACCATGGCTAAATCAAAATTTCACCCGTGAGAGCATTTACTTTGATTGCTGTAGCCTGCTGAAGGGAGGAAATGTACTGATTTTTAGGCCAGAATATTTAAAAAGTGCTACTGTGGAAAAAGCTATGATCTGTCCTGAATGTGCCACAACGGCACGTGTGCCTTTCTGTAGATGGGCAAGTCTCCCACACGTGTCTCAGTTTAGGAAACAGAGAAATAAAACCAATGTTAAGCAAGAAAGAGAGAGAGGCTGGATCGTCCACAAAGCTTTGCAGTGTGGGGTCCACTGTGATGTGTGCATGGCATCCAATCCGCACATCATGTGCGCCCCCTCATACTAACTCTGGTGCCAGATACTGACGGAGGGGATCGGTTGATTAGTGCCAGTGCCTACAGCTAAGTGAGATTTATGTGTGTGATGAACATTACCATGGCAAGAAGTAGATTCCTTGGGCTATGGTGCTGTTCCCAGTCTCTTGCCTTGGCAAATTCTTCTAGCTTTCTTGAGAGGTCCTTGAGGCTTATATCCATCGCACTCTCTTCTCCTTTCTCTTCTTCTCCTTCTCTTTCTCTTTCTCCTTCCCCTGCCATGCCTGTTTTGCTTAGTCTACTAAAACAAGAGGATGGAGCTCTTCTAGCTTCATAGGGGGGATTTATAAATTTCCTTAGGAATATATGCATTTTAAATAAATAATAAAATGAAAATAGAAAAAAAGGGTGGAAGTGGGCCAAAGCCCATGCTTTCATCCACGAGATTCCACCACCCACCATGCAAACCGGCCAACTTACATCATCTCAAAATAAGAAAAGGAATATATATTTCTTTATACCTTTGTATACAACTCTCATTGTAATGAGCAGTACCTCTCTCTCTCTCTCATTACTGACTTTTTTTTTTAATTCTTGATAGGGCTGCCGATGAGTTGGGGTTGGCTTCGGTCCAGATTTTGAACTGTTCGATTGGGTCGATTGGGGTTGGCTTGGTCCAGATATTTTTTTAGTCATGGAATGCACCCATACGGTTAGTCACACAATGCACCCACCCACCAGGTGGGGCTAGTGTGTCTCCTAAGCACTTGAGACCTACTGTTGAAATGCCTAGGCTAGCAGGCGAGACACACTTCAGTCCAGATTTTGAATTGTTTAAGCCAGACCCGGCTCGAGCTCACCCCCATTGACCACCCTAATTCTTAGAGTAAGGATCTTATGCCAGAGGGCTCCAAGAGAGCTGGAACTTGACTAATGCTACAAGGGAACCCAGGTCATTTTCCCACAGGGGACACGTCTCTACCAACTCGACTAATGATGCCGAGACTAAAGATATTTATTTTGCAGCAGCCCCCCCTTTCAAAAAAGGAATTATTAATTAATACTCTGGTAGAGTGTGGTGGTTGATACACAGAGCATAGGCTAACTCATGATAAACTGCCAAAATTGTGGGGCCCAATATACATATCTAGCACTCCAATCCATGGGCATCTGTTTCTTGCATTCCAACCATTAAATAATTTTCGTTTCAATCACTATTAAATGTGCACCAATCAGATTCAGCCATTTATGAAACAAAACCAGTTCAATTTTTGTAATAAAGAGCCGTCCAATTTGGAACCCAGCATTTGAATAGTTTAAGTTATATGCATGCGGTGTATGCAATTTTCTCACCGCCTGTGTATCAATCATCACATTGTGCCAGAGTATCAAAGTTTTTATCCTTTCTTTTGGAAGGCATTTTTTTGTCCTTTCAAAAGCACCCATTGTACCAACACGGCATGTGCGAGATCCAATCCTATGTGGATGTACAAGACAGCCCATCTATACGTGGATGAATAAGACCGCCCATCTACACTTCACCCCATGTGCTAACATGGCACACCTGCGTGATATTCACGCCATCCATTGGGTGGGCCCTGCCGTGTAGATGTTTTGCCAAAGGCTCAGGCCAGTGCACTCATCAGGCAGATCATGATGCCAAAAACAGAAGGACGGCTTAGAAAGTTTGGCTTTAAATATATATAATTTTTAGCCATATATTGGTTTAATAAGGTGCAACTGATAAATGGGCTCTCTGGGGCCCACCTTGATCTATATGTGTTATCCACACCGTCCATCTATTTTTAAAGATCATTTTAGATCATGAGACCAAAAATAAGACATATCGAACACTCAAGTGGACCACACCGCATGAAGCAGTGAGGATTGAACTTGAAAACATCCGAGTGTTCACTGTGATGTTTATTGGCCATCCAATCTGTTCATAAGATCACGTAGACGTGTACTAAGGGAAAGCATAAATATCAGCTTGATCCAAACTTTTGGTCCCCAATAATGTTTCAACAGTAGGTTTTAAATCCCCTCTGCTTCATGTGGTGTGGTCCACTTGAGCCTTCGATCTGCCTATGTTTTTGGATTTATGATCCAAAATGATCTTTCAAGATATATGAACGGTGTGGATAAAACATATAGATTACGGTGGGCTCCATAGAACCCCTGATATGACCGTCCGTCTCTAGCTAGGCCCTGGTGGTGGTAGTACCCAATCCACGCCCCTGACAAATGTACTAGCCTGATGTTTGGTCATGGGAATCTGCATGATGATTGATGGGATCCCTTTTGATGGACGATCTGAATAATTCACACGTATGCCACCTCGCACATGTGAGCGAGTAAATTGGCTCGCTTTAACACGCTTGGGTTTAATGAAAGCTTTGTATAGCTTCAGGTGGAAAACTGAACGATCATGCGCATGCACATCACTATTGTACACGAGTCATATATCCGACTCAATCCAAACCGTCCAAATGATGGCCCTCCTTGTTTATGAGCCAGATTCAAAAGAATCACCAAATGGGTGATTTTAACCATCTGATCTGTGGCCGGCCCATAAATGGGTTATTGAAATGCATTGTTTTCAACGGTCCAGATTTAATAAAATGTCCACTGGGTTAGAATCATCAAATCAATCTGATATTGAGGTTGTGCCACAAAAAAATTGGTACCCACGATTTTAATGATTTAGATTGGGGGTACATTTATACTAAATATATTATGGGTATTTGCATGAGTGTGGACCATTTTACTTTGACAATGCATCAATATTTTCTCATTTTTTTGAAAGAATGACTCCACGACTCCCCCTCCCTTAAAAAGGACTTACCGCCTACAGCCAGTTGTATACAACAGTCGGACGCGGATTGCCTACTGACGCTGTCAGTAGCCAGTAGCTACGGGACGGTGCTTTGTGGGCTCCACCATGATGCATGCATCTTATCCACTCCGTCCATACATTTTTCTATATAGGTCTAGGACATGAACGAAAAAATGAGGCAGATCCAAATCTCACGTGGACCACACCACAAGACAGAGTAGTGATTGAACGTCCACAATTAAAAAATTCTTTAGGCCACAAAAGTTTTGGATGAAGCTGATATTTGTGTTTTTCCTTCATCTAGGTCTGTGTGACTTAATCAAGAGGTTGGATAGAAAATAAACAGTACAGTGGGCCTTAGGAAGTTTTTAATGGCGGGCCTACCATCACCACTGTTTTCTTGTCATGTGGTCTACTTGAGATTTTGATGTGTCTCATAATGGGGCTCATGCCGATAAAATGATCTAGAAAAAGAGATGGCCGGCATGGATTAAACACATATCATGGTGGGGCTCACACTGAGCCACCTTGCTATTGGCAAGGCAGTAGACAGTGGACGTCCACAACAGTTTCTGTTTTTTTTTTTTTTTTTTTTGAACAATGGACGTCCACAACTAGGATCATGTTACAGTGATCCTAGTTGCATTGGGAGACTTTAATGGTCCAATCCATTGATCTAGACCGCTCATCACATCCAACACACATTTTATGTGCTACCATGCTAACACCACATTGATCTGACAAATCTTAACCATTTGATCAATGGCCTTTAATATAGACGGTCGAGATCATTTACACTGAAAACACATCCAGTCAACAACGTCTGCTTGTTAAGGGAATCTCATGGATTTCTTATGGTTGTAACGAATCACCTTTGTTAGGCAACAATAACTATCCATCCTTGGAAAAAGGATCTCTAAAAAAAGGTGCAAGTCAAAGATGGTTTGGATCATCAAACCTACGTATGAAATGTCTTCCAGACTTAATGGATGGTTCAGATTTGTTCGACTGTACTGTCCACTAACGCAAGTAGCAGCTGGAGCATATCTCTTCTTAGTAAGTGCTTGTAGATTGTGTGGCCCACTAACCTATGATTACCTAATTAAAGAAGAAAATGAAGTTTGTGGTCCATTGTAGATTGGAATATTATTAAAGAACCTATTGTGATCATTAATTAAATTCAGCTTTTTCTATGCCATTAGTTTTGGAATCTTATTTTTGTGAGAGAAGCGTCAAAGAAAGAATGTCTATGACTTGGAATCTTATTTTTGTGAGTGAAGCTTCAAAGAAAGAATGACTATTACCACACGCCATGCCAATCACAAAGTTGTAAGCCTTTCGCACTAATATTCAATAATTGCGACGTTGAAAATGTAACATTATCACTGTAAAAGATTCCTAATATTTTTGTAAGATATTCGCGAATCAATGTACAAAAGATTAAGAAAAATTGTCATTCAAAATGTTCATGATTTTTTCACTGAAAATTACATTATACAAAATATTCTTAGGAGAATACGATCCGTGGTGCTGATCCGTCGTGACGTGGGCACGGTCTGGCAGTGCGGAACCAGCCTACGAACCAACGATCATCGTCCAAATGGTGGGCCATCTAGCTTAGGCAGAAGATCAAACACAATTCCCTCTCTCTCACACACACATTTTTCATAGCTAAGACTACCAATGAGTGAGTGGAGATCATGTCTATTAATAAAAACAAAATCAAACAAAAACAAAAACAAAGCTGGATGGAGGCAGCCTGATCAGTTCAAAACCCAGCTCCAAATCCTGCCCGCTAGTCTATGGCTGTATTCATCCCCATGGAATAATTAGATGAGAGCTAGCATCCTAGTCTAATTTTAAATGTATGATGATAAGTTCGTAGTAATCTTTGAAGAATACTTCAAAGGGTAGCATATTCTATGAGGATGGTGCTTAATAATTTTTGTATTTGTGAGTTCATGTTCACCTCTGAAAGAGTACCCTAGGTCTAGAGGGCCTGAAAATATTCTATTAGTGGGTGCGGATGTATGTATGTACATGCATGCATATGTGTGCATGAGGTTTGATCACATAGGTTTGAAGTGTCTAGCTGCATGTGTATGTAAGAAATCAATGGGCCACACATGGCATTGGCAACAAGATGAACGGCTTGGATCATGTTGATGGTTTTCAGGTGGGGCCCACATACGTGTTGAGAATACCCAATTTCTGTACCTCTTGGAGTACCAAACCGCTACAAGAGGTTTTTTCATGGCTCGAGCTCTCCCTGCCCCTTACAAGAGAGAGAGGCGTGTGCCCCTAACAAGAGAGAGAGGTGTGTGGGAAAGACGGTTGGTGGCAGTTTGGTGGTGGGTATAAGATTCGTCCGGACCATCTTTTCTATAAAAGAAATTGGTCCTCTGTCACGCCCTTAAATGCCGGCCAAATCCGATTCCACGTCCTAAGACATGCATGATCGACAAATAAGACAATTTCATTCATAAATTCATAACATCAAACATAAATTCATAAAATACGTTCATCGAAATACTCAAAAATCAATATAATTATCTAGGGTCCCGTTAACACTTTCAGTCCTTTATTATTATTATTATTATTATTTTTTATACAACAGATACAATCTAATAAGATAAACTAAAGCCAATGAACACTTAAGAGTTCCGCTCTACTTGGGTTGGGAGCCTTTACCTCGTCGGAAGACACCCATCAGGGTGAAACTCCCGCTGCTAACTGCACCAGTGGATGACACCCATCAGGGTGAAACTCCCGCTGCTAACTGCACCAGTGGGTGCGACGTACTGATCGGGTGGGTGTGTACTGTGATTAACTGGGTGGGTGTGTTGCATGACTAACCAAAAAAAAAAAAAAAAAGTTCCACTCTACTTCACTCCATGACTAGATCCTGTATTTTAAAATTTAGAATCCACAATAAAGGGTGAACGTAAAACCCAATGAGATAATCTCATGCAATTTATCACATACAAAGGACATTCAAAATAAAGTAAAGCAAAGATTTGCAAAAGGATATACAAATATAAAATAAAAGATAAAATTCAATCATTAAGGCTTGTGGAAACATGTATAATTCACAAATTACAAAAAATTAACACATCGGTATTATCACAATTAAACATCATAATTTCAAGGTTAATTAATTCAGGTGACCATCTTTTTCCAATGCATCAATCGCCTGCTAATAGAAACCTTTTGTACGTTACTCCATCTAAAAGACACTCTTCACCTAGCAATAGAAACCTTTTGTATACACACTTACCCATCTAAATGGCTCATTGATAATAACATTTAACATTTTCTACCTGGCCTAGCAATGAGAACCTTTTGTATGTTGCCCACCTATCCAAAGGACACTCTTGGCTTGACAATGGAAACCTTTTACATACATATTTACCCATCCAAAGGGCTCTACAATAGAGATCCAATATCTAACTTTCGTGAACTTTCCAAGTATCTAAACAACCTTCCAAATTTTCTAAGGTATCAAACGTACAATTACACTCCTCAAGCATCACACATGTATCTTTTATGCAATATATTAAACAACTCATAGTACTTTTCTGAAATCATCACAAATAAGCTTTTCGACAAATAAAATTGGACAATCTAGTACAATAAATTTAAATTTATAGCAATAATTAAAGCATTTAAAAATTAAAAAAAAACTTGGATAAATTATGCATCATCATACTAACCGTTAGTCACCTTATAAGTTCTAATGTAATTCACTTTTTAAGCTTTGAAGAAACAACAGAAAATATGTTTATAAAAAATGTAACAATATATATGTAAAAACATAAAAACAATGTGATGCTTTAACAAAAGAAAATACCTTATGAGAAATTGCACACGATGACTCACCTTTTTTTTAAACCATATTTGAACCTGACCCGATTCGACTCGACTTAGCAAGTCGACTCAGCTGAATTGTCACACCCTGAAATTCAACACCTAAGTACATAAACTTTGATAACGAGTTTCTAAGTGTGAACTTAGCAAAAATGCATGTGAGCAAGTTCCTATGTGCTTGCGTAATTCGGTTAATATTTACCCATGATCAATAATCAGAGTAGTTTTAAATTAGTGAAATTAACAGTTAAGTAGAGATAACTAAACCCAGAAATATATGGTAATATTCAAAATATACAACTCCAAAAGTAGTATCCGCCCATAATTTTTTTATTTTTTGAAAAATTATGTATGAAAATCATGCATGAAATGAAACTTTGTGCCAAGTGTTTTTCCATCTCCGCGTGGTTTGGACTTGTTGTGCCTATAGATGTAGGAATTAGAAGACTCAGTTGGATGTTATACTCAATTTTTTAATTGTTCACTGAGAGTCTCGATCCATTAAAGTAGTGTGCAATGGTATCGTGCCCTTAGAATTTAGGCAGAGCTTAAAAGAATTCTCGACTCATGACCAGTCGTCCTTGCTTCTGTTGAATCTTCGTGTTGCCCGGATCTTTCATGTACTTGTTTTTGTTCCTTTTCTTTCAGCCATTATTACCTGTAGTGCCTTGTCGAGTTTTCACTGTGTTAAGTTTACATGTCATTTTTTTACGCCTTTTTGGGTTTTCACCACATCCCGGGTACTTGATCTTGCATGCCCCTTGACGGCTATGCTATTTTACTCTTGGAAGCCCTTTCGAGTTTTCACCAAGTCTACTATATGCCGACTTTTTTTACTCAGAGTGTCCTTTCGGGTTTTCACCCTACCCTATTTGTTTAGGCACATTTTCCTTTTTTTTTTTTTATATATATTCTTCTTTTAATTTCACAGAGGCGGAGGGTTCAAACTTTCATCCTTGCTGGACGATTGGCTTGCTTTTTCAGCCTTATCTTAAGCTACAATTAGCTGAGGACCTTCCTGAGAGGGGTAAGGGAATGGGGCATTGTGCTTTCTCTTTGAGTCTATTTTCTCTATTTTCTCTTCTTTTTTTTTATATTCTTTCATTTTTTTGTTCTTCTTTTTTCTTTTCCTCTATTTTTTCTTTTTAATTCTTTGGTATGCATGCGATTTATTTTGACCTTATTTCCTTTCTTTTTTTTTGTTCTTCTTTTCTTTGTTGTTTTTCTTTTCCTCATCCTCTCTCTTTTTTTACCCTTTATTAGAGCACTTATTGGGAATGTGGGAAGATAATTCTCAGGAGGTCCAACTTCAGTCAGCTTGACTTTAGCTTTACTAATGTAACTCTTGACATGGTTGGATGAGCTTACTTGTGAAAGACTCTCACGTTATCGGTGTTGATTAGTTCCAGAAGATTCTTACCCCTTAGGTTGGTGAGTCGAAGAGTGCCTCCTTAAAGAACTTTTCTAATCCTTGGGCCATCTTATGTGAGCTTTGAACATGTCCCTTGAGTCTGATAAATGTAGTGGTGCTCTGACTTTTCTTTCTTTGGCTTCACTCTCCATCAACACTTGTATTGGTGGGATTTTGACTTGAACTTGTAGGATAGCTTTCATTTCATAAGTTAGCTTGTAAAGAGTTTCACCCATGGTTGTGTGTGCGGACGTCTGATTATCCCAAGATGTATACGGAAGCGGTGTAATGCCTTTTGATTGTGAGCTTCTTGAAAAAATCCTCCATCTTTAGATTCGCAAGGAGCGTCCCATTGTTGATGATGAAGACATGTGGGATCCTGTAACGACGATGATGTCGTTCTTTTACGAGCATCGTTACATGAGATGCGGGATGCTGCCTCTATCTACTTTGTGAAATAGTAGATTGCCTCGAATGTGTGCTCATGATTGTTAGATGTTGACGAGTTAACTTTCCTGCTGATGTTGATATCCCACGTTAAGAATGACTAGGGTGGCTTTGTCAGTTTACAGATTTTCGAAGCACACACATGGATCCGGTGCGCGCGCTCCTAACACTAGAGGTATTTTCTGACCTGATGGGAATAATTTATCTTCATTGAGCCACACGATCTTTTCCACCATTATGTGTATGTTCTTGTGCAAGCCGCACACTCCAGCGTGGAATGTGGGCATAATCTTAGTAGCTTCTTTTTATAGGCATGCTTTTAGGCTTTACTGACAAGTTTCTAATCAAGTCCGGACAAGTTTTCACAAGATGCAAAATAAAAAAGTCATGACTTCAAGAATTCGATCATTCTTTACTTATTTTCCAAGGATAAGGATTCTCAATACGCATTTCTTTAAAAGTTTTGGGAGACCCTAAGTTTACGATTTTGAAACTTTCCAAGATGACATTAACTTTGGTTTCGAACTCTCTGAGGAGATCCCCTAGTTCAAGAGTTTGCTCATCATCTTTCACATTATTAGCTTTGTCTAAACCTTTGAGTACAAAGTTCAACTCTAGATCGAAATTATACAAGTTGGCTTCATACTCAAGTGCTTTAACAGACAGACTTGACACTTTATTGCTTGAGATTTTTGAAAAAAATTTATTTTTTTTTGGAATTTTATAAATACCTGAATTTTTTGAAGATTTTAAAATATTTGAATTTTTGAAAATTTTGAGCTTTGTGAAATTTCAAAATATTTAAAATTTAAAATATTCATATTTTTAAATTTTTAAAATATTTGGTGTTTTGGGTTTTTTTTTTTTTGGATCTTTTGATTTTTTAGAGTTTTTTTACTATAAGGGATCTAAACAAGATGGCAATGCGAACCGGGGGCTGCCTAATTTAGCTGGGGGGGGGGGGGGGGGGTGAGTGTTGTCAGCTTTTATTTTACTGTCATGGGGACTGCGAACCAGCTATTGCCCTACACTCCATCCCCTTAGGAGGCAGGGTCGAAGGGATCAGTAGGTGGGCCCTCATCATTGTGCCCAAATGTCGTAATAAATCTAGAATTAGGCTCCTGAGTCGGTGTCATATGCAATTTCTCTTGGCTCATCCTCAGTGCATTACAACTCTTTAGGTTCATCCAGCTCTTACACTGTGGTCCAATCAATCAGGAAAAATTATTGCCCCTTATTTGAGTCCTCTTTGTCGGACAACTCATTCAGGCTTAGTCTGCCCATTTGATCTTTTGAGGTGGAATCTTGCCTTTCATTGGGATAGATAATCCCTGCATTGATAAGTCGGATTAGCGTGCAAATGAAGGAATCCTTTTCTTGGAGGCCTCGTCCTCTTCTTGTACCTATGTGCCTTGGTTTCTCTTTTGATGGAAACTAATATCTCAGTCGTCTCCTATTCGCATTCTCTCAGTCATCAATGATTGGGGTCGTATCTTTATCTTCAAGCCGATAATAGAAGATTTGGGGCTAGGTAGGAAAGAAGACGTAGTTTGATCCTATGGGATATGCAAGGGAAACGTAATTCGCAATCTCTACATTAAGATCATGGTATGAGATGTTCTCACTGGAGTGTTGTATGTCTATGGTTGGAAGTGAAGCTCCTGCAGATTTGCTGCTTCTCCCCAGAAAATTTGTTTAGGATCGGTCAGAATGGTGAGCACTTTGTCTCTAAAGAAGTACTCGGCCTTTCGATGAAGGATTGAAGAGATGACATCGATTCTATGGGGCCAAGACCAATAAGGAAGGAGAAGAAATGAAGCTGCGGTGTCCAGTACTTGAAAAGTGATGGTTGATTTTCCTGGACTGGTTTGAATATCAATGTCAAGCTCTCCCTCAACTTGTGTTCTAGAGTTATTAGTGGCAGGAACCATCTGTTCGTGGGGAACCAACAGGGATTGAGACACCGGAAGCTCTAGATTACCGAGAATAGAATCGAAGGGATCAAGGTAACCGATTAGACTATTTATTTGGGAGACCAAAGCTGAGCAGAACTGAATATGTCTCTTTAAGGAGTAGAGTTTACTCCTTCGATGGTGGCCACACAATTGAAGCTGGGCCCTAACTCTACTGGGGCATGTGGTATGCTGTCTAAGAAAGGAGCTTCTTCTTGGAGGATGATGGCTGGAATAGGAGCCGAATAGGCAGGTGTTGTGGGCAAATTGTGCCCCTGGCCATTTACTGGAGAGATGGGTAGGTTATGCCCTTGGATGATTGTTGGAGAGATGGGCAGGTCATGCCCTTAGCTGAATGTTGCGGGCAGGTTTTGTCCCTAATTGACTGGAGTGGGTTGGTTGTGCCCTTGCTGGCAATTGTTGAGACGGGCGGGTTGTGCCCTTGATTGATCAATAAAGTGGATAGGTTATGCCCCTAATTGAGCGATGGCGCGAAGAATGAACCGACTAGAGATGCCCCTTGTATATTTAGGGGTGTGGAGATTAGACTGACTAGAGATGCCCCTTATATAGTGAAGGACTTTGAGACGAGGGGTGCCCCTTGCAGGATGAGGGGCTCTAGGATTAGATGTAACGCCTCGAAATTTCGTTCTTGTGGACAACACAATGGGCCGAGTTTCCAAGTGTTAACCTGAATGTATTAGGGATATATTTTCCCATATTTTTCTTTATTTCATATATTCATGGCATTCACAGCATAATGACAGAAATTAAACTTCTCAATCCATATTTTTCTGATCTGCGTTCTTAACGTAATGTCTTATAAATATGTCAAATATAGTATTCCACTTTCTTGTCTCCCTATCAGAGACTTATCATAAGTTACATGTAAATAAACTTATTCTATAAAATGAAAATAATAAACACAATTCATCATTAAGCTGGTACGCCTTCATCGTCCGTCATTGGCCGCCATGAAACTTCATACTCTTCAACCTGTAAGTTGGGTTCATCTAATAGATCGTCACCTGTAACAAGTTGGTGGTGTTTTATAACACCGTCCCAGGAGGGAGTGAGTTGCTCACGATCAACTTAGTGAGGGTTACCCCTTAAGATTAGCACAATAATATCCAAACATAAGCATACCCAACCAAAACATACATGAGAAAATCTTATTTAATGCAATGCATGATATGCATGCTCTAGCTAAGGCACCCTGACTAAATGAGACGGGACTTATTTCAACTCTTCTCACCAACCACTAGTCACTATAGTCCACGATGTAGCGGGTAATTCCACAACTTCATGTCAACAAACCCAGCCAATGGAGGTGATGGCCACCCATCCCCCTACCACAAGCTAGCGCCGCAGCGCCCGCAGAGCTGACCCACCAAGTCGGGTTCAGTGAATGCATGATTAGTTTCACCTTTAGTTAAGTAGTTTAACATCCAACCAATTAAACGATGTTCACAACTAATGACCACTCCTTACCCCAATTAGTTTAAGGAAGCTCAAGGTCACTATGAGGGGCTCGTCACCCAGCATAGGCCGACAGCTCAGGCTTAGTTTCCCATACCTCCAACCCTGGCTCATGAAACTTCTCGTATTCATCAATCTCATTCCTCAAAGGGTCCACCACAGGTAACATATCAAACAGGGATCCCTTGGCACGTATCCAGCAATGCACATGGTAGTGGCAAACTCAACATCGTGGCATATACGACCAACAACACATCTACGATAATGCCAACACTTAATCTCAACATTAAGGCATATCATTCAATAATACACATGGTGATGACAATTCTTACTACAACCAATAAGGCATATTCATCCAAAAACATCCACACGGTAATGTCAACATAACAAGGCCTCATACGGGCTTCATCTCTTAACATCAAACGATTATATCAGTACAGGGTTAAGGGGCGTTCATTAACGTAACATCCATATACAGAATCCTGAATCATACAACAAATCAATCATCGTGTTTATTATGAGCATATAATGAACGTAAATTAGGCATAGTTTCCACATAAGCATATACATCATCATGGTTCATTTTCCAAACACATAAGCATAAATCATGGTTCACATATATCTAAATTCATAGTACACATCAAGGAATACCATACAAATTATAATCACATGAAGAGATTTCAACAAGCACAGTTTTCAAGAATCACACAACAAAACCCTAGTGTCTAAGCATGTAATCGACAAGAAACATGATATTATTGTAACTAGGCTTAAAGAAAATCCTCACATTTGCCTTAGATGAAAATCCTAGGTACAATTGATAGGGAAGATCTATACATGGACAACGATGACACGAGGAAGGGTTGGAGATGACTACATATGTTGATGAAGAATGAAGGAAAAGAAGATGATTGGTGGGCGGGCGAGTTCTCTCTCTCTCTCTCTCTCTCTCTCTCTCTCTCTCTCTCTCTCACTTAGACGTGTAGGGCTGGAAAATTAGGGTTGGGTGTGAGTTTTTGGAAGGGAGAAGGACTAGAGACGTGCGCATCACCCTTTGTACATGAAGTGGCGTGCACACCTTCCTAATTTCACCATGACACTATTAAAACATGATTAAAGGATGATTTTTAATGATTTCTAATCCGTTTACTGTGTTAAGTACAAAGAATAGAGTTAGAATATATAATTTTCATAGTGATATGAAATCTAGATTGACCGATATTGAAAAATGGCCCGGCGAGTGCTAGAACGGATTTGATCTCAATTAACGGTCCACACTTAATGATCAGGGCTTACATTTGAGAGAAATGTATAGTCGTGATAGATAAATGATTGTACAAAGTTTGGTGGTTGATTGATGGTGAGGATGACCTAGATCTGAAATTCCAACTTTTGGCGAAAAATGAAGGAGTTGGCTTGATGGTTTCATAGTGTAGGATTATAGATCGGGGTCCAAAATTTGTAGAGTCTTATAGTCATATGATGATAAGATATGTTCCAAATTTGAGTTGCGATTGATAGTGAGAAGTGAGTTAATTGAAAGGCCTAGATTTTAAAGGAGTTGGTACTCGGCTATTTCCTAAAACGAGATAACTTCACGCTTAAGAAAGAGACTTATCAAGGAGGGGCACTCAAATCACACTATTGGTCCATGATATGGATGATCTAAGTAACTCACACGAAGGAAACTATTTAATTACGACTAACCATCCACTTTCCTTACTCGATGGACATTAAAATCAAGGGTTAAGGGCTGATTTACTAATTAGGTCATTTATACTATGATCTAAAGGCTGAAATTTGACGTGTGCGGTTCATTTATGATAGATAGGCATGGTATAAAATTGCACATCAATCAGATCATGGGAACCATGTGAACTAGATATCAAGGGTCTAGGTTAAGGTGAGCCATTCACATTTTTTAGCACTCAAGATTTCATATTTATACTCATTGGATCATCACACAAATTTTAAGATAAGATTTTACCACTAAGATGATCTGTTTGGTATGATTGCTTTCCCGACTAGCTTTCTTGATCAATGGCCACGGATACTCTTAGGTTAAGATCTCCATAATCTAATGGCCATTTAAAAAATCTAACTTTATGGCGTCGATACACACATAAAACTACGCCTACCTGCTAGATGGATTAAAAAATTACTTATCCGATTGATAAAAAACAACGAACATAGGTGGGCCAAGGGTATTATCATAATTATTTTTAATCTGAAACTTTTGGGAAACCTAATGGTTTTATAAGGTTCTATGCATGATCCTAAGCATATCTTACAAAAGAATCTATATCGAATTAATCACAAATCATTACTTATTCATAAAATAAATTAAAATTATCATTAATCGAAAATTTTACACATAATATGTTATACTATACTTTCAAAGCCATAGAAAAATCCAGGGCGTTACATTAGAATAGCTAGGGGTGCCCCTTGTAAGAGGGGGCTCTTTTTAGATAAACACTAATGGTATGAGGGCCCAATGTGCTGGGGGCCAGTTGATACTATGGCAGGGGATTGGAGTGTTGTGAGTTCCATTTTGGTCGTTGTTGCTGTTGTCACGCCCCAAACTCGGGGACCGGGCTCACTAAATTCCCGGCCGCCGAATCCGGTGCCAACAGCCTCCGTAGTACCCCATTCTCCGCCCCTAGCTCCCATACGCCAGGTTCCGATCCTGGGATCCCACAAGGAGGATTTTCAAGGTAAATTTTTTTTTTATATATATAGATGAGCATAAACATAAGTATACCAAACCAAAAAGCATCACATCACATATCTACTAAGATAATCTTTTGAGTACAATGCTGCAGAAAAAGGAAATACAAGGTATAACTGAAAGCTGGAAAAATCAAATGCGCGCCCCTGTCTCACTGCTGTCGCGCTATAGTATGACCTGCACGTAAACAACGTGCATAAGCTTACTATGAAGCTTAGAGAGTGTGTGGTGTGTGCGCAATGCATATGACAGGTATACAGATATCAGAGTAAGCGAAAATGATGGCAGGCTACACTACCAAGTCTATGAATGTCATTAGCCATCTCGAGGCTATGCAATGCAATGGGCCTATATGGCCGAGTGTCATATGCTAATGATGCCATGTGCGCATGTCAATCCTCAACTGTCATATATCATACGGTTTACAACTGGGACATCACCGGGGTCTAGTACACTCCAGACATTGGTTGCCGCCCATCGCGCGCATAACCAAGCGAGTGGAAGAGACCTCACTATCCGCCTCGTCAATGACATATAAGAAAATTCACCCGGCTCGTCGATAGCGAACCCATTCACGAGCTGGTCAAACTCAACCTAGTATATAGCCCTCTGCACCCGGGCGGGTAAGGTCACACCCCCTTCCAACCGACCCCGACACAGTGGGAGACGCGGCCTACTGGTATTTGGCCCTCATGCGCTCATAAATCCACTCGGTCTAGACATTGGAGCATCCTACTGGTACCACAGGGTTTAGGGACTTTCACCCAAGGACATCTTTGGCGCCCAAGTGCTAGAACATATTTCCGGTGTCCATTCCTACCATCCACGATGTGACTGTGGTGGTCAAAACCCCGATGCCGCTGGGGTGAGAATCTGATCATGACATGTATAATGCGAGATGCATGAGTCACACTATTAAAGCCATGCACCAAACCTGCGCATACCGCGCGATCATGTAGGGTGACCCTATCTCATACGGGTCCCCTAAGTATCTCAAGCTGTAAGGCATATGCTATGATCGACATCGTCCACAGTCAGGCATACATATGATGCGTATGTACAAATGAATGGGTATGATATTCATTACACTAAGCATATTATCAGTGTGACCTATCCAGCTAAGTATACTAGCATATTACCAGACATATCATGTACTGTTGGCCTTGAATGGCCCAATATATATACAGAGAGTGGGACCCGAACTGTGGGCCCCATTGGAAATGTAAAGGTCTTCACGGCATAACCCACTTGAGACCACATCGGCCCCATACTTGGGCCTGCACATACAAAACAGGCAGACAAAAATAGTATACTGCATGGATAAAACATATAGATCATAGGTAGGCCCAAGAAAGGACAGCCTGGATCAGACACATACATCATGTAGGACCCATAGGGTGGGTCACCTGCTATACGAGCGTGGGGCCCACCTGGGTCATAGAAGTTATGGATAAAGCTGATATTCATGATTTCCCTTCACCCATATCCAGGTGATCTTATGAACAGGTTGGATGTTAAATAAACATAACTGTAGGGCTTGGGAAGGTTTTAACGGTGGAATTCATATTCCCACTGTTTCCCGTGGCATGGCCCACTTGACATTTGGATATGCTTAACTTTTGGGCTCAGCCACTAGAATGAGCTGGAAAAAAGTTATGGATGGAAGAGATAAAGCACGTATGTTCTAGGTGGGCCCAACTGAGTTTTGGATCAAGCTGATATTTGTGTTTTCCATTCATATAGGTCTACGTGCCTGATAGACGGTTCAGATGGAAAACCGTCGTAATGGTGGGCCCTGAAATGATCTGAGAAAACAGGTGGATGGCTGGATAAAACAAATACATCAAGGTGGGTCCCACGAGGTGGGCCACTGGTGGACGGCTGAGGAGCCCAGCGTCAGTGGACGCTGGGTACTCCGAGCGTCAGAGGCCACGCCTCTCCCTCTTCTTCTTTTTTTTATTTTATTTTCTTTTCTTGGTTTTGGTCTAGTGGGGCCCACATAAGGCTGATCCAATCCGTTCATCAGGTTCCCTAACTCATGGGGGACCTAACGAACCCAATATTGGGTATGTTACGGGGTCTACAAACATCAGTGTTGGCCGAGGCAGTTTCGACAGTAGACATCATATTCACCACTGTTTCCTGTGGTGCGGTCCGCTTAAGATTTGAATCTGATTCAGATTCTGGCCCTCGCCCTAAAATGATTTGGGGAATCAGATGGACGGCATGGATTGATCACGAACATCAAGGTGGGTCCCACGAATGGGGACCCCACTCACTGCCCAGCGTCCAGACGCTGGACGTTCACAGCGTCTCAGACGCTGGAACCATCCAGCGTTGGACTTCTTTGCATTTTTTTTTTTTTATCTTATGTTTCTCTGAAGTGGGGCCCACATTAGTATTATCCCCACCGTTCATCATGTTCCCCAGCTCCTGAGGAACGCTTAGAGTCCAATATTGGACAGGTTACGGGGTCTACAAACTGCAAGATGGGCCAGAGAAAGTTCTACCATAGACGTCATCATCTCCACTGTTTCAGATAGTATGGTCCACTTGAGATTTGGATCTGTTTCAAGTTTGGGCCCTGGCCCTAAAATGATCCGGGGAAACAGATGGACGGTGTGGATCTAACAAAATCATCAAGGTGGGTCCCACGAATGGGGACCCACTCCAATCGTCCAGCGCCCCTGACGCGCAGAGAGAGACCAGCGTACAACGCTGGTCATTCTTCTTCTTCCCTTTTTCCTCTTTTTTTTGTTTTCTTTTGATTATTTTAAGTGGGGCCCACATGAGTGTAATCCACTCCATTCATCAGGTCCCCCAGCTCATTGGGGACCTAATGAGTCTAATATTGGACTGGTGAAACAATCTACAAACGTCACGGTGGGCCCAAGAAGTTCCGACAGTGGGTTCCATTATCCCTACTGTTTTCTATGGTGTGGTCCACCTGAGATCTGGGTCAGTCTCATTTTTTGTGTCCAGCAATAAAATGAGCTGGAGAAACAGACGGACGGTGTGGATCGAATACCTGCATCAAGGTGGGCCCCACGAGTGGGGACCCACGTCCAGTGCTCAAAGGGGCAGCGCTGGGCAGCAGTGTCCTCTGGACGCTGGCTGTCCAGCGGCCTCCCATCCTTTTTTTTCTTTTCTTTTTCTTCTTCTTTTTTTATTTGTTTTGTGGTGCCTTGATCAGTGGGGTCCACACATGTAGGATCCACTCCATTCATCAGCTGGGCCACCTCATGGTGGGCCCAATTAGCTTTGGATCAAGATAATCCTTGTAGTATACCTCATCAAGATCTTTATGTTTCAAAGAATAGGAAAAATGAAAATAAAGCATCATGGTGGGCCACACAAGGTGGTCCATGTCGTGGCAGCGTGCGGGGCACGCTGTCTCACAACATGGCCCACTTGTGGGCCCAAAAATGAAAGGGAAAAAGGAAGAAAGGGGAGTTTATGCCCCCCTTAGCACTCACTCAAATTGGACGGTTGGATTGGGTCGGATAGACGATCAGACGGCTTGATGTGGTAGATCTCCTCCTCTAGTCACCTAAGTCCACAAGAACTCTCTTAACCCTCCAATCTCACTCACTAATCTCTTCCTTTTCTTACTCTCTCTTTCTCTTTCTCTCTCTTTCTCTCTCTTTCCAAAAATGGCTACGTATGGCACTTGTTTGTAGGGAGCTTGGGATATAAGTGGTATTAGAAATGGGAATGATGATGGATGGGGTAATTATGAGATTGGATTTCTTGGGTATGGCTTAAGTTGACTTGTGAGGAGAGAGAGATGTACTTGATTGATTGATGCTTGATGGATTGATGGGATGTTGATTGATTGATGGGATATTGATTGATTGATGGGACAACCTAGGGATTTGTGCAAGTGGGGCCCACACCATGCATGTGTAGCGTGGCTCGCCTCGATCTACGCACGTGAACACATCTTTCAAACTAGGTATCGAATCGGAGCGTGCCGCGCGGCGTTGGAGTCGTGGCGTCCGCGCGGTCGCCGGGGTACAAGTCTCGGGTCGTTGCGGTACCAAAATAGGGTGTTTGATTGAAACTCGCCAGTTTGGACTGTTCCAGGTATGCCGAGTTCGGAAAAGAGGTGTACGGAGGGCTAATTAAGGTACGGGTGTTACAGCTCTCCCCTCCTAACAGAAAATTTCGTCCTCGAAATTTATACTATGAAGTCGAACTAACTGAAGCTGATAAGTAAAAAGGAATCTCGTCACTACATATATACCAAACTGAAAACAAACATACGTATACAATCAGTCATCGAAAAGATGGGGATAACGTTCGCGAATCTCTGCCTCTCGCTCCCACGATGCCTCATCTACGCTATGGTGACTCCACTGAACTTTTACTAAAGGGATGACATTGGTTCGGAGAACATGCTCCTTCCGGTCAAGGATACGGACCGGCTGCTCGATGTAAGAAGCATCCTCGCGAACCTCCAACGGTTGCCAATCTATCACAGGAACCACATCTGACTCACACTTCCGCAACATAGAAACATAAAAACATTGTGGATGCCAGACAACTGAAGTGGCAAGGCAAGCTGATAAGCCACGACGCCAACGCGCCCAGTGATCTCGAAGGGTCCAATGAACCTTGGGGCAAGCTTCCCCTTGGCTCCAAAACGAACTACGCCCTTTATTGGCGAGACCTTGAGATACACACGATCCCCAACGTCAAACTCCAGGGGACGACGCCGACAATCTGCAAAACTCTTCTGTCGGCTCTGAGCTGTGCGCATCCGTTGCCTGATGGTGTCGATAGCTTCTGATGTCCTCTGCACAAGCTCGGGACCTAGGAGATGACTCTCTCTAACCTCGGTCCAACAACTGGGAGACCTACAAGGTCTACCATACAACGCTTCGAAAGGTGCCATACCAATAGTCGCTTGGTAACTGTTATTGTATGCAAACTCAGCCAAACGCAAATGCTCATCCCAGCTCCCTGAGAAATCCAGCACACAAGCTCGGAGCATGTCCTCAAGAATCTGGTTGACCCTCTCGGTCTGTCCGTCGGTCTGTGGGTGGTATGCAGTGCTGAACTTCAAGGCAGGCCCCATCGCCTTCTGAAAACTCCTCCAGAACCGTGACGTAAATCTGGGGTCTCGGTCGGAAACGATCGAAACCGGGACACCATGTAATCTTACAATCTCATCGATGAACAACTTTGCAAGCCGGTGCAATGGCCATGATGCACGTATCGCAAGGAAATGTGCTGACTTTGTCAGACGATCAACGACAACCCAAATGGCGTCATGACCGCGATCAGTCCTCGGCAATCCCATAATAAAATCTGTGGTCACGTGCTCCCATTTCCACAACGGAATACTCAACGGCTGCAAGGGTCCTGGAGGTTTTCGATGATCGGCCTTAACACGCTGACAGGTGTCGCACTCGGACACAAAGCTGGCAATCTGACGCTTCATTCCGGCCCAATAATACTGTCTCCTCATATCACGATACATCTAAGTAGAACCAGGGTGTATAGTGAACCTTGATCGGTGTGCCTCATTCATAAGATCTCTGCGCAACTCTAAAATGTTTGGGACACACAACCGCCCTCGAAAACGAAGTCCACCATCTGACCCAATCTGCCAGTCTGTCCGATCCTCTGACGAGGCCTCTTCCCAATAATCCTTTAACGTCGGATCAGTCTGCTGAGCTTCGATCACCCTAGAAACAAGGGAGGGTTGAATCGACAGGCCCGATAACCGAGCAATGGAAGACTGTAGGCTTAGCTCGAAGTCATACTCAGCAATATCCTTGAGCATCCTCCACTCCTGCACCATCATATGCGCCACTAAGCCCCGTGGCTGGCGGCTAAGGGCATCCGCCACCACGTTAGCCTTGCCGGGGTGGTACTGAAGATCGAAATCATAGTCCTTCAGGAGCTCCATCCAACGCCTCTGCCTCATATTTAATTCTGACTGGGAAAAGAGGTACTTCAGGCTCTTATGATCAGAGAAGAGCTCAAACTTGACCCCATAGAGATAGTGCCTCCATACCTTCAGTGCGAAGACAATAGCTGCCAACTCTAGATCATGCGTGGGGTAGTTCTGCTCATGGATCTTGAGCTGGCGAGACGCATACGCTACTACTTTGCCATGTTGCATCAGAACAGCACCTAAGCCAATACGCGAGGCATCCGTAAAAATCACGAATCCATCACTCCCAGAAGGAAGAGTGAGGACTGGCGCCGACGTAAGACGATCCTTTAGCTCCGCGAATGCCCGCTCACATGCGTCACTCCATACAAACTCAGCACCCTTTCTAGTCAATCTGGTTAACGGGGCAGCAATACGAGAGAAGCCCTCAATGAAACGACGGTAATAACCTGCTAGCCCCAGAAAACTTCGAACCTCAGACGCGTTCGTGGGCTGGCACCACTGACGCACGGCATCAACCTTAGTTGGGTCCACTGCTACTCCTTGCCTCGTCACGACATGACCGAGGAACTTCACCTCCTCCTGTCAAAACTCGCACTTCTCCAACTTCGCATAGAGCTGGTGTGCACGGAGAGTCTGCAGGGTGATTTCTAAATGCTGCTCATGCTCCTCTCGGGTCCTTGAATAGATTAGAATGTCGTCAATGAACACTACAACAAACTGGTCAAGATACGGACGGAAGACCTCATTCATCAACTGCATGAACACTGCGGGCGCATTGGTCAGTCCAAAGGACATGACCTGGTACTCAAAATGACCATAGCGCGTCCTAAATGCTGTCTTCGGGATATCCTCCTCCCGGACACGAACTTGATGATAACCGGACCGTAAATCTATCTTTGAAAAGAACTTCGCCTCCCGCAGCTGATCAAACAAATCGTCAATCCTCGGAAGCGGGTACTTGTTCTTGATCGTGACCTTATTGAGCTCGCGGTAATCTACGCAAAGCCTCAATGAGCCATCCTTCTTCTTCACAAAGAGTACCGGTGCTCCCCACGGTGAACTACTCGGACGGATGAAGCCTAGCTCGCGCAACTCATCCAACTGCTTTTGCAGTTCTCGTAGCTCCAACGGTGCCATACGGTATGGGGCCTTTGAGATAGGCGCGGTACCGGGTACAAGGTCAATCTGGAACTCGGTATGCCGACGAGGCGGCAACCCCGGAATCTCCTGAAACACATCTGAAAAGTCACAAACGACCGGCAAGTGGTCGATGCTCAAAGCAACCGGCTTCTCAATTGCACAAGCCATCAGTGCTGATAATTGCTCTCCTCTGGGTTCAGCAACAAATTGAAATTGCGGCATGCCGGGTATAAGGAAGGTAACCGTTCTCGCGAAACAGTCTATGATGGCATGATACTCGGACAACCAATCCATGCCCAAGATAACATCAAACTCGGACATCGGCAAAACAAACAAGTCGGCAGGCAAAAAGGTCTCTCCTACCAAGACAGGGCAAGACGGACAAATCAAACTTAATACTGCGGTCTTCCCTAAGGGTGTCGACACTGACAAACCCTCGCGCACTGATTCTAACGGCAAACCAATCGATCGACAGAAATCCTCGGATATGAATGAATGTGATGCGCCAGAATCAAATAGAACATGTGCTATGCATGCAGAGACAAGGAGTGTACCCTCTACGACTCCTCCTGGTGCCTGAGGGTCCTGCTGGGCTGCATAGAACCGGCCTTGAGCCTGCTGGGGAGGTGCCTGTCCCCTCTGTGGTCGTTGCTGCTGCTGATGCGTCCTCTGCTGCTGCCTCTGCTGCGGAGGAGCTCTCGGCGGTGGGTACTGCTGTCGCTGATGCTGCTGATGGGGTCTCGGCGGCTGATACTGCTGACGCTGCTGTCGGTGTGAATGGGGGCACTCCCTATGACGATGTCCCATCTCTCCGCACCCATAACAATGGCCTATAATCTGCTGCTGCGGTGGTGCTGGGGGTGCTACGGGTGCCACTGGTGCTGCTGGTGCTCGGAAGGGTGGACGAGCTACATGCCTCTGCGGTGGTCGAAGTCGCTGCTGTCGGAAGTTGCCAGAGGGTGTCTTTTTCTTCCCCTTTCGATCTCCGCCTTGACTGCGGATCCGCTGCGCGTCGGCCCACTCTGCCTCATAAATTTGGGCCCGCTCCACCACCTCCTCAAATGTAGGGAGCTTGTGTCCTGCGACACGGCCCCTAAGGCCAAGGCGCAAACCGCCCTCGAACCGACGGGCCTTTCGCCTCGCATCATCCACAAGATACGTCGCGAATCGAGACAGCTCAACGAATTGGGCCTCGTACTGTGATACGGTCATCTTTCCCTGGACTAGCGTCTCGAACTCTAACGCTCTCTGCTGACGGACATGCTCAGGGAAGAACTTCCGGTCAAACCGGTCTACAAAATCCTCCCAGGTCCACTCGAAATCTGCCTCTACTGTGCGGGTAATCGATGACCACCAATGCTCGGCCTCTCCCTGAAGAAGGAAGACAGCGAGAGGAACTCGCTGCATAGTCGTGCATCGCATAATGGTAAAGATCTTTTCTACTTCAGACTTCCATCTCTCTGCCGCCTCCGGGTTCGGCTCGCCCGAGAAACGCGGGGGATCCATCTGCCTGAAATCCCTAAGTAAGGAACGGGCGCGATCCTGCTCGGATGTGGCAGGTGAATCAGCTGACCTCCTCTCTTGGCGCTCTACCAAGGAGGTCATGGCACGCAACATCTGCTGGAACTGACCAGCAGTCATGCCTGGAGCTGGGGCAGTCTGGGACGTACCCGCACTAGACGATTGCCTACCAACGGCTCTCTTGGGTGCCATGTCCTACAAAAAGGCAGGATCCTCTTAGCATCGGGTTACTCATGAGTGCCCACACGTCAATCAAAATTTTCTAGGCATACAATAGGGGAGTCCTAGTTTAAACTAAGTTCAAAGCAGGTGAGTAAGATTGGGGTCCTAGCAATCATATAGTACAAGGCAGGTAATTAAAGGTTATTAGTAGATATGTAATGTTGTGGACAGGTATTCCCAAGTTATGCTCTTATACCAACTTCTGTCACGCCCCAAACTCGGGGACCGGGCTCACTAAATTCCCGGCGGCCGAATCCGGTGCCAACAGCCTCCGTAGTACCCCATTCTCGGCCCCTAGCTCCCATACGCCAGGTTCCGATCCTGGGATCCCACAAGGAGGATTTTCAAGGTAATTTTTTTTTTATATATAGATGAGCATAAACATAAGTATATCAAACCAAAAAGCATCACATCACATATCTACTAAGATAATCTTTTGAGTACAATGCTGCAGAAAAAGGAAATACAAGGTATAACTGAAAGCTGGAAAAATCAAATGCGCGCCCCTGTCTCACTGCTGTCGCGCTATAGTATGACCTGCACGTAAACAACGTGCATAAGCTTACTATGAAGCTTAGAGAGTGTGTGGTGTGTGCGCAATGCATATGACAGGTATACAGATATTAGAGTAAGCGGAAATGATGGCAGGCTACACTACCAAGTCTATGAATGTCATTAGCCATCTCGAGGCTATGCAATGCAATGGGCCTATATGGCCGAGTGTCATATGCTAATGATGCCATGTGCGCATGTCAATCCTCAACTGTCATATATCATACGGTTTACAACTGGGACATCACCGGGGTCTAGTACACTCCAGACATTGGTTGCCGCCCATCGCGTGCATAACCAAGCGAGTGGAAGAGACCTCACTATCCGCCTCGTCAATGACATATAAGAAAATTCACCCGGCTCGTCGATAGCGAACCCATTCACGAGCTGGTCAAACTCAACCTAGTATATAGCCCTCTGCACCCGGGCGGGTAAGGTCACACCCCCTTCCAACCGACCCCGACACAGTGGGAGACGCGGCCTACTGGTATTTGGCCCTCATGCGCTCATAAATCCACTCGGTCTAGACATTGGAGCATCCTACTGGTACCACAGGGTTTAGGGACTTTCACCCAAGGACATCTTTGGCGCCCAAGTGCTAGAACATATTTCCGGTGTCCATTCCTACCATCCACGATGTGACTGTGGTGGTCAAAACCCCGATGCCGCTGGGGTGAGAATCTGATCATGACATGTATAATGCGAGATGCATGAGTCACACTATTAAAGCCATGCACCAAACCTGCGCATACCGGGCGATCATGTAGGGTGACCCTATCTCATACGGGTCCCCTAAGTATCTCAAGCTGTAAGGCATATGCTATGATCGACATCGTCCACAGTCAGGCATACATATGATGCGTATGTACAAATGAATGGGTATGATATTCATTACACTAAGCATATTATCGGTGTGACCTATCCAGCTAAGTATACTAGCATATTACCAGACATATCATGTACTGTTGGCCTTGAATGGCCCAATATATATACAGAGAGTGGGACCCGAACTGTGGGCCCCATTGGAAATGTAAAGGTCTTCACGGCATAACCCACTTGAGACCACATCGGCCCCATACTTGGGCCTGCACATACAAAACAGGCAGACAAAAATAGTATACTGCATGGATAAAACATATAGATCATAGGTAGGCCCAAGAAAGGACGGCCTGGATCAGACACATACATCATGTAGGACCCATAGGGTGGGTCACCTGCTATACGAGCGTGGGGCCCACCTGGGTCATAGAAGTTATGGATAAAGCTGATATTCATGATTTCCCTTCACCCATATCCAGGTGATCTTATGAACAGGTTGGATGTTAAATAAACATAACTGTAGGGCTTGGGAAGGTTTTAACGGTGGAATTCATATTCCCACTGTTTCCCGTGGCATGGCCCACTTGACATTTGGATATGCTTAACTTTTGGGCTCAGCCACTAGAATGAGCTGGAAAAAAAGTTATGGATGGAAGAGATAAAGCACGTATGTTCTAGGTGGGCCCAACTGAGTTTTGGATCAAGCTGATATTTGTGTTTTCCATTCATATAGGTCTACGTGACCTGATAGACGGTTCAGATGGAAAACCGTCGTAATGGTGGGCCCTGAAATGATCTGAGAAAACAGGTGGATGGCTGGATAAAACAAATACATCAAGGTGGGTCCCACGAGGTGGGCCATTGGTGGACGGCTGAGGAGCCCAGCGTCCGTGGACGCTGGGTACTCCGAGCGTCAGAGGCCACGCCTCTCCCTCTTCTTCTTTTTTTTTATTTATTTATTTTCTTTTCTTTTCTTGGTTTTGGTCTAGTGGGGCCCACATAAGGCTGATCCAATCCGTTCATCAGGTTCCCTAACTCATGGGGGACCTAACGAACCCAATATTGGGTATGTTACGGGGTCTACAAACATCAGTGTTGGCCGAGGCAGTTTCGACAGTAGACATCATATTCACCACTGTTTCCTGTGGTGCGGTCCGCTTAAGATTTGAATCTGATTCAGATTCTGGCCCTCGCCCTAAAATGATTTGGGGAATCAGATGGACGGCATGGATTGATCACGAACATCAAGGTGGGTCCCACGAATGGGGACCCCACTCACTGCCCAGCGTCCAGACGCTGGACGTTCACAGCGTCTCAGACGCTGGAACCATCCAGCGTTGGACTTCTTTGCATTTTTTTTTTTTTTATCTTATGTTTATCTCAAGTGGGGCCCACATTAGTATTATCCCCACCGTTCATCATGTTCCCCAGCTCCTGAGGAATGCTTAGAGTCCAATATTGGACAGGTTACGGGGTCTACAAACTGCAAGATGGGCCAGAGAAAGTTCTACCATAGACGTCATCATCTCCACTGTTTCAGATAGTATGGTCCACTTGAGATTTGGATCTGTTTCAAGTTTGGGCCC
This sequence comes from Liriodendron chinense, assembly GCA_003013855.2. Taxonomy (NCBI): domain Eukaryota; kingdom Viridiplantae; phylum Streptophyta; class Magnoliopsida; order Magnoliales; family Magnoliaceae; genus Liriodendron; species Liriodendron chinense. The sequence continues at coordinate 7,730,270 of ML058445.1, read as the reverse complement.
TGGCCCTAAAATGATCCGGGGAAACAGATGGACGGTGTGGATCTAACAAAATCATCAAGGTGGGTCCCACGAATGGGGACCCACTCCAATCGTCCAGCGCCCCTGACGCGCAGAGAGAGAGACCAGCGTACAACGCTGGTCATTCTTCTTCTTCCCTTTTTCCTCTTTTTTTTGTTTTCTTTTGATTATTTTAAGTGGGGCCCACATGAGTGTAATCCACTCCATTCATCAGGTCCCCCAGCTCATTGGGGACCTAATGAGTCTAATATTGGACTGGTGAAACAATCTACAAACGTCACGGTGGGCCCAAGAAGTTCCGACAGTGGGTTCCATTATCCCTACTGTTTTCTATGGTGTGGTCCACCTGAGATCTGGGTCAGTCTCATTTTTTGTGTCCAGCAATAAAATGGGCTGGAGAAACAGACGGACGGTGTGGATCGAATACCTGCATCAAGGTGGGCCCCACGAGTGGGGACCCACGTCCAGTGCTCAAAGGGGCAGCGCTGGGCAGCAGCGTCCTCTGGACGCTGGCTGTCCAGCGGCCTCCCATCCTTTTTTTTTTCTTTTCTTTTTCTTCTTCTTTTTTTTTTATTTGTTTTGTGGTGCCTTGATCAGTGGGGTCCACACATGTAGGATCCACTCCATTCATCAGCTGGGCCACCTCATGGTGGGCCCAATTAGCTTTGGATCAAGATAATCCTTGTAGTATACCTCATCAAGATCTTCATGTTTCAAAGAATAGAAAAAATGAAAATAAAGCATCATGGTGGGCCACACAAGGTGGTCCATGTCGTGGCAGCGTGCGGGGCACGCTGTCTCACAACATGGCCCACTTGTGGGCCCAAAAATGAAAGGGAAAAAGGAAGAAAGGGGAGTTTATGCCCCCCTTAGCACTCACTCAAATTGGACGGTTGGATTGGGTCGGATAGACGATCGGACGGCTCGATGTGGTAGATCTCCTCCTCTAGTCACCTAAGTCCACAAGAACTCTCTTAACCCTCCAATCTCACTCACTAATCTCTTCCTTTTCTTACTCTCTCTTTCTCTTTCTCTCTCTTTCTCTCTCTTTCCAAAAATGGCTACATATGGCACTTGTTTGTAGGGAGCTTGGGATATAAGTGGTATTAGAAATGGGAATGATGATGGATGGGGTAATTATGAGATTGGATTTCTTGGGTATGGCTTAAGTTGACTTGTGAGGAGAGAGAGATGTACTTGATTGATTGATGCTTGATGGATTGATGGGATGTTGATTGATTGATGGGATATTGATTGATTGATGGGACAACCTAGGGATTTGTGCAAGTGGGGCCCACACCATGCATGTGTAGCGTGGCCCGCCTCGATCTACGCACATGAACACATCTTTCAAACTAGGCATCGAATCGGAGCGTGCCGCGCGGCGTTGGAGTCGTGGCGTCCGCGCGGTCGCCGTGGTACAAGTCTCGGGTCGTTGCGGTACCAAAATAGGGTGTCTGATTGAAACTCGCCGGTTTGGACTGTTCCAGGTATGCCGAGTTCGGAAAAGAGGTGTACGGAGGGCTAATTAAGGTACGGGTGTTACAGCTGTTGTTGCAGTTGTCCCTGTTGAAGGGTGAATGGTGTGCCTTGGGCTAAGGTGACAAGATTGTCTTCTTCCATTGGATGGGGGACGGGAACATTTTCATTACCATTTTCGTATCCAGTAGGCATTCCTTCCACTGTCAGTTTGTACCGGGGAGGCCTGATGAGGCCACCAAGGGGAGATCGTCCTAGCCCTTATTCCGAGTTTAACTTGTTCCCCCAGGGCGGATGAGTTGGGTGGCGTTGGTGTACGGATATGAGACAAGGCATCTAAAGATACTTGGGTTTGTCGAGTAGATGATCATAGAGATTTACTCCTTGTCATCGATGTGTGTCTTTATTTTAGCGGCCATGGCTCGCCACCATCCAACATAAGTTAATAATGACTCATCATTCCTTTGTCTTAAGGTGACAAGATCTGCCCTTTTGGATTTTGCATTGAGATTGTACATGAAATGATCGATGAATGCTTGAAAAAGTTGTTCTCAAGTTTTGATTTGATGGTAGTCCAGTGACGCGTACCAATCTAAAGTGTCACCTTTCAGAGACTTCTGAAACAAATAGATCAACGCTCTGTCATTGTTTGCCATGGTATCAAGCTCTCCATAAAAAGCTCTGAGGTGGTCTAAAAGACACCCTGTACCATCATATCTTTTGAATTTTGGTATCTTAAAGCCTTGCGGTATCATCGCATTGGGATATGGATAGGGATTCTTGAACTTGGTGGATGAGAGATCCACCCCACGTTGTTTTGCAATTTCCTCTCCATTTCTCGCATTTGCTATCGAAGTTTCTTGATTTCGGAGAGACCAGATGAGGGGGATCTTACCCCTTACCAAGCCTGAATTAATCCCCTCTTATAATAATTAGTCTTGTTGATGCTCTTATGAATCCTACTTGGAGGAGGTTAGACCTGATGATTACCTCCATTATAGGGAGTTTGTTGGATTGGGACTGGGAAGTGCGACTGTGAGGAGACATTGGTCAGTGGAGGATGTTGAAACTGATTAAAATTCCTGTTGGGGAGAGGATGTTAGAATTGGCTGGGAGTTTTGGCTGTGGGATGGGACTGAAAATGGCTTCCATTTACAGGAGGACATTGGAAGAAATGCCCCGAGGTTGGTGGTTGTTCTAGTTGAACGCTTCTGTTTGAAGGGTATCAGAAGTCCTGCGTGGATCCTGACAACTATGGTTGAACTATACTAGAGGCTGGAAGAAGAGTTGGTTGTTGTTGTTGTTGTTGTTATTGAATAAGACCGACTTGGTTGCTGGCTGTTGTGGCTTGAGCTTGCATGAACTTGGAGTAACATTTCTTGCATTGTCTTCATTCTTTGTGCCAATTCCTGGATGCAGGCAACTGGCACGACTTCTACTAGTCGGGACTGCAAAGGTTGAGCAAGTCTTGCATGTCAAGAGTGGGGAAGGGATGGACTTCCTCTTCTCAGTTAGCCACAACTATTTGGGATTTGGTGCAGAGTGTGCAATGGTTCTGATGTTTTTGTGTTTTTAGGGTTTTTGACTGAATGAATGAGATGAATGCTGATGCTAAAGTGCACAAGAATGGTTAATTATTAGAATTAGTGAAATCCTGCTTTTCAAGTTGGGTCTGACTAGTGTGTCTAGTGAATCCCTAGCGGAGTCGGCATTCTGTGAACGTTGGATTTGTATTTTGGGGCGCGAATTATGGCTTTTCATGGGTTTACCTCTTTCGAGGGCTTTAGCACTTGCTGAGTGTTTGACAAGGGTTTATAGAAAAATGGAGTCGCTACTAGCTAGTTACTTCAAATCTACAGTAGGCTAGACCCTGTAGAAATGTTGAAGACTGAAGATCCTTGATCTTAAGATGACTCCTTGATCTGTTACCTGAGATTCAAGATAAGGACTACGGTTACAGAAAGGGAAGGTGTTAGGCACCCTACTCTGCCCGTACTGATGTACGATCTCTACTTCACATGATAAAATCAATTTTGAGGATTATTTTCAGTTCTTGTGATTTAATGAATGTGATGTGTGTTGAATGCTGTATTTAATGCATCATCACTGCCAAGCAGTCTCTTAGGTCCAACGAACCTGCCCTAACTCACTAACCAGTTGAGCGGAGTAACTAGTCGACTCGAGTTTTTATGGGCAGGATCTAAGAAATTCAGTAAGCCTCAGAGCATACACTTGAGGTGACTAGGTGAAATGCTATGTATGAAATGTTATGGATGAGGTGAGCGTATGGGGTCCACCATGCTATCTCACGTGGGCAACATGCGGGCCCACGTGGTTGTCCGCATGGATAACATGTCTACCCACACTTCTACCTATGCGGTAGCTTAGTGTGGCCCACCTCTTTCACAACATGTGCGGCCCACCTCTGCTCTATTATAGGTCCATTTGCAGGCTTTCATCGATGGACATGCAGAAATTAAATCACCCACTGTTTCCATTTGAGCTGTGGATATGCTTCAATTTTGGGTTATGACGTAAAATGAGCTAGCAAAAGGGACAGATGGCATGGATACACAATACATGTATAAATATAGGCCCCACGGTTAGGGCGCACCTACACAATACATATGTTAAGATAGGCCCCACGGTCAGGGCGCACCATGTTGGGTGAGGCCGAGGTCACACATAATCCCCTCCTGATTGGATGACTTAAGGATGGTCCCACTTGCCTAAAATGGAAGAGTCATAAAATATGAAAGAGGTTTGCTCTTGAATCGGGTCATCTTCTGATGATCCAAAACCGCTTATTGTGTGAATGGCGGATGGGTGACAAATAAAAGCACTTAATTAGATTATTTTAAGCCTTTGGCTCTGTTGCTTTTCACATGAATAGTAACCTTTGTATAATCGAAGGGTTTAAATGCTCAATCCTAGTGGGCATCCCCTTGATCAGGAGCTTGTTGGATCATTGATAAAATCCCAAATAAAACCATTAAGTCTAAACTATCTTATTACAAGGGGCGAGGATGCACTTGCAATAGGTAATACGTTAAGACTATCATTGAAGGGTTAAAATAATCTTGGTGGCCTATTATTTGTTGTCTTTTCATTATACAAAGTGAGACTTGTCACGCAAACAACTTAGATCATTGGAAGATGACCCATTTTAATGGATGAAGTTGTTAGTTACCATGTTGTCAAGGCTCGAAATGTACTCAAGCAAATGTTAGAATTATAACTCGAGTTGTCCCGCCTAGCATTGTGAAATAAAATGGTTGGGGATCCACCAGGGGTTTGAGCGAGTGGCTAGCATCGTGGGTTTGCTCTCCATAAACACGAGTTCGATTTTTCTCTCCATGCTTTACCTAACGCATGTGGTTTGTGGGTGATTCTGTCGTTTTTCAAGGATTAGTCTTACCTTAAAAAGAAGTGGGGATGGTTAGGGTGCCGAGGGGCTGGGTTAGGCCAAGCCCAAAACATAAGACCCACGAGCCCTGAAAATTAGGGCTGAAAGTAGGGCAGGTTCAACCCGACCAACCTGACATTGGGTTGGGCTTGGGCCGAAAGTATCAGATCCAATCTCGAGCTTGGGCTATGCAAACACCAACCCGATAGAGCTTGGGTCGGGCTTGGGTTGAGGTCTCGGGTTGCCCGACCCAACTCGAACTCGAACATGATCTATATATAAGTTACTTATAATTTTATTTTACTTTAATTAAGTAAACTTATCAGTTTATATTACTTTAGTAAGTAAACTTATAATGTTTGAAATTTAATATGCTTGAGTGTTAAAGGAGTAGTTATCATATATTTTAGCTTGTTTGTTTAGAAAACTCGAAGTTCTTTACAACAAAAAAACTACATATAACTAATAAAGCTATAGGTACAAAAAATAAGACTTGTATTGAAACATAATAAACTAATCTAATGGCGAAAATATTGGCATGTATCAACCCGATCAACCCGACCGAGCCCGCTTGGGTTGGGACTAGGTCAAGAATTCTCAACCCGAGGTAGGGTTGGGTTGGGTTAGGGTTGAGGTATAGGAACCTTGAGTTGGGTTAAGGTTGAGCACCAACCCGATCCAACCGGCCCGACTTTCAGCCCTATTGGGTTAGGTTGGGTTAGGGTTAGGGTTAGGGCTATGGTTGGGTGGGGTGGGGTTGGGTTGGGGTTGAGGTATAGGAACCTTGAGTTGAACTTGGGCTTGACCTACCGGCCCAAAAAATTAATAAAATCCCAATTTCGTCCTTGAATTTTCTTAGTCAATCCTTTGATCAGGTGGGCCACACATGCATAAAAAAAAAGACATTTTAGAGGAATGAAATAAATTATCTACATTTAAGATTAATAGATTATCTAACTGAGGATTAAATGACATATTTGTAAGATATGACGCATAATTTAGGTCGACCGGGTCAGATTAAAGCTCAAATGACTAAAGCCAAGCCCAACTCGAATTGACCGGGCTACGGATGTGGGGCTAGAGCCTAGTCCACGGGCCAAGCTAGCAGCCCAAAGCTGAGTCGAGCGGGCTACGGGCCCATAGCCACCCTTGGTCATGAAAGGGCACTTTTGTCCATACATTTCTACTCAGATGCTAACCCTAGATCGGACGGTCAAAAACTCTCTATCCAAGACGACGTCGACATAAAACTAAAAAGCACGAAGCAACCCTAGCCTTTCTCCTCCGTCTCTCTCCACGCAAGGAAGAAGAAACCCTAAACCCTCTCTACAGTCATGGTACGGAAAATCTCTGCTATTCTCTCCATTCTATTGCATTCTCTTCTCGAATCACTTCTTCGTTTTTCATTTTCGCATCGATTTCGATTTCTCTCCACTCGATTCTTTCTAAATCCAAAGTTTCGATTTTTTTTTTTCTTTTTTTGGTGATGAATCTCAGCCGTTCAAGCGATATGTGGAGATCGGGAGAGTGGCCCTTGTGAATTACGGGAAGGATTATGGGAAGCTCGTCGTCATCGTAGATCTCATCGATCAGAACCGGGTACGCCCTCGGATGCATGTCTTGCATTTATGCATGTATGGTCGATGTATGGATGGATGGTTATGAACAGATCTTCTGTTTTTCTTTTCGATTTTTCAAGCTTGCTTTTTTTTTTTTTTTGAAGTGATTGATACAGCTGCTGTACCATAAGTTTTCGTTTCACATGTAGAATATCCCATCCATACAAAAGGTGGGCCACAGTATGATGATCATGTGATCCGAACATCAGGCCGATCCGTTCATCGGTGGGTCACACCAGAACCCTAATGCGTACCATCGGCTGTCCTCTGATACTGACGTTGTGGATAGGCCTGATTTTCCGATCAGGTGGTCATCATGGTGTGGCCTGCTTTTTGTACGGATACCATTTCTACATATGAGAGGCTTTGTCAGGGAAAAATGACTGTATCATCACGTATGATACAGCTGCACACGTGTTTTGATTATAGACCATTGGTTATATCTTTTAACCGTACAATATTTTCTAAAACATGTCTGCCGCTCCCGATGATTGGACTTGTTCGGGCCGTGGTTGTTCAGGGCATGGCCCACGTGAAGAATGGCCGTGATCATGCACACAGTCGCCATGTTTATGCTTCAAATCTCTCCTAGAACTTGTTCTTTATATCCCTTGCTGGATGCAGCTTGCGATGAATTGCTGTGTATTGCCTCTGGATGTAGGAGAAGTTTATGTTGTTTGCCCCTTGTTGCTCATGTCAATCTCAAAAAGGATGACTAAACTAATTATAGGGTTGTCAGCTTATGGATGTGTAAAGTGTTCTGAGGTTTCCTAGTCCATATTAGTGTGGCTTTGGTTCGATGGTCCGGATTTGATCTGTTGGGCTATGCTGTGGATTGTCCCTGCTCTAACAAAAAAGTCGGCGAAATGGGGATATTTTAACTAAAGCTGGCAATGGGCGGGCCTGGTGTTGGGTCAGGCCTGGATATTGAACTATTCAAAATATTTGTTTTGCTGGTAGGCTCATGCCTTGACATGGCCCATCACCAGTGATAATTTTAACCTTCAACCAGTATTACCTGCAAATAGATGGCTGATGGAAATGCACTGCAACAATCACGATTGAATGGAGAAGGGACTGGTGATCAGATGGGTAGGTCTTTCTTTTTGTGGAGATTGTTGAGGCATGGTTAACCCAGGTGGGGCCCATTGGATAGACACTGAGTCAGAAAACAATGGGCTTTGCTTGTGTATATCATTCTTGCCTTGAGCACCTGTTCAATACTCTTCCCCAACTGGAACATAAGGCATGCTTGTCCCATAGTTGCCAGATGTTTTTGGTAAAATGGAAAGAGTATGCAGAACTAAGGGTGGCGATGGGCTGGGTAGCCCGCCCAAACTGGCTTTGGCCTTGGCCTTGGACCCAGTTACGTGGCCCTGCACACATGGCCCAATGAATCTTCTGGTTGGACTTGAGCTCAAGTCAAAGAAGCCCGGCCCACCATGGCCTGCCCCAATCTTATATCACAAAATTATGCCATTCAAATCCCTTCCACTGATTTCATTCCTTCAAACTGTCTATTGCTTTGTGCAACTGCAAGTGTGGCCCACTTGATCAGTGGATATATTAGGAGCATTCAAGTGGGAAAACAAGGATTTTATCAATCTTTGGGTTGGACCAGACTGGACCGGGTCAGGCTCTGGATAGGGCCTGCTATACTAGGCCTATGGCTTGCTCGGGCCTCAGCTTTTAGGGTCAGGTCGGGCCCGTTCCTAGCCTGGCTCGGCCAAAACCCAGCCCATTGCCACTCCTATGCAGAACACATAAAGAAATACAGAAAAATGGGTTTGATCACTTAACACCATGGAGAAGATGGCATTTCAACTTTTAGGTGTCTTGGGTTCGTGTCTGGATTACCTATCAAAAAAAAAAAAAAAAAAAACAGAAACAGAATGGTTGTCTCTTGAGTACAAACGTTTTAGGCCTGTTTGGCTTTACTTCAGGATAAGAATGAAGTTGGATCTATATTGCCCATAAGAATCTTGTAGAAGTGGAGCTGTGCTGCATCCCGCAAAATGTGATTGAACTGATGGATTAAATGCTTCTTTCCACCAATGAGCCCCAAGATGAGAATGAAATGATAACTGTTCATATCTGTCATCGCTCCATCCTACTTTTGGTCAGTAGATATGTGAATGCATTTCTGCACTTGTAGGTACATCTGAATTGGCCATTATATCATAGGGACTAATTTTGTCTGATGCAGACACCTAAACAAGAAACAGATGTATGGTTGTGAGATCTATTTTGGCAGAAGGGTTCTGCACATTTCCAAGTTTGAACCTGTTTATTCAATTGAGGAGTTTTCTTTTTCTTTTTTGTACGTAAAATGCCCCTAATGGCATCAAGAAATTCCAGAAATTTGTTTTATATATTTTTTGTCTGAAAAGAAAAATGGCCCAAAACAGATTTGGAGTAGTGACCACTTGGTGTGATAAATTGCCCTCAATAACTGCAGTGTGCTAACTGAGGTTTGAAAAATCAGGACTGGACTTGGATTCGTCGAGGGTCCAGGGTCAGGTTGACTGAGGACTCAATCAAGGACTTGACAGAATCTAATTCTTTTTCATGTATCTGCAGATTTTGTTTACATCTCTTTTCTCGTAAATCGTTAGCCAGTAAACTACAGGTTGCTTACATGCTTTTTTGGTCTTATCCATTTGATCCATCAGTTAGTTCAGTTAGAAACATATGGGAGTGTGAGTGGGGTTATCTTTGATTCACAGCTCTTGCATTGAGTCTTCATGGACTAATTAGCATCATGTTTCCAACTGCCTCATGTTCAGAAGTTTCACTTACCTATAATATTAGAGATGGGCCAACTTATATTCTATACCATGTAAACTTGACAGGCTCTCATTGATGCTCCTGATATGGTTAGAGGTCAAATGAATTTCAAGAGGCTCTCACTGACAGATATCAAGATTGACATTCCTAGAATCCCAAAAAAGAAGTCTCTGATTGCTGCTATGGAAGCTGCAGGTAACACTTAGTTCTTATCACGCGAAAGAAAAGAAGGAATGGTATTTGTATATTGTCAGACGCTAGATTTTTCTTTATCTTCCCTTTCATGCATACCCCCTCATTAAAAGCACCCATGATGCCAGATGTGAAGAACAAGTGGGAGAACAGCTCCTGGGGCCGAAAGCTGATTGTGCAGAAGAAGAGAGCTTCTCTCAACGACTTTGATAGGTTCAAGGTCATGTTGGCCAAGATCAAGGTTTGCTACTATGCCTTCATCATCCACCTTGTTGTTTGACACCATTGTCTAGGTAGTGTTTGGATGTTAGTGGTCAGTAATGTTTGATGGGGCTTCCAAGTCAAAAAGCTCGGTGATGAGCAAAGTATTCCTTTAACGGTAATGGTGGCTGTAACGGCCACCATTGTTACATTTACAATACGGGTTGTAACGGTCGCTACGGCTCTTGTAACGGCTGTTACTATCTCTATCTTTTATTGAAAAAAAAAAAATTGAATAACCTGTATCAGCCTCATAACGGACAGTTATGGGGCTGTTATGGCCTTTACGAAGGGCGTAACAGACCGTTACAGGGGTTGTAACGGCTTTTATGGGCCATTTTTTTCCGTAATGGTCACTATGGCCGTTATGACTAGGGCTATCAATGGATCGGGTTGGCCCAACGGGCTTTCGGGCCTGGCCCGCCTTGGGCTGGACTTGGACTAGAGTATCAGGCCCGCGGGTCGGGTTCGGGCCTAAAGTATAAGCCCGTTTTTGAAACGGGCCGGACTTGGACTAGGCAGTTCAAAAGCCCGACAACTCGACCCGACCGGAATATATTTTTTAATTTAAAATTGAAATTAAAATATTTTCTCTCTTTTTAAAATTTAAAATTTACACACATTTTCCCTAAAACTCCATCTCTCTCCTTTTATTCTCTAATGTTGATAAAAAAAAAAATTCATATATGGAAAAGTGTGGGATTAAAGGATAATTTCTCTCTATGTGAAAGGTCGGGCTGGTGCTGGGGACGGGTTCGGGCCGGACATTGCATTTGTATCTTGGGCCGGGCTTGGGCTTGACTATTGTGTCCCATCACGGGTCCAAGCCGGGTTTGGGCATATGTTGAGAGAGGCGGGCCAGGCTTGGACAGAGCTTGGTCTAGCCCTAACCCTGCCCATTGACACCCATATTTATGACCCCATAAGGTGTAACGGTTGGCACCGGTACCTTTATGTAATGGCTGTTATGGCACACCATCGTGATGAGGAAACAGAATCTACATTAAGTGGGTTTATGTTCTCCTTCATTCCCCCAATTCTCAAGTGAGTTGGGACCATTAGAAGGAAAAAAAAATCTCAAGTGATATGCATGGGAAGGCGCATAACACATCACTCATGTTTTGTGCCAGTGAATTGAGTTGAACTCTATAATTAGGAAACCTCCAGACCTAAGCTGTAAGATTCATATCTGGTAGTGGTCGTTTGGCAGCATGGATTTTGGGCAGTTGGGAATTGCAATCCAGAATTTTTATTCCAAGTCATGTTTGACACCCCCAAAAAAATTTGGATTTCAAATCCAACCTGGATTGAAAATATTATCCCCCATCAGTGTGCCTTTTGAAAATCCAAGAGAAAAGGTGGGGGTGCAAAATCCTGGATTGTCAACAAGTCCATTACAGACCTCCAATCCGTACCTGCAAGGCTCAATCTAGTATAGGAAAGTTTGATAGGTTCCAAGTTCATGTTGGCTAAGATCGAGTTTTTCAACGAGTCCAATGCCAAATGATAAGTTTAGTCATGTAGAATGATTGATTTCACAAATATTTGAAAAAGCATATGATCAAAATTCAATTTTTTACTTAATTGAATGCTCCATATGGTTCACATGCTTCCTAATCTAGTAGGATATGATATCATAATCTTTATTTGGACCATCGAGGGTTTATTTGGATGCACCGCCAGATTGAAATGCTGCTGTTGGTCTAACTAAAGTGAAAATAACCAAATTGGTGTGGGATCCAAATTGCGATTGCATTACCTTCAGGTTGACTCCATATGAACCTAATTGCAATTCAAGTGCTCCTACATTACTGTTATGAGGGAACATCATAGTTTGACATTCCCTCTTTATCGAATTGAAAATGTTCACAATTTAATTCACTCGTGCAACCAAACACAGCCATATTGAGGTCTTAATGCTAATGTGCTGTGTTTGCTTATGCAGAGAGGTGGTGCAATCAGGCAAGAGCTCGCAAAGCTGAAAAAGCAGGCTGCATCTTAAATTATATCTGGGACTGCCCCTGATTTTTGTTACAGATCTGTCTGTAGTTGTGATTTTGGTACTGTTATTTCCGTTTAGTTGTTGTTTTAATATAGATTGGGTAAGTGCGATTTGGTGCGTCACCTTCTTCTGACTGACGGTATTTTAAGTAATCTTTGAGATCCCATTAAAAATGCTGAGACTTGCATTTTAAGGTCAAGTGCAATGAACTGTTTCGATTTATAAAATGCCAAATGTCCTTTAGGGGCCATTAGGATATCACCTAATAAGTTACTTTTTCTATCTACAGCAGTAGATAAGCAACTTATTTGAGACTAAGTAAGTTTGGTTTATGATCAATTATAAGGAGCCTTTTTATTTAAAGTTGCTTAAGCACTTCAGTTTAATAAGTAGAAATCAAAATAAGCTACTTGAGGCATAAGTAGCCTATCTCGAGTAACTTATGATCCAAACGCCCTGAAAAGTGGCAGCTTAACAGGGCCTGGTAAATTCTCTCTAGAATGTCTTGAAATGGTAAGAATTGACTAGGGCTGGTAAAAAAGTTGTGCAAAGATCCACATGGAACAAGCAAAACTTTGGCAACGATTGGATGGTTAGGATTGTTCAATCATATGATTTTGAGCTATGACAATCCATCTGATGGCTGACCATTCCTATGGATTGAATCTCCATGCCCTGCCGTCCATATGAATGAGACGTGCTGCTGCATGAATGTCTGTTTTGAAGTAATTACCTGTACTGTATTTGTATTGTAAGACCGTAATAAGCTAATCTCAAGGTTATTTCGTCATGGGAACTCTGTGGGCCCCACAATGATGTATGCAATATATCCACTCCAGCAATTTTTTTTATTTATTTATTATTTTAGTGCATGAGCCTAAAAATGGGGCAAAGCTAGAGCTTAAGTGGGTCACACCAAAGAAAACAGTGGTTTCAATGGTGGCGTCATCATTCCCACTGTTTCCTATGATGCGGTCCACTTGATCTTTGGATCTGACCCATTTTTAGACTCGTCCTTCAAATGATCCGAAAAAATGAATCATGGATACAATGCATGGGCCCACAGTCTGCCTTGGTTTTTTTAGCCAAGGTCTATCAAAAAGTAAAATGTCAACATCATGAATTAATAGCTATTTAAATTTAGGGCCCGTTTGATGCCCTACTTTGAGAGACATTTCAGATATCATCCCACCATGGACTCGTTTGGATAACCAAACCATGGGACCCACAAGGCAGAATCCTGGCCCCAGCAAAACATACATTCACGGAGGGGTGGGCTTTGTAAAAATCAATAGTGGACATTTCTCTCCAAACTATTTCCTTTGGGTGGCCCACATGAATCACAGGTTAAGCTTAGTTTTTTTTTTTTTTATCCTGGCCTAAAGTGGTATTACACATCTAATGGTTAGAGTGGATTTCAAGTTGCATCGACTTGGCCTCTCAAAAATCAAAGGTAGTGGTCTCCCAACCGGAGGCCTGGCCTTGACTTTTAATGGGGTTCACTGTGATGTGTATGTGAAACTCACTCAGACCATTATACGTGTAATCACATTTACGCCCAAGGAAAAAAAATAGAGTTGACCTATGATTCATGTGGGCCACACAAAAGGCAACAGAAACATCTACACTAGATTTTTATAGGGCTCACCATGATGATTATATAAAATCCACTCCAACCATTAGATGCCACATCAAACTTCAGGCAAAATAGGCCCATTTGTGATTCAGGTGGGCCGCACCAAGGGAAACAGTTTGGAGGGTGAGCATTTCCCTCTACATTCTTGCCAATGGAGTGGTCCATCTAGATTATGGATGGCCTGATATTTGGGCCCTGGGCCTAAAATGGGTGACACACCGGGTTATTGAGATCGATTTCAATTTCAAATAAACATTATGGTGGGGCCCACCCAAGACGGCCACCCCTTTGTTAAGAAATCTACCAAAAGGTACTCCAGTGATAATTACCTAAATTAATGATGTAGCTTATTGAAAACCTTCTCGAAAAGGTACCAGAATGTAAATTCTATATTAAGTGGGTATCATCTGTAAAATTCCCAAAAATTAAATTGAAGGAATTACAGACAAAAGCAAACATTTTCCGCCCGAAGTTTCTAATTTTAGCCCCACAAAATTGAATTAGTGCCTACAATATGAGAATAAAACATCCGGTCCCTTGTATAAATTACTGTTCTGCTTTCAGGGCAGCTTGAAAAAACAAAAAAAAAACTGGCTACAAAACAGAGCTTTCAGCTGTAGATGAAGCGAAAGCTTTTCAGAGCTTGGAGGCAAATAGTTCACAGGTAATCAAGTCCTCCATAGACGCACATCTACCAGAACCTAGGACGGGAACAAGGTTGAAAATAGACTCCTTACCCATCTCAATTTGCCGGCTGATCTCTGCATATTCATCGAATGCTTCCGTAATTGTATGCGACAGCACATCTGCAGTCAAGCAGAGACTTGTCTGTGAAGTAAATCCTCAAATTCTGCAAAAGAAAAGCAAAAAAATCATACGTTTTCAGCATTTTCAACCTTCTTTTCAAGAAACTCAAAATATAGTTTTAATTGAAAAAACAGCTGCAGTGTGTTTGAAAGTTTGATTTCATTACTTCGCAAAAGAAAACAGATTGTTTCAATGAATTTCCGCAAAAATAATTGCAATTCCAGAAAATTCGAAAATAAGTGATCGGTAAGAGAAGAAACCAACCGTCAGATCACCCCAAGAGAAATCACTGTCCATCAGGACTTTATTGAGAAGATAAATGCAGAATCTTGCTATTCTTTTCATGTGTTTGTCAGTGCCAAAATATCGACAGTCTGCAGGGTTCTGACCAGTTTCTGAACAGATCTTTGCAGCAGATTCATTTGTAATTGACACAACTATTGAACATATCTTCCCATGAATGATAGATTTCTGGCAACAAGAATCGTGCCATTTTGAGTGTTCAAAACCCCAACAGTTCAATATCTTTGAGCAATCTGGCTTCCATTCTCCGGCTTCAGTTACAGTCTCCTTATCCTGTGGAACGTGAAGGACAGGCTTTACTTCAACAAGTGCTCTGCAAGACATTTACCAATATCAGCATCTCTGACCTAGTTTGAATATATTACGACAGTTATCTTTATATGCATTCTTGCATAAAGAACATGTAGATAAAAAATAACGATCTTTTAATTACTTTTTAAGGACTGTTGGATATTCCAGCAACATGAAGTAATAAAGTGCAAAACAACATTGAGGTAACTCCATAATGTAATGCAGCAGGAAGTATCCCTCAATGAGAAGGGGTGAGCTCTAGTGGTACCGGGCAGAAATCAGGCTCACATGATGTATTCACGATATCCAACCCACCCATTCAATGCATCAACTCATGTTACCCCCAGAGTCCAAAAGCAAGCAAAGCAAAGGGAAACTCAGTTGGGCTATACATGGGGGAGAAGTTGAGAGGGCATGCCCACCCTTGATTTTCATGGGGACCTACCATGTTTTTTATAAGGAATCCAGACCATCCAGACCCTTCATATGCAATGGATGAATTGTCAGGACAAGAATCTGGCTGTTATACAACTCAGGTGGGGCCCCAAGGGAAGCAATGATTCAATGGTGGGCAGCCCCTCCCAACTTGTTCCCTGCTCTACAGCCCACCAGAGTTTTGGATAGAGCTTATTTTTGGGGCCTGTTGGTGACCCGAGGGGATGCATCTGCTGGAAGGGTTGGATGTGATACAAACACCACGTGGGTTCCATATCTGCCTGGAAGCACAACAACCCTGCAGTAACACCGGTGCCACTGGAGTGTACCTCTAATGAGAAATGAAGCTCATTTTACAGAAGGGGAGCTGTTTGGTGCATCCCCACAAAATGAGCATGCAGGATGCACATGCACTAAACACTGCTGTTCACAGAATCTACCCGAAAATAAGAATCCAATAATAATGGGTCAGACATGTTACCATCCCATTCTCGTTTGGAGCTGCAGACGCATGCTTCCATTAGCATTTGGTAGACATTTCTACATTGCAGAATTGTGTTTTCAAGTTTTTCATGCACTTCATAGAGTTTTCTCAGCTTTACAAAATCTGAGTTGCCTCCTAAAGTTGAACCTAGTCTTGATTGAGTTAACACAGTGAGTTCTTTTAGTACCAGAATTCAGTTTTTTAACATGTTCATACATAGACCTAACAATAAATTGTGTTGCTGATTAGAGAGGACAGACTCCAATCTGTTTAGTATTTTTTTAACATGCATGGAAATGGCAACCCCAACCACACAGAGCTTATGGCAATCAAAGTTGGTCTTATTGTCATTACAGTCCTTCACAGATCCCTTGCTTGTCTTCAGGTGCCAATGAGAGCATGGATTGAAGATTTGGGACTTGGACCGACTTGTCCAAACATTGAGTCAGGCATAACTTCAATGCTGACTTGCTGTGCCCAAGTCGACTCAGCCAAGTCGGGAATAATTACAATGCTGAATTGATGTGCCTGAGTTGACTCAAATGAGCGGGCAATCCATGAACGAGAGGACTCAAAAAAACTTTCATTGTAAATGGAATTAAAGCCAAAGCTTTTTTGGTAGGATTTCTTTTATACATGATTTGAGGGAGGTCATTCCTTAGCTGACAGGCTTGCTGTGGAAAGGGTTTCTAGATCTTCCTTAGAGGTCAACTCCTTAGCTGATGGCCTTGCTGAGGAAGGGATTTCTAAATCTTCCTTATGTACCAGAAACTACAATCCATTAGCTCAATAGATATCAGCTGCCTTTCTTCTCTCTTTGATATGAGTTCTACTGATATGAAAAAAAAAAAGGAAAAAAAAGAAAAAAAAGATCTAACTATAAACTGCTGAAGCAAAGAACGAAACAGACAAAATGAAAATATGGCACGAACAGATTTCCTCCAAAAGCTGCAGTTTGAAATGCATACCGAAATTAAGATGACAAGACTTTACCTTTTTGGAAGATTAGGTGCCAGAACATAAAGAAAAATGGGATCCAGCACTTTGGACATGCTACCATTCTGCAAATAAGAAGATGTTCTTTGCCCAAGGAAATCTTCCAGCTTGTTTTGAACTTCCATTCTTTCGGAGGGTGTGAGGGATGCTGAACAGTAAATGATGAAAAGAATAGCAGAGGAAGCTAGACAGCAATTAAAGCAATTGGCCACTGCTTCACTATTATCTAATGCTTGTTCCATTTCAGCAAGAGCACCTCCTGAACGAAGCAGCATCGTGGGTGGATCAAGCCCCAATTGTCCGGCCATATGAAGTATTTCTTTATGTAAAGTTGCCTGAAACAGAAACATGGAAAATGCTGAAGGTGTGCTATGAATAGCAATGCTATGATGATAATTTGGCAGACGTTTTTAAGTTTCACATAAACCTGTGTTAGAAATTTGTTTTTTAAATCATCCAAGAGAGTTTTTATAATGCCATTGTAAGAATTGTAGGAGTTTGTATAATATCATTATAAGAATGAGAATCAAATGAAACAATTTTCCTTCCAGTGCCATTGTAAAGGATCTGTTGTTAAACATTGAAACAAAACTGATGTAGAGCCGCAATGACATCTGATGAATATTGTAAATAAAGAAGCAAACTCAACTGGATGGTCGTAGGTGCAAATTACAGAGTCGCCACTAGCCAATTTCTAAAACATACAGTAGTGAAATCTTGTCTTTGAGTTTTTCAAAAATCCCAAAAGGGCTTTTCAAAATTTTCGGAAAATGATTCCAAGGGTAACCTCGAATTTGAGATTCTAGTCAAGGGTCTAGGTGATGTCGAAGGAAAGTGTTAGGCACCCTCTTCCCCACATGTGCAACACAAGGTCTCCTCTAATTCATGTGGGGAAATAAAATTCCTGGAGCCGAATTTTTGTTAATTGCTTGAGATAGAAGCAAAAAGAAAATAAGAAAAAGAAGAATAGAATGGGTATAACATAGATATGCTTTTGTGATGTGGCAAACTTGCTGTATGGAGCTCTGTCTTCAATAGTTCTCAATCTTCATTGGCAGAGGATCTTGTCTTGCAACGTTCATCTTCAATTATCCTAGAAAAAGGGGTAGGAAGAGAACAAGGGAACTCTTTTGTCCTTAAGGTGAATTTTGGTGAACTTTATCAAAGCTAGCTGAAAAGTACAAAAAAGCAAAAAGAAAAATACAGGCATGATGAGGAATCAACCCTTAGGCTTGTGGTTCATCCTACCTGCTAACATTTCCAAAATTTCCTCCATAGCACAAATCTTAAGCCGGGGAACCTTTGTTACTACCTTTTTCCCTTTGAAATATTGCTATCTGGGATTCCATCTTCTTGTTGAACAATCGGTTGTGCTCTTTCCAAAATGTAGGGATGTTTTAGAAGGGTGATAAGTAAGCTGATATGTAAGGTTGATTGGGTGGTAGTGTGGTGAATTTTTGGTTGTTTGAGGGGTAACCAAGGTGGAAAGAAGGTTGTAGGAGGTTTTCTAGGAGTCAAGGTTTGAATGGATAGAATTTGGACACGTGTCAAGATTAATAATGCGAGTTAGGGTTTAATTAAGAGTCCAATGGGTATTTGGTCATAATTAGGTCTAAAGGGTCATCTAAAATGGATCTTGGGTCTTGAATTTTTGTGCAAGGGCATAAATGTAATTTAGAATTGCTCCGCTACATGAAAACTATTTGAATTTTACCCAGCACACTTCTTGATTTTAGATCAGATCTTAGTGCCTAGTTATTGATTTTGGGTGATCTTAGGCTTGTTGGAAGCTGTCAGAAATGATCCAGTGCAGTGGATTAAGTGCATAGTAGTCTCCCTCCCTCACACACACAGAATATTTGAGAAATGATTGCATGGAGTCAACTCCACCTAAATAGGGACTGTCCAATCAGGACCATGAATGGTCTGATCAGTGTTTTTTTTTTCCCTTCATTTCAGATCATGAAATGCATCCTGGACCTAATGGACGGTTCAGATTGGTCAATTGAACTGTCCAAGTGTCCCTATAGGAGTTGACTTCCCTGTGTGTATGCGTGGACAAACATCTTTTCTAACAAACTATCACATGTGTGGACATCAAAGCCATGCAAAATATGGATCAGCATGATGATCACCTTGCATGAAAATTAGGCTGCTCGACTCATCAGGTTTGTGCACTATGTTGTGTTGGACTATTGGCTGTGCGATGATTTTGATGGTGTGGGATGCCTAATGAGTTGGCTGCACCTATTTTTTCACCTATTTTTCTTTTCAATATTTTTATGACATTTTCTAACTTCCCGTTGTTGCCAGTTAAACATCAATTTTGCTGAGTCACAAGTTGTCATCCACGTAGCCAAGTTGAAAATAGAAACCAGTTTCTAAGTTGATTTCAAGTTTTAAATATTTGTTTTGCATATATGCCGTGGGCAGAACATTTCCAGGAATGATCAGGAAAGGAACATTTGGATTATAAGAAAAAAGGAGAGAGAAGAATATGTTGGTTTTTACCTGGCTATATGGACCAATGCAACTAGGTGCCCAGGATGAAATGCTTTGTACATGCAGAACTCTTTTGCTACGGTCATTTGCCACTAAAACCTCAACATATGCTTTCCCAAGACCAACTTCAGTCAGAGGCAGTTCGATTGTACTGCGAGATGGAACACCCAAGTTGCACTTCTTTTCTGTAATAAAGCTCACATATGTTTCATTTGCTAAAGCAAAATCATTCATGTTGGCAATGTATAGATGAATGTATAGAACATCCACCCAATCAAAACCACCTTCATGAAGTTGTGCTTCAATTTTCTTCAGAACAGCGGTCAAATCTTTTTCCAGTCCTGCAAATGCAAATTCAAGATCACTGGGCAATCACCTAACATTTGGGTGAAAAAACAGAGTTGAACGGGAAACATGCTCCCAGAGCCCGAAAGTTCTTACGATCTGAACTTCCACAAGGATCTTGGATCCAACAACAGAGAGAAAATGTATCCCTTTTGGTTCTTGAAGTATGCAACTTTGCATCCATAACGGTACAAATATTGGAGGCTAAATCTGCAGACTGGCAGTCGACTACATATGTTGATACACCATTTCCTTTGACTTCACATACATAGCCCATCTTCTCCAAACTGCTATCAGTCTTGTCATTATTGCTGAATGAAGTGGATTCTTTTTTGTATTCCAGATGGAAAGAAGAAGGATGGAGGATGCCAACTGGAGCTATGGAATCTGAAGAGTGCCGAACAATTTGAAAATCATCGACAACAATTCGTGCATTCTGGAAAATTCTACACATTAGATGCCTGATGCAACATCTGTAAAGAAACAATAGAGTAGAAAATATCCCAAAACTGTAAAAGCAATTTGATTGTTGCAAAGCAACTGAGATTGAACAAGAGAGCAGTCAATAAAAAATGAGAGAGTCACACAGACATACAGATCACATCTGCACTTGCGAATTAGGTGCAAGAGCACACTTGGGAATTGGGTGCAAGATCAGGGAGGTGTCATCCACACAGACAAACATGGGAATTGGGTGCAAGAGCAGGGAAGTGTCTATTTCAAAATGTTAGCAAGTATAACAGATAGGAAGCAGAAGCAACACCTAGTTAGAAGGATCATGCAATTAAGGGTATTTTCAATTCAAGGTAAACTCGCGCAATGCATTTGAAAGCAAAAGCATGACATAAGCGGGAGGTAAATTGAGATCAGCACTAGGAGAAGCAAATCCTTTGCACCTGCTTGTTTTAGTAAGGAAAGTCCTAGAAAATGCTTTCCTTTGCATTTGCAACAGTTTGAATTGCAAACCTACAAAAGGTAAATCTTTTATCCTCCAAAATTGCCATTTAAAACATTACATCAAAGGCAAACTTTTTTCCTTCCATTTGAATTTTTGAGAAAAGGTTGTTCTCTCTTGTGGACGAGTAAGCAAATGCAAACACTTTTCTGCAGCATTCTCTGCTTTCTAAACAGGTGCGATGGTCTTGTCGATGCAAAATGGTTGCATTGCCTAGCTTGCATTCTATCCAAACAGGCCCCAAGGGACAATTGAACATTCAAGCTCATCTATTTAAAAGAGAAAGAAAGCAGAGATAGGGACTGGAACAACCCAAAATTTGGAACTTACAGCAAAAAGAGGGCAGTCGAGGGTGAGCGTTTCATATTCTCCACCTTCACCACATACATTTATCCCATACAACCTGTAAAAGAATAAATACATAACCTTTTATCTTCTTTTTTTTGGAGATGATTTATTGTTGTTGGGCCGAAGCCAAAAGAATACAATCAGTGTTTTAAATAGCTACGCTATGTAGCGTGTAGCTTACGCTACATAGCGTAGCATGGCCTTAATGCTACGTCGCTCATGAAAATAGCTTAAGTTGCATGTAGCCTACGCTACATCATAAATTGCATACGCTACACGCTAAGTAACTACGCTACACGCTATGTAGCTCACATGATGTTTTCAATGATTTGTTACATTTTTTCATTTCCAATAAAAATTAGTTAACCTTTTTAATGCTTTTAGTAAATTGATATAAAAAACAATATTAAATCAGTTTCATTGCTCTTTCTTTACCTTTATACTTGATCATTGACCTTTCCTATTACTTTAGGTTCCATTTTGTTGCACCAAAAACAATGAAATTTTACTAACTTTCATTATGAATCAGTCTAATTTGGTACAGAATATCATGACATTGGTGCAACCAAGCACCTTGATTAAAAAACTAGTAGTAGAGTGTAGCTTACGCTACACGCTATGTAGCTTATGCCTCATGCTTCAAAAGGGTGAATGCTATGCTACACGCTATTTGCTATTTAAAACACTGAATACAATATACAAAAAAGAAAAAAGAACAAGAGAAAAGACAATAAACCATCCTATAGCTTTAAAATCTATCACCCATTTTGATAAATTCGATTAGCCCTAGTGAATACATTCAATGCCTGGTTGCTTCTATTCTGAAAACCCTCATTGTTCCCTCCTCCCATACCACGCAAATTCCGACGACCAACAAAATCTTCCATACTTCTTTCCCGTCCTTCCCAATGCCTCCCCCATGCCAAGCCCAGAAGAAGCTTTCAATTGATCCTAACAATACACAAGAGATTCCAAATTCTACAAAGAACTTTTCCCATGTTTCTCTTGCAAAAGGGCAATGAAGAAAAAGATGGTCCATCATTTCTTCATTCTGCATACACATTAAACATACATTTGGTAGAATCATCCGTCGCTTTCAAAGATTATCAAATTTAGCACCTTGTTCCTTCCCACCAACCATGCCAAGGCCACCGCTTTGGGGGGAGCTTTATAATGCCACACAAACAACATGTGGCTTATTTACCTTCCCAGTGAAAATCTTGTAATGAACTTATAAAATGATTTAACTGAGAATTTCCTTGATATTTCTTTTAACCATACCATAGAATCCTGCTCACCCACCACTGGTGCAACTTGTTGAAGCCTTTCCAACAACTTCACCACTGGATCAGCTTATTGAAGCCTTTCCAACAACTTCCCCACCACTAGTGCAGCTTGTTGAAACCTTTCCAACAACTTCATCATCTCCTCAACTTCTTCCAACAAATTTCTTCCACACAAAGGGGCCCATATCACCTCATTTCTTTCAGCTGGGAAGTAGTGAGCAACCAATATGTTAAGCTCCATTGAGATTCTAGCAAAATCGGGGAAATCTTCCTGAAGGGACTTATCTCCCATAAAAACATCTTCTCAAAACCGAATGCTAATACCATCTCCCAAAGAGAAACCAACCCCTTCCTTAAGTTTCCTCCCTACGCGTGTTATAGCTTTCCAAGCCCCCGTGCTTTATATAGAGAAGACTCTCTTATCCACCTACCTCCCTCTACTCCATATTTCTTTACTATCACCTATCACCATAGATGACTTTCCTCCCACCAAGCCACCATAACCATTGTCCCAATGGCGCCAGATTAATCATTTCCAAACTTACCCACTCCCCCTTCCTGAAATGGCTTGTTTATCAAATGGAATTTATGCTTATCCTTAGCTCTTTTCCATAAGAAGTCTCTTCCTCATTTATCCAAGCAGTTAAGCACCGATTTTGGGCATCTAAACAATGACATAAAACAGACCAAGAGGTTAGATATAGCTGCTTCTATCAATGTTAGCCTTCCTCCTAGAGATAGATGTCTTCTAGCTTGATAGCTTCCATTCAAATCTTTCCACTACCTATACCACAAGTGTATAGCCGGTTTGCCTATATGTGGGAGACCTAAATATGTTGAAGGAAAAGATCCCAGCTGACTTCCAAAGACTCTAGCATACACTTCCACCTCTTCATTTTCTTCTCCTTCTTCTTTAACATTGCAAGACATTTTATTAGAGAACAAGTTGCAGCTGGAATATACATGGAACACTACAAAAACCACTCGCCCCTCCCAATCTTGAAGCATCGATTATTCCTTTCGATTATTCCTTTCTAGCCATAGGAACCAAACCCCTATGAGAAGACTTAGCCGCCAGACTTTTGAACCCAAATCTGCTTGAGACACCTCCGTGCCACATCATAAAGAATTGTCCAATAGATTTTGGCCATACCCACAATATTCTTAAGAGCTTCAGAAAGTTTTCCCATAGTTGTTGTTCAAAGCCACAATACGTATGAATAAGTGATCCACTGATTCCTCATTATGGAGGCACATGAGACATATGTTTGGGAGAACCATGTTTCTTTTGTGGAGATTATCAACTGTTAGAACCTTATTGCTTCCCACAAGCCATGCTAAAGCGGCCACCTTTGGAGCTGCACCATACTGCCACACAAAAGCAGATGGACTAACCCTGTAGTTCGCTTTTGTTGATATTCACTCCAGTGTTTTGAATAGCATCCGTAGCGTAGCTATGACACTACATAGCATTAGCAAATAACATAAATCCCCTGTAGCATATGCTACAGGAGTCATAGCCATGGTGTACTGTAATGGCCGTTACGTAAAGGTAATGGTGGCAAGTGTTACACGTTACGAGGTCGTAAAGGCTATAACGGCCTTTACGGGTTCCGTAATGGCCATTATAACCCTCGTAACGGCCCGTCACCCCCCCCCCCCCCCCCCCCCCCCCAAAAAAAAAAAAGAAGAAAAAAAAAAAAGTTGTAACGGCCCCATAACGATCCATCACGGGGTTGATAAAGGTTTTCGGTTTTTTCAATAAAAAAGTGACCATAACGGCTGGTTATGGGGGCCGTAATAGTCGTTACAGCCCGTATCATAAAGGTAACGGCTGTTATTGTTATGGAATACCTTGGTCATAGCGTATGTAGCGTCGTAGCGTATGTAGCGTGCACTACTTTTTTTATTAAATGATAATTGTATTTTGAACTTGATACTCTCAACCTGTGGGATTTTAATTTCTTTTCATACTTGTGATTTCAATTAGACATTATTAATCAAAGTGGTTTGCTTAGAAAGATGTTGATGTGATAATGATTTGATTTGGTTTACATATGTAGATTGGCTTTTGATAAA
Source organism: Liriodendron chinense (assembly GCA_003013855.2). Classification (NCBI taxonomy): domain Eukaryota; kingdom Viridiplantae; phylum Streptophyta; class Magnoliopsida; order Magnoliales; family Magnoliaceae; genus Liriodendron; species Liriodendron chinense. Next base: position 7,706,039 of record ML058445.1, on the reverse strand, counting down.
TGATAATTAATAACTTGTTTAAACATACTTATACTTGAAAAAATGAATAATCTTTCATGCATTATATATATATATATATATATATATATATATATATATATATATATATATATATATATATATATATATATATATATATATATATATATATATAGAGGAATGCTCACCTGGGCACTTCTCGTGAGAGACACTCATAAGCACTTTTTCTTGGCTCATCGCACATGATGTGAGCCCAAAATCTGAGCTGTCCATGTGATGTAGCACCCCAAAAAACCCCTAGGGCCCATCTTTCAACTTGTTCCAGAACTTTGGTGGGCCATGAAAGAAGGAAACAGTTTCACGTGCCTTGATTTGCCTCTTGCTTTCTGCTGCGGCCCACCAGAGTTCTGGAACAGGTTGAAAGATGGGCCCTAGGGGTTTTTTGGGGTGCTGCATCACATGGACGGCTCAGATTTTGGGCTAACATCATGTGCGATGAGCCAAGAAAAAGTGCTCACGAGTGTCTCTCACGAGAAGTGCCCAGGTGACCATTCCTCTCTCTCTCTCTCTCTCTCTCTCTCTCTCTCTCTCTCTCTCTATCTCTATATATATATATATATATATATATATATATATATATATATATTGTTTTCTAGTATTTATCATATTTTTCTATTTTAAAATTAAAAATAGACGTATCGTGTAGCTTACTGCTACGGAGGGTTGGAAGCTATGCAACACGCTACCGCTATTTAAAACACTAATTCACTCTTAGACTTGAAACTACCTCAAAACAAGAAACAATCTTCCTTACATTGTCTACATTGATCACATCCGCATCACAAAATAAAATTGTGTCATCCGCATACTGAAGGTCAAATACCTGAAAATTTGGAATATCCACCCTAAAACCTTCTATTAGATTTCATTACACACTTCTTTGTAGCATTCGACTGAAAGCCTCCATTACTACTACAAATAACTATGGAGATAACGGGTCCCCTTGTTTCCATCCCCTTGAAGACGAAAAATAGCCCTTTGGAAATCCATTTACCAAAATTGAAAACTTGACCAACTTGTCACACATCTGTATCTACCTTCTCAATTTCTTGCCCACAGCCCAAACGATCTAACATGCAGTTGAGATTTGAGAAAACCCCAATCCATGTAGTCATACGCCTTTTCTATATCCAATTTACAAACAACTCCTTTTTTGTTTTTTTCTTTTCTTTGTGCTGAGAGTCGATCACTTCATGTTCAATCAATACACTATCCATTATCTGCCGGTCTGCTACAAATCTTCCATGCAATTTGGAAATCACCCCACTCAAAACTGCCCGAAATCTGGAAGTTTTGTACGGACTACCCAATAAATTAATTGGGCAAAAATGTCGCAAACTCTCCGTTCCTTTTTTGGGACCAAAGTTATAAATGTTGCACCCAATTGAGCCACTATTTTCCCTGTATGGATAACAATTAACCCCTGATATTAAACTAATAGCTGCAACAATTGCCAGAATGTACACAATTCATAGCCTTTGCCAATAACGAGTTACAAATGGAAAAGGATCTGACGATATAACTTATATTTTAGTTATCAAGCACCACAGGCATGTAAACAATCCAGACCATTCATCTGCTCACCCTGCCATTAGTTGATGGGCAGTACCATAAAAAAAAATCACAATGGTTCCTAGCCATCAATTAGAGGACTTTTGATAATTATAAATGGACAGTTGGTTAGTAAAAAGTAAAAGTCCTACCACCAATTGACTTTCAACGGCCAAAAATCCTCTGACTGCTGTAGGATCATCCTATAAGTCTGAATTATTGGGCAGGGCCCATCCGCAGTAGGGCCTGATAGATGAATGGTCTGGATCTCACACATGCATCTCACCGGTATGGAGATCAATTGCTCGATAACTTATCTTTACGTGGTTAGCAACAGATCCTTTTTCATTACAGAATCTAGTTCGGAATTTGAGGTTCTTGGCAATCAAACAAAATTCATTGCTTCGGCATTTAATGACTATCAGTATTGACAATAGAAAACAAAAGAATGAATATATATACAAGGACATTGCATAAGATGATCTACCCTGACGTACTCGTTCAATTGAAGCAGTTGAGGTTGCAAGTCCGCAATCTCTCTGCCCAGGTGTTTTGCTGGATTCAGCCCCATGGCCGCAACCTGTGACATATCCACATCAGTTCCTTTCATCATTATTTTCCACAGCAAGCCATTAGAAGCAATGATTGAAATAAGATGGTAGAAGTATAGTGCAAAAACCCATGTAGGTCTCTCATGTGAGTACAGAATGTGAGTTACACAGAAAATGCATGTCTGGTCCGGCATCAATGCATATCACTCAACTTATTTCCTTTCTTCTAGAATAAAGTCTAGAATAAAGTAGGCAGGTGTTTGCACTCATTGCTAATGCACTAGGCACTTATCAATGTATAGCTACATTATCACACTAGAAATTTGTTTATATATGAGCAATAAACATTAATTAACAATATTTGAGAAAGGAAGCCAAGAATTTAGAACTTCCATCATATTTCATTTTTCATTCATTCCACAGACTACTAAAATTGAAGGGAAGGCAATGCTAATGCTTGGACTGAAAAACTTGAGCCAATGATGTTACACTGATTATGAAAGCAAGGAATCTGTAAAGCTACGATGAAAATGACATATAAATTGTTAATGACTAGATTACAGGGGAAGTTCTAGAAAAATCTTAGGGGGTTGTGGGAAAAGAAAAGAAAAGATAAAAAGAAAAAAGAAATTGTAATAATTACCCAATGATGATTACCCATAGATTCCAACAGCATCATTCAAACATTGATTTCCCATGGATTCCATTTTTACGAGTCTTGCTTGGATAGCAATTGGAACTCTCATATTCCTCTCACAATAGTAACCTTATATCTTGTGCATGATAATTTGATTATGGAAAAGGGTAATGACGCAGGACAATGGATCTATCAATATGATGCGGAATGAACTAAAAACGAAATTGTAGAACAATTAATAATTAAATTAAATCTACTCAAATCACAAGTGCATATATCCAAATAAGCAATAAACCATGATCCATAACCATAAACTACTAGCAAATAGTAAAGAAACATTAAAATCTCAAAGCCCAGGACCTATGGAAGGTAGAACCTCCATGTCCAAGCATAGGGTTAATCCTACAATTCAAGGATGGGGCTCTATGATTCTAAGGTATGGCTGAAAATTATGGATTGATGTGGATTAGGGTTAGGGTTACGGTTAGGGTTTGGATAATTTGAGATTTGGGGATTTAGGATTTTAGACTGTGGGAAAGGGAAAATTTGCATTTGGATGTGAGGTGGTGGTCGAATTTGAGAAACGGCGTGGGATTGGGTTAGGTTTGATGAAAACAGATAGGAAAAAGTTAGGGTTTTGAGGAAAAGTAAGAAAAAAGGGGTTGTGGCCCATTCCGAATGAAAATTGGGTCAAGAGATGTAGGATTTCGGCTTGGATCCAAAGAAAAGGCAAAATCTCTTGATTCGGATGAAAAAAGAACAATCACTTACCGATTTTGTGGAGAAGAAGAAGAGAAGAAAGACAAAAAAGAGAGAGGGTTTGAGAAGAATACCTTGTAGGGGATGAGAGAGAGAGAGAGAGAGAGAGAGAGAGAGAGAGAGAAGTTTGTGGATTCACACCACGTAGTAGCCTTGGATTTACCAAGGAAGGCTTTTTTTTTTTTTTTTTGGCAGGTAAGCTGAATTTTATTAACAAGAAAAGGGAGAAAACAAACAAAATGTTAAAAAAAAAAAAAACTAAAAACTAATTGCAACAAGAAGAAAGAAACGAAAACTACAAAGGAACAAAAACCAGAAAAAACAAAACTTTGTCCCATCGACAGAGAAAACCAACCCAAAAAACAACAACTTAGGGAGCCCAATCCCTAAACAACACCAGAACGCAGGGAAAAAACACCAGCTATCGCAACGGAGCAACTCCTAATGCAACGATTGTTTCTCTCCAATTAGATAGACCACAACGCCGCGAGGAAAATCGCTCTCCATTTCCTTTTACCCAACAAACCTCCAGAATCAACGTGCCACTCAAACATCAGGGCTTCAAGGGACCTGGGCATCACCCACTCAATCCCCGATAGCCTAAGGATAGACCACCATAAGTATGAAGCAAAAGGGCAGTGGATGAAGAGGTGGTCGACTGATTCTTCTGACCACATACAGAGAAGGCAAATTGACTTGATGATCATTCCACGCTTCTGTAGATTATCAATCATGAGAATGCGATTTCTCCCCGCCAACCAACCAAACGCTGCCACTTTGGGAGGGGCGGAATAATTCCACAACGATGCAATGTGGGAAAGAGAAATAGAGGAACCTGCTGAAAGAGAAACAAAGGAGCGCACTGAGAAGACTTCAGAAGCCGAGCACTTCCACTGCAATGAATCTTCAACAACAACATTTAAATGAAAATTCTGCAGATGGATAAGAAAGGAAGTAAGATCTTCAATCTCCGAGTTCGAAAGATTTCTACGAAACGGAGGAAGCCAAACACCTCCTCCTTCCTTAGAAACACAGAAGCAATCCTTAACAAGCACATCTTTATCAGTCGCAATAGCAAAGAGAACAGGAAAAGACTCAGCAAAGATCTGATTGCCACACCACAGATGAAGCCAAAACTTAGTTCTGAACCCATTTCCTACTACAAAACAAGTTCTGTCAAAAATCAAATGGGCAGACTTAGAAACTCCTTTCCATATGAAAGAGGCTCTGTATAGGGAGGAAGATCTTGCCCAACAACCTTGGGGGGAATAACCATATTTAGCATAAATAATTTGATGCCAAAGGCTATCTCTCTCCGTTGCCAATCTCCAAACCCATTTCCCTCATCCCCCCCCCCCATGTCAAAAGAGGTACAAACCTCTTCCCAATTCAACAGCGGGAATTTCTTTCCCTCAACACTAACTTGCCACAAGAAATTTCTCCTCAGATGATCAACTCTGGAAATAATGGACTTCGGGCAACGAAGAAGAGACAAAAAGTAGGTGGGTAAGTAAGATAGGGAAGACTTAATGATGTTAATTCTTCCCCCCAAGGAAAGGGTATTCATCTTCCACACAGATAATCTAAGCTCCATTCTTTCAATAATTATATCCCAGAGACGTAAATGAGGTTTACCCATGCAAAGAGGGAGCCCCAAATATAGGGTAGGAAGCAAAGATACCTTACATCCCAGAAAGTCAGCAAAAGATAGACAAACCTCTTGACTGAGATTAACTCCAAATAACTTTGATTTGGCCAGGTTAATCTTGAGACCTGTGATAACCTCAAACCACATAATAGTCGTACTTAGAAAAGAAATCATAAGATCATCAGCCTCAGAGAAAATCAGGGCATCATCGACAAATTGTAAATGGGATAGAGGAGTAGGATGATTCTCAATAGAAAAACCTCTAAAAAGACCCAGATCCTACCCATTAGAGAGCAAACCACTAAGAGCTTCAGAGACTACAACAAACAGGAAAGGGGATAGAGGGTCTCCTTGACTTAGCCCCCTAGACGACTTGAAGAAGCCAAAAGGAGCACCATTAATGAGGACCGAGAATTTAGGAGAAGAAACACAATTCTAATCCAAGTTCTCAATTTAGAACCAAAACCCATTTTTTGAAGCATAAAATCCAGGAAATCCCATTCAACATGGTCGTATGCTTTATCCAAATCCAGCTTACAAAGGATACCCAGTTTCCTGTTACGAGCATAGGAATCCAAGCATTCATTGGTTATCAACACACTATCCAGGATCTGCAAACTGGAAGGGGGATTTGATTTTTGAGATAATCAGCCTCAACCTTTGGCTTAAAATCTTAGACAAGATCTTATACGGGCTCTCAATTAAACTAATAGGGTGAAAGTCCTTAGCATTGGAAGCCCCTTCAACTTTCGGGATGAGGGCAAGGAAAGAACACCCTAACTCAGAAGCCAAACAGTTACCTTTAAAAAAATCAGAAAGAAAGGAGAACAAATCATCCTTAACTACCATCCAAAACAATTGAAAAAACGCAATAGGAAACCCATCTGGCCCGAGGGCTTTATCCCTCCCAAGCTCCCACACTGCATCCTTAACTTCTTCCAGGCTTAAATCTCTCTCCAGCACCATCAGATCATCCTTAAAGATCGTCTTGAAGTTGAGATTTTCAATACAGGGGCGGTCAATATTATGAGACACAGCAAATTACAAAAGAAATTCACAAGATTATCAGCAATGCCCTTTTTATCTGTGACAATAGAATCATCAATAGAAATAGAGGAAATAAAGTTAGCACGCGATCTCGCGTTGGCAAAACTATGGAAAAATTTGGTATTACGATCTCCTTCCTTAAGCCAAGTAGCCCTAGACTTCTACTTCCACTTTATTTCCTCCTCTTTCAACATTTTACAATATTCGAAGGAGAGAGATAACCTAGAAGAGATCTCAGTCTCAGAAAGGAGGCCCGCTTCCTCTTTAACATCAAGAAGTTGGATGTCCGAAAGGAGGGAAGCCATTTCCATTTCCCCAACTCCGAAAATTTCCTGATGCCAAGATTTCAATTCGGATTTCAACAACTGGAGCTTCTTATGCAAAACAAAACCAGGGAGACCCTGAACCTAGAAAGAGGCCCACCAATCTGAGACCAAATCCTTGAACCCTTAAACTTCCAACCAAGCAAGTTCAAAACGAAAAGGTTTTCGGCCCTAGTTAATTTCATAAGTTTCGAAGATAATAGGACAATGGTCATAGACGAGTTTTGGAAGACCTCTTTGGCGGGCGAAAGAAAAATGGTGGATCCAAGAGGCGGAAACAAGAAATTTGTCAAGCAAAGACATAGAAGGGGGGCTTTGGCCATTTGACCATGTGAAATTAACACTCCCCATGGGCAAGTCCAACAGGTCTTGGGATCCAACCCAGTTAGCAAAGTCTTTCATAAACCTAGAAATACTAGAATTGTTGAGCTTTTCATACGAAAATCTAACAATGTTAAATCACCTCTGACCACCCAAGGAAACTACCAAATAGAGGAGATGTCGGAGAGCTCAGCCCAAAAGGAAGGCCGCAGTGAAGGGGAATTTGGCCCATAGACCCCGGAAAACATCCAAACAAAACCCGAGGATTCCTTAAAGATAGCAGAGACAGAAAAACTCCCCACTTTACTATCAATCAAGGACCTGACAGAGACAACCCACATTAAAATGATGCCTCCTGCAGATCCAACTGATGGAAGGAAAATCCAATCTATACCATATAAAAAGGCCGAAGCCAAAACGTACATCTATACATATATACAAAAATACAACCGCCCCCACCCAAGATCCCTTTAAAAGCAAGAAGAGAAGATTAAAAATCTAATAAGACACCCAAGCCTTCATATTACGAAATGCCTTCACACTTATGCAATCTCAAAGAGGATTCAAAGAGAGAGAAAACTTGTGTTTTCATTCAATGCTTCATAAAAAAAAAAAAAAAAAAGGGTGGGGAAGGGGGGTTGTGAGGCTTTATACCCTTTTTGGGCTATAAAGACCAAAATACTCTCTCAGTTTTTTATGTTTCTAACTACATCCCATCTCACACATAATGCAATAAAACCTAAAATAAAAGCAAATAATCATAGTATATGTAATCCAAACCACTAAAATAATAAATTAATGCAAAATCCTAAAATCTATGATGGCCCATAATGACGATGGCCCACAATCAACGGTCCGATCAAGTCTCCATGCGATCTAATGGTCCGATCGTCGTGTCCATCAAATCCTCTGGGCCAGATGCCCTCCTCTAGCAGCCCACATGCATCTTCCCAGTGTAGGGTCTTCTAGATGCACGTACATGATATGTGGGGTCTTCAAAACGAGTACTCGCCAAGCCATAGAGAGACTGGGGCCTGCCTCCTCTGATACGTGCATAGAGGCGCATGTGATGTGATGCCCTCATCAGGTAATGATTGCTATGTGGATCATGATTCAAATTATTGTGTATTTTTTTTGTAGCAGTGACCATTGATACATGATACAATATGTATTGTATTACCAATACAATCGATTTATTGACGTTTTGCTGTGAAATTTTCAAAGGTTAAAAAAATTGAAATAATATTTTATATTGTATTCTTGTAAGTATTTTTCAATGTATTGATAAATGAAATCAATATGCTTTAAGGATTACGTAAAGTATTCATTTTTTTTTATTGTTTTCTCTTGATTTTTCTTTGATACACAATAAGTATTGATTCTTCGTATCAATCATGACCGATACACGATGCATGTAGACTGATATTTAAAACTGTGATGTGGATTGCAAATATTTTCTTTGTTATTCAAACATAGTGAAACATCCCATCATAGGAAAAGTGATTTATTTTCTTTTCTTTTCCCATAATCCAAATAGACCCCCTAAGCCACTGGTCACTCATTGCATTTTCAGCAAAACAGAAACCAAACATGCAATATACCAAGAGAAAAGAAGCAGACATAATCAATTCAAAGAAGAACAGCGAAAGAAGGATAAAAGACATGAAAAATAATAGCTTTTACCTTTACAATGATGGCCACAATTCCATTTGTTATCTATTAAGAGTCATACGAGATGAAAGTTACATAGTGTCAAAGAACAGAACTGAAATAATGTAAAATTGAATCTTGGATTAGTGATCCAACCGACAAATAAAGAAATTACCATCTCTTGAAGGAGCAAAGATTGATCTTGTTTCCATAGATATGCCAGAGAAACAAGTCCTAACCTGGAACAAACACTCTCCACCCTTAGCCTTTGGTAGTCAGAAGCAATAGCACCAGAGGACACTGCAGTGATGGAGGGAATCTGTTTTTTTACTTCATTGAGCAAAATGAACAAATCCTCAACTTCATCGTCTGGAGTCACCGTGTAGTTAAGATGCTGATGCCTATTTAAAAAATGTAAAGCACAGTAAGCATTTGAAGAAAACCCAAATCAAGCCCAACTGATCCAATATAAGAATCTCAAAGGGAACTGAATATATTTATGAGAAGTAATATAGCTTTCCAAGTGAACATGAAGGACACTATTCTTGACATGAGGCCTTCACGCAGAGGGTTTTATGGTGTATTCTTATGTGTTCTTATCTCATGATTATCAATTATTGATTGTCTGTGGAAACTTCAACACTCCCAAAAAAGGGCCTCGAGGTTGACTGAGAGATTTTAGATCTTTCTTGTTGAGGTCACTTCATGTGCACCTCTTTCTACTGAACTCCATGCATGCATATGCTTCTGCATGAAGACTAACGTGATACAAGCATATAACGATGATGGAATGGGACAGATGACCCAGCTATTATTGTTCATCTCAACCCATTCTTCAGTGTTCCATACAAAATTAGGGCATTGTTTTTTCCCCTGCTATGCAGAGAGGTGGCTACTGAAAAATATACACACTCACACCAAAATCTCCTTATTTCACTTATTTCTCTACAAGTATATGTGATGTTAAAGTCCTCCATGAATTTAACTGGATATCACTTTCTCTTGAATGCATACTTGGGCTTTTTAGTTTAACTGCGATGAAGCTAGCAATATAACTACCCTTCATGCCGTTGATCAGTTCAAGGTTGCTACTCATTTTCATGTGTTTCTCATTATATCTTCATCCCACGGCTTACTTCAAAGCAGATTGGGATTCACTGTTCAAACAATGAATAGCAACATGCAATCCAAATATGGTATAAAACCAGAGCGTGGAATTATTTAAGCCAGATGGAATGAGGCCTTTAAAGGTGTGCTCTCTTAACCCTCATGGTGTGAAGTGTGCATCCTTGTCCTGATTGTTAAGTGACTAACAATGAAACAAGATGAACTATAAAGTCAATGCTCAGCCTGAACTAATGAAGTTTTTGCTCAGAATGTCATACCATACAAGTGGGCCTACTTCTCATGATTCAGAGTGATGATCAGGTGAACCCTACTCTGGATAGGCGATGCTGCAAACATCGTAAAACCCTATCCACTGACACTTGGTCTAAAATGTACAAATGGATTGCTAAAATAACTAAAGTGGGGCCTACCAGATGAACCCCAGCTGAACACTGGTAGCCCTAACGAAAATACCATTAGCTTGGGCCATGCACGGCACAATGCCTCATAAAACAATAGATCTAAGTACTGTAAACGGAAATTAAATCAGAGCAATTAAACAATCAGTAATAAGAGGATAGATCATGTACAAGCCATTCGTATGCTACAACCCATTGTTTCGTGCACATAGAAGTTTAGTTTCCAATTTTTCCCTTGGAAGGTCATCATATATTTTCAAGGGCAAAATGCTTGTACTACAAGGTTGTAGGTTTTAACCTACAACCTGCCGGTGTAGGTTAACCTACAAGCGGCCATAGGTGATTAGTTCTCTAGTAACTAAATGATACAGGGGTTTTATGCTATGCCTAAGTCTATATGTAAGTGTGATCAATGGATGATATTCAAGTCATGAAAATTAATGTTAACTACTAACAAGCACAATGGAATAGAGAATTCCAACCAAAGAATAGTGATGAATTATTAAAGCCACGCCCCTAGCATGAAGTACACATAAAAGTAAAAGGGAAGAATCCAAAGGATATGAGAATATCCCTAATCTAGCATAAGTTAGTCCCAATCAATGAGGAAACAACCCAAGTTAAGGAAGGAACTCACGTGCGCAGTCATCCACACGTGCAGATAGCAGTCCATCCATACGGACTGTACAGACGAAAGTTACCCACGTGTAGACCGTTTGAAGGTTTAGAGAAGTTAGATGAGAGAAAAAAAAAAGGAGGGGGGAGGAAGAAGAAAGAGGGAAAAGTTGTGGAGAATCAACGAGAGTTTAAAAGGAAGAGGAGAGTTCAAGAGTATGAAGGGTCTTATCTTTTCATGTGCGTAGAGAAACCGTGATGTAAGAGAAATTGAAAACTGGGGCGGAATCCTCACGCCCGAAGGGCTAATCCTGAAACACTAATCCTCACAAGGAGGAGAGAAAAAAATGCATAAATCCCATTCTAGGGCTGAACGTCTAGCCCTATGGCTTTTATATTAAATTTTCATGAAAATTACAAAATTGCCACTCATGTCCCAAATTTAAAATAACATAATCCAAACATCAAATACCGAATCTAAATCATCTGTCTCTAAATAATGTCTAGAACATGTGAAAATTGAAAAATAAGAAGTGGGCCACCCGAGGTGGGCCCGACGCGATCCAACAGCTAGATGGCCAAATCAGACAAAAGCAACAGTCCAATCTCCATCCAATCGAAGATCCATGGTCCAGACAACCTACGATCATCATCCCGCACACGCACATCGCTAATGAACCTCCAAATGTGCATGGGCGCTGGGTCTCATGTCCCGTCAGAAAATGGGCCTGGTGGGCCAACATCCATCCGCATAAGATCCTCTGCTCCAACACTCTGTCTACATCGCCTCCGTCTCTGATACACGCTTAAAGATGCACCACTGATGTCCGCATCAATTCTCCCCAGGTGGGAATAATTCGCCACTGGCGAAAATGAACTCCTGTATCTCTCGAACACGTTTGGATCAATACGCTGTATCTCTATCTCGGTAATCCAGGAGTTATCAGTAATAGGCGTGTTCCTCCATTTGACTAGGAATTTCTGGTAACCCCCAGTGCGAGTGGAAACCAACTTAGAGTCCAAGAAGAGAAGGTAAGATGGGTAAAAGAAGGTCAAGCTGGGGCCAAAGTCCATAGGTAGGGGAGATCTGGGAAGAAACAAGAGAACCGGTAGACAGAAGTAATGGTTCGCTATAAGGAATAAGATCTTCCACATTGAATGTGGAATTGATGCCCATGCTAGAAGGGATATCAACAACATATGCATTAGAACCCAACATTTTCACAATTTTATGTGGGCCTATGCTACGAGCATGTAACTCTTCACGGCTCCAGGTGAAAACTGATCAGGCCTAATACGAACCATTACATCATCTTCAGGCTGAAATTCCCTAAATCTTATGTGAGAGTTAGCAGATAGTTTATAATGTTCATTACTTGAATTGATCTTCCGTCTAATCTCACTATGCAATGCATTTATGTGTGGGCAAATGACTCACCTAACTCTAAAGGACGCTGAGGGGTAGCCACGGGGATCAAATCTATGGGGGCTCTGGGTCTAAGACCTAAGACAATCTCGAATGGGCTCATTCCTATGGACCTGTTCACTGAAGAATTATAGGCGAACTCTGCGGTGGGAAAAATAATGTCCCAGGTCCTGTGACGGTCTCCAACCAAATAGCTCAACAAATTTCCTAAGCTACGGTTCACTACCTCTGTTTGACCATCAGACTGGGGATGATACACTGATGAAAACTGAAGCCTCGTACCTAAAAGATGCCAGAGAGTCTTCCAAAAATAACCAATGAACCTAGTATCTCTGTCAAACACGATAGATCTTGGTACGCCATGAAGTCTCACAACCTCTTGAAAGGATAATCTAACAATATAAGAGGCATCTGAGGTCTTATAACATGGTAGAAAATGGGTCATCTTAGAAAAACGATCATCGACCACAAGTATGGAATCGTGTTTACGAATAGTCTTGGTAAGTCCAAGCATGAAGTCCACACTGACATCTTACCGTGGAGGATTTGGAACTGGCAAAGGGGTGTATAATCCTGTAATTTGTTTCCTCTACTTCACCATTTGACAAGTCCAGCACTGCCCTATAATCTTGGCCACATCTCGCTGAAGACTAGGGCAATAAAAATGATCAGATACGAGGGCAAAGGTTTTATCCCAACCAAAGTGACCTGCTATCCCTCCCGCATGAAGCTTCCAAACTAGAAAATCACGGAGGAATGTGCGTGGGATGCAAAGCTTGTCCCCTCTAAAAAGGTATCCATCTGTAAGGACGAACTTAGCACTCCTCGAGGGCAGATCACTAGACAAAGGCGCATAAATGGTCCCAAAATCAGGACAATTTGAGTACTTATCTTTAAGTTGCTCAAAGCCTGTAACCTCAATGCTCATGGACCGCAGCATCATAATACTACGGCTAAGCGCGTCAGTAGCCTTATTCTCTTTTCCGGCCTTGTGCTTAAGCGCAAACGTGTACTCTTGAAAAAATTGTGTCCACTTAGCATGCCTAGAACTCAACTTCTTTTGAGAGTTCAAATATTTCAAGGCCTCATGATCAGAAGAGAACAGGACGAATTCTTGCGGTAACAGATAATGCCGCCAATGACGCAATGATTGCACAACCGCATATAACTCCTTGTCATAAGTGGAGTAGCATTGTTTAGTCTCGTTCAGCTTCTCACTGAAAAAGGCTACAAGATGTCCCTCTTGGCTTAACACTCCGCCTATGGCAATTCCTAACACGTCAAATACTACCTCGAAGACTTTGGAAAAGTCAGGTAGATGCATGACTGGCACTTCTATCATCTTCTTCTTAATTTTTGAGAAAGGCCGTGTCGTGGCTTTAGTCCACTGGAACTCCCCTTTTCATATGCAATCTGTGATGGGAGTCATAATGGAGATAAACCCACGGATGAACCACCGATAGAACGTGGCTAAACCATGAAAGCTTCACACATCGTGTATGCTACGCAGGTTCAGGCCAATTGACAATGGCCTTGACTTTCTCAGGGTTTGCAAACATACCCTCTAACGATATGACGAACCCCGGGAAAATAACTCTAGAGGTCAAGAAGGAACATTTCTTGAGGTTCACATAGAGTTTTTCCGCTCGCAGGGTGTTGCAGACCTGCCTCAAGTGTTCAGGGTGCTGGTTGGGGGATATACTATAAATGAGAATATCATCGAAGTACACGACTAAAAACTGACCCATAAATGGTCGCAACACTTGGGTCATCACCCTCATAAACATACTCGGAGCATTGGTTAACCCAAAGGGCATAACCAACCACTCGTACAGCCCGTCCTTCGTCTTGAAGACAGTCTTCCATTCATCTCCTGGGAATCTGGTGATAACCACTCTTGAGGTCAATCTTTGAGAAGATAGTAGAGGTGGCCATCATGTCAAGCATGTCATCAAGTCTCGGGATGGGAAATCGATACTTCACAGTAATCTTGTTTATGGCTCTACTATTAACACACATATGCCACGTGCTGTCTTTCTTGGGCATAAGAAGCACGGGCACGGCGCACGGGCTCATACTCTCACGAATGAATCCCTGTTGAAGCAATTCATCCACCTGCCTCTTCAACTCGGCATACTCGGTGGGGTTCATTCTATAATGAGGGAGGTTTGGTAGGGTTGCCCCCGGGACAAGATCTATCGCGTGTTAGATGTCCCGCATCGGTGGAAGCTCGTCTAGAAGGTCCCTGGGGAAGACATCCTGAAACTCCTCCAGGACTTGGCAAACCTCCTGGGGTAACTCCATAGCAACCTTAGGTGTACTCTCCCTAGCCACTAGGGTGTACACCACCGTCTCAACCTTGGTCTCTCTCTCAAACTCCTTTGCATCTATGATGTGGAGAGATTTAGACTGAGGAGCATTCTCATTCTTTGAAACGATTTTGGACACAATGTCCTTGTTCCTTGTGGAAGGTTTGGGAGGAAGCGCACTCAAAACAAGCTTCTTTCCTTCGTGCATGAACACACAATTATTCGTACGCCCAAATATTGTGACATCTTTGTCAAAGACCTATGATCTTCCCAAAATGATATGACGAACGTCCATCATAACCACGTCACACCACAACTTATCCTTGTACGGTCCAAACTCAATCGGAACAAGGCATCGTTGGGACACAAGGATGGATGTTCCATCCACCCAAGAAACTCGGTATGGGCTGGGGTGGGGAACTGCTTTCAACCCCTGGCGATTCAAATTAGTTGTGGAGACCACGATCACCTTGCAACTCTTTTCTCCACATTTGGCGTAAATGTAGAAGATGGTGGTCCTGCACCAATCATCGCTTTCTTTCATTTGAGTCTGGAAGTACCTCACTACTGCAAGTGGGGTAGTCTCCACATCCTCATCCTCAACATCACTAGCCGCCTCAAGGGATGTGATAAATATCTCCTGATCATTTTGGTCACCGCCAACTTCATCTACAACTCCTTTGGGGTGTTCTGAAACAAAGGCAATGCGCCCACCCTTATTCGAACACTTCGCGGCAATATGATTCATGCCACCACAGCGATAGCACGGTCCTAGCATTGCGGGCTTAGTACTTGGTCCAGCCACGTTGTTATCTCGATTTCTATTAAATGGATGGGTACCAGATTGAGCCCTGGGTTGATTTCTGACCTGAGGTCTTGCCCCCTGCGGAGCTACTCTAGGCACAGTAGGTCAAGCCCCCTCACAGTAGACTGGCGCACACAGTGCTCCAGCTCCTGCACCACCCGGTAAGCATGCTCCAGATTGGTGATCATGTGAAGAATGAGCTCCTGCTGGAGCTCAGGACTAACGCCCATACGGAAACGGGAGAGAACCACAGCGGGATCCTCATCCACATTGCACCTCACCATGAACTCCTCAAATTTGATGATGTAATCCATGACTATCATAGATCCCTGGCGCACAGCGTGCCATTGATCCAACAACTTCTGCTTGTAAGAGAGGAACATATTTTTCTTTCAACAATTCTTTCATCTCAATCCAAAAGAGAATTGGTCCCTCTCTAGATCGCTCACGGCAACACTCCACGTTTCCCCAATGTAGTTTTGCCTGGCCCACCAATTTCATGCTGGCGAACATAACCCCACGTGAGTCTGGTAGATCGTGCCACTCAAAGAAGTGGTCCATGTCTGCTAACTAGTCGGAAAAAACTTTGGGGTCCAATCTCCCATCAAAACTGAGAGCGTCAACCTTAATGCCCTTCATGACCCTAGCAGCAGGGTCCTCGTGCTCATGGTATCTCTGGGGTTGTGGATGTCGCACCCCATCATGGCCCTCCCGTTGGGCGGGAAAAATAGGATCATTTTGGTCACCGCCAACTTCATCTACAACTCCTTTGGGGTGTTCTAAAACAAAGGCAATCCGCCCACCCTTATTCAAACACTTCGCGGCAATACTGATTCATGCCACCACAGCGATAGCACGGTCCTAGCATTGCGGGCTTAGTACTTGGTCCAGCCACGTTGTTATCTCGATTTCTATTAAATGGATGGGTACCAAATTGAGCCCTAGGTTGATTTCTGACCTGAGGTCTTGCCCCCTGCGGAGCTACTCTAGGCACAGTAGGTCAAGCCCCCTCACAGTGGACTGGCGCACACAGTGCTCCAGCTCCTGCACCACCCAGGTAAGCATGCTCCAGATTAGGTGATCATGTGAAGAATGAGCTCCTGCTGGAGCTCAGGACTAATGCCCATACGGAAACGGGAGAGAAACCACAGCGGGATCCTCATCCACATCGCACCTCACCATGTACTCCTCAAATTTGGTGATGTAATCCATGACTATCATAGATCCCTGCCGCACAGCGTGCCATTGATCCAACAACCTCTGCTTGTAAGAGAGGAACATATTTCTCTTTCAACAATTCTTTCATCTCAATCCAAAAGAGAATTGGTCCCTCTCTAGATCGCTCACGGCAACACTCCACGTTTCCCCAATGTAGTTTTGCCTGGCCCACCAATTTCATGCTGGCGAACATGACCCCACGTGAGTCTGGTAGATCGTGCCACTCAAAGAAGTGGTCCATGTCTGCTAACCAGTCGGAAAAAACTTTGGGGTCCAATCTCCCATCAAAACTGAGAGCGTAAACCTTAATGCCCTTCATGACCCTAGCAGCAGGGTCCTCGTGCTCATGGTATCTCTGGGGTTGCGGATGTCGCACCCCATCATGGCCCTCCCTGTTGGGCAGGAAAAATAGGATCACGAATCTGTGGGGGTGGCAGAGGATGCACCCCGTCGTGTCCATTGCCTAGATCTGCGGACCCGGCCTGCACCAATATCCACCCTAGGCGGATCAAGTCCCATCGCCTAAGACTGATCTTCAACCCCTATGTTGGGGGTGGCCTGGGTATTATCCAATGGGGCGATCTGAGTGCCACTCTCTAAGCGCACAATCCTCTCATTAAGACACGCAAATCTCCCATCCCTAATGCGCAAACTGCTGCACCATCTCCTCCCTTAGGGCCCGTGTTCGTTGGTCCAGTTTCCTTGTAATGACCACCATAGCCTTGGTAAATTATTCGAAGTCCATGGTGTACTGAAGACCGAACCCACAACTAGTGCACGTGGGCATACACCAGAAATGTTAACTATGATGGGTCCTAGGGCTAGTGTGCAAAGGGAAAGAAAGGTAAAACCCTATATGCAGTTTGACTATCCTAGTTCAACACAATGCAAACTACCCTATATGGTCTAGATCTATATGGAAACTCAACAAAATCTAGAAAAGGACTAACTAGACCCAATAAAATTATGAAAAGACCGATCTATCCTAGACTTACTCTCTGATAACAAAGTTTATGCAGGGGTTTTATGCTATGCCCTAATTCAATATGTAAGTGTGATCAATGGATGATATTCAAGTCATGAAAATTAATGCTAACTATTAACAAGCACAACAGAATAGAGAATTCCAACAAAAAAATAGTGAAGAATCATTAGGGCTATGCCCCTAGCGTGAAGTACACATAAAAGTAAAAGGGAAAAATCCAAGGGATATGAGAATATCCCTAATCTAGCATAATTCAGTCCCAATCAAGGAGGAAATAACCCAAGTTAAGGAAGGAACTCACGTGCGCAGTTATCCACAGGTGCGGACAGCAGTCCGTCCGTACGGATGGCCGTATGGACTTAGGTAGCTACCCACATATAGACCATTTGAAGGTTTGGGGAAGTTAGATGAGGGGAAAAAAAAGGAGGGAGGAGGAAGAAGAAAGAGGGGAAAGTTGTGGAGAATCAACAAGAGTTTAAAAGGAAGAGGAGGGTTCAAGAATATGAGGGATCTTACCTTTTCATGTGCATAAAGAAGCCGAGATGCAAGAAAAATTGAAAACCGGGGTGGAATCCTCACGCCGGAAGGGCCAATCCTGAAACCCTAATCCTTCTTCACAAGGAGGAGGAAAAAACAATGCAAAAATCTATTCTAGGGCTAAACGTCCAGCCCTATGGCTTCTATATTAAATTTTCATGAAAATTACAAAATTGTCACTAATGTCCCAAATTTAAAATAACATAATGCAAACATCAAATACTGAATCTAAACCACCGATATGTCTCTAAATAATGTCTAGAACATGTGAAAACTGATAAATAAACGTGGGCCCAATGCAATCCAATGGCTACATGGCCAAATCAGACGAAAGCAACGGTCCGATCTCCATCCAATCGACTGATCCATGGTCAAGATAACCTTGGATCATCATCTCGCACACGCACGTTGTTAATGAACCTCCAAATGTTCATGTGCGCTGGGTCTCGTGTCCCGTTAGAAAATGGGCCCGGTGGGCCCAGTGTCCATCCACATAAGATCCTCCACTTCAGCACTCTGTCTACGTCGCCTCCGCCTCTAATACACTCTAAAAGGTGCACTATTGATGTCCGCATCACTAAGCCTCATACCAAGGACCATTTCACATTTCATCATTTCACTCTATTAAGGACCATATCCTTAGTTAAACCATAGGTCTTCAAATATTTTCTTACTACCTCCACCCAAGTCCTTTTAGGTGTCTCCCTTGTCCCTTTACAGCCTAACCCACTCACTCCTAACTGGTGCAGTTCTTGGTCTCCATAGCACATGGCCAAACCATTTAATTCTACTTTTTCTTTCATCTTATTACCTATTGATGCTACTCCTAAGTTCCCTCAAGTGCATTCTTTTTTAATTATATCCTTCCTCATCTTGCCACCCATTCATCTCAACATCCTCATTTGAACTATGTCATCCTACAAACATGTTCCATGATTGCCCAACATTCTGTCTTGTAAAGCATGGATGGTATTATAGCTCTACAAAACTTCCCATTTGATTTGATTGTTATGCAGCGATCACAAAAACTCCAAAGGCACATCTCCACTTTATCCACCCAACTTAATTCAATGAGCAACATCTCCAACAATAAATTGCAAGTAAAAATCTTAAGAATATAGCAAAGCATTAAAGAATAAAAAACGAAACCAATATCAAGCATCAACGTAGTAATAGTAAGTGGATCAAAAACAATTTAGACTCATAATCCATTCATCAAAACAATGCTGGTAAAGAATATACTATGCTCTCATAGGGTGATTGATTTTTCGAATAATTCCCCCACAAGAATTTTACCTTGTGGATCCTTGTATCCGCCTTCGAAACAACGGCAGTCCCATGCATTCGGCATAGCTGACCACAATTTGGTGCCCCACCTGGGAAACAGAATTAACATACACCTCAAAATGAAAAGCCAAATAGATGAATCATAGGGTCCTAGGTCCGCCCTAGGTTGTGTGTACTTCTCTTGAAGCACCTAGTCTGTACAAGTGGGGCCCATAGTTTGGTGATCAAACTAGTTATTTTAATGGGCCGCACTTTGAATCGGCCATGCCTCAAGAATCTCCCTAATGGGGCAATCATAACCTTTCAAACACTGGCTAGCAAATTGATTAGTAAAGGAGAAACATAACAATGGTCTACATTAAATGGGTCAAAAAAGTAAAAGAGTGGATGCCTAGGATACACCAATCGGGTGGATTTTCTGGGCACGGTCCATCCATGATGGGGCCTAATGCAATCACCTCACATCCAAGACGTGTACAAGAAAATGACCACTTTCCCTTCTTAGCCCATCACTAGTTCCTTTTCTTTCAAATCTTTAGATTAGGAAATTTCATTTTTCTTTCATATCTTTATATTATGCAATGAGTAATTGTAGGTTTTTTCTTATTATTTTCTTATTTAGGTGCTTTCATAATTACAATGCTTTTCTTTTTTTGAAAGATAATTATAATGCTTTCTTATTTAGGTAGTTTCCTATTTTCTCAGATATTGGCTAGCTAGGAATTCTATCTTTAGATTTCATAGCTTGGCAGATTGTAAAGACTGATTATAAATAAGGCCTACGGCCCATGGAATAAGACAAGTTGGATGACATTCTCTTTTATGAAATTATCTTATTTTCTCTACGGTAGTTGTTGGAGGGGAAAGTGATCTCTAGTTCAAGACTAGAGGATTGTTGAGCTTGCTCACAATCTTGCATCCATGATCTTTAGCATTCGGTTAAAAGATTGTTGGGTCTTTCCCGCAATCTCTTTCTTTTCTTATTGATCTATTTGCTTTCCCTTTCAGGATTTGCATCAAATTGGTATCAAAGCAAGTTCTGCTCTTGGGATTTCTCTCCTCTTTTCTCTTTCACTTTTCTCCTTTTCCTCACTTTTTGTCTCCATATTCATCTCACCTAAACCATCGCCCTATCTATGTCCCAAATTCCACTAGTAAACCTATACCCTATCCCACACCCAACCTTCCGAAAACCTTTCACATTCACTACATCCACCAAAAAAAAAAAAAAAAACCTTCTCGCATGTTTTGTGAAATCATGTTGTCTTATGCGTTGCACTAGAAGATGGACGATTTACAATCTTGAGATGGCTACACAACCTCAAGATGAGTCAATCACAACCCTGCAATAAGTGGTCGATTTGATCACAAAAGGGGTGGATGATCTAGAGGCCCATTCCACATCCATAATGAATGCTTTGGAAGGACGTATTACTGTTCTCGAAAACACAAACAGGGAAATCAATCCAGACCGCCAAACCTCTATGGATGACCTTGACGGAGAATTGGAGTTCGAAAATGTTGGTTTAAGGCATCCTGTCCAGAATAATCTCCAAGAAGAAGAATATAAGCCTGGCTACAGGACCCAACAACATCGTTATGCGCAACCGGGAGCTAGAGGGACGAACAACCTCCGACGGGATCATCCAATTTATCCTGAAGGAGGAAAAAATATTCGCACTTCGGATCCCGGCAAGCATGTCAAGATTGACATTCCAGATTACGATGGTAATTTGGATCCCAAAGTGTTCAATGTTTGGCTAAAGTCAATGGAGTGATATTTTCGTTGGTATGAAATGGAAGAAGCTGTAAAGTTACATTTTGCTGCCCTAAAACTTAAGGGCATAGCTCAAAACTGGTGGTACAACATCGAAGAAGATTTGCAACGGTGTGGCCTTCCTCCCGTAAGCAATTGGGAGGAAATGAAAGCAAGATTGAAGCGAAGGTTTCTACCGCTGGATTATGAGACGATTTCTTTTCAAGAGCTCATCATGCTGACAATCTAACCATGGAGGTTTCTGCCACTGGATTGAAGCGAAGGTTTCTGTTGCTGGATTATGAGACGACTTCTTTTCAAGAGCTCCTCACGCTTCGGCGGCAGGACAATCTAACCGTGGAGGAGTACACACAACATTATTATGACTTAGTCATTCAATGCCACCTAACAGAAACCGGAAGACAACAAGTGGCACGTTATTGCAATGGGTGATGGTTCAATATTCAAAGAGAACTAGTAGCCGTTCGGCTCAACAACGTAGACGAAGCATGTCAAATGGCCTGAAAAAGTATAGGAGCAGAAGTTGGTGATAAGGCGCAATAACCCTCAAGGGTGGGGCTATCCATCCATCTGCCCCACTACTAGTGGCTCCGCTTCACGCCCATAACAATTCGTGCCCCACACTAATTTGCCTTAGGATTACAAAATTGGTCAGAACTCCTCCAATCCTCTTCCCTGAAACGGTGATACAAAGGGAAAGTCCGTTACAACAACGCGGGGGAGGTCGACCAACACTTGCTTTAAGCGTGGTGGTCGTGGATATTACGTGACAGAGTGTCCCTCTCGCAATCTCTAATTTTGCAAGGCAGAAAACTTCATTGCCAACCAAGTGATCTAGAAGATGATGAGTAGAAACTTGGCCTAAACAAAAACAAGTTATCATTGGTGGTCAGAATGATTCTGACATTACCAAAAGAGGAGGCCCAAGAAGACTAGTTGCGAACCAATATTTTCCATACACAAGTATCGTGTGATGGAAAGGTTGTCAAGGTTATTATTGACGAAGGCAGAAGCATAAACGTGGCCTCACAAAGCATGATGGACAAGTTGAAACTGAAACTTGAAACGCATCACAAGCCATACAAGATTGTGTGGGTGAATGACACGTTCATTCCTGTGACTAAGAGGTGCTTAGTAAACTTCTCTCTAGGGCATTACAAAGAATCGTTTTGGTGTGATATCATTCCAATTTAGGTCACACATATTACTAGGGTGCCTGTGGATATACAACAGGGATGTAACTCATAAGGGTCGCCAGAACATGTACAACTTTATGTACAAAAGAAAGCCCATTACTCTTAAACCTATGAAGGATGACGAATTTGAAGAAGCAAAATCAGCTTCCACAGTGTTGAGTATGGCCCGATTGTGGAGGAGAGTCGTGAACGGGGAATCATGTATGCTCTGGTAGGATACAAGTCCAATCCAGTTGGTAATGTTGCTGTTCAACCACCTGATATTCAGGACATTCTGTCCCAATTTCAGGATTTGGTCCCTGATGAACTACCAAGTGAGCTTCCACCCATGCGCGACATTCAACATGCAATTGATTTGGTACTTGGAGCGCCATTATCAAATCTTCCAGCATATCGAATGAACCCAACAGAGCATGCAGAGCTTCGTCGACAAGTGAAGGAATTGTTAACAAAGGGCTTCATTCGTGATATCCTCACCCCGTGTGCCATGCCGACGTTGTTGACACCAAAGAAGGATGGTTGCTGGCGAATGTGTGTTAACAATCGCGCCATCAACAAGATAACAGTAAAGTACCGCTTTTCCATTCCACCAGATAAGAATTCATCCTGGAGATAAATGGAAAACTGCGTTCAAGACAAAGGATTGATTGCATGAAATTATGAATGGCTAGTTATTCCTTTCGGACTTATCGAATGCACCTAGCACGTTCATGCGGGTCAATGTAATAGACTTCGATGATATCCTCATTTATAGCCATTCACAAATTTTACAGCCATTCATTAGCAAGTTTGTTGTAATAGACTTCGATGATATCCTCATTTATAGCTATTCACGAGAAGATCATTTGGACCATCTCCGCCAAGTGATGAGAGTATTACGCCACGAGAAACTCTACATCAATTTGAAGAAGTGTGCCTTCATGAGTTCTAGCGTGGTTTTCCTAGGGTTCATCATTTCAGCAGAAGGCATGAAGACTGATTCTAAAAAGACAAGGGCTATTGTTGAATTGCCTACTTCCATAAACATTCATGAGGTTCACAATTTTCATAGGCTTGCGACATTTTATCGAAGGCTTATTCGAAACTTTAGTTCCATCATAGCGCCCATTACTGAATGTATGAAGTCTAGTCCATTTGAGTGGACTAAAGCAGCAACAAAGGCATTTCAAGAAATCAAGCAGAAAATGACAGAAGCTCCAGTTCTTAGACTTCCTGATTTCGAAAAGATGTTCGAAGTTGCCTGTGATGCATCCCATATAGGCATAGGAGGTGTCCTTAGCCAGGAAGGACATCCAGTGGCCTTTTTTAGTGAAAAATTCAACGAGGCACAAAAGAAGTATTCTACATACGATGTGAAATTTTATGTTATTGTACAAGCTATAAAGCATTGACCCCATTAACTCATTCACATGAGTTTGTGCTCTATTCTAATCACGAGGCACTACGTTATTTAAATTCTAAGAAGAAGTTGAGTGCTGGGCATGCTAAGTGGAGTGCTTATCTTCAAGAGTTCATATTCAACCTAAAATATCGCGCCGACATCGAAAATAAGGTAGCAGATGCCCTTAGTCGAAAATCACACCTATTGTCTACCTTATCAATTTTTGTTGTTGGGTTTGAAGAACTCAAAAGGGACTATGCCACAGATGATGATTTCGGGAAGGCATTTTCAACACTCATAACCGGCGTAGGCACCTAGTACCCAACATATAGCTTGCACAATGGGTACTTATTTTTTTATATGAGGTCGTCTTCCTAAAAGTTCCTTGCGAAAGCTTGTTATACGTGAGTTTCATTCAGGTGGCCTGGGTAGTCACTTTGGTATCAATAAAATGACAGCCCTGGTCGAGGACCATTTCTATTGGCTAGGTTTGAAGAAAGATGTCAGGATCATTGTTCGTCAATGTCGAGTGTGCCAGCTGGGTAAAGTTAGCAAGCAAAATACCGATGGTCTTTACATGCCAATGCCATTACATGTGCCAAATGCTTCGTGGGAAGACATCAATATGGATTTCGTCTTGGGATTGCCTAAGACTCAACGCAGCTATGACTCTATTTATGTTTTGGTTAACAGGTTTTCGAAGATGGCTCATTTTATCCCTTGTAAAAAAACATCAGATGCCATGCGCATTGCTAATGTTTTCTTCAAAGAGGTAGTTCGTCTACATGGTGTTCCCAAAACGATTGTGTCTGATCGTGATGCCAAGTCTATGAGCTACTTCCGGTGCACCTTCTGGTCTAAGTTGGGGACTAAGTTGAAGTTCTCAAGTGCTTATCATCCACAAACAAGTGGACAAGCTGAAGTTGTCAATCGTAGTCTTGGGAATCTACTTCGTTGTCTAGTTCGTGATCATATTCGCTCATGGGACATCGTGTTACCACAAGCTGAGTTTGCTTATAACAGTTTTGTGAACTACACTAAGGGGCTCTCTCCTTTCGAAATTGCGACGAGTACGAGACCGCGACAACCTATCGATTTAGTCCCACTTCCTAGTGTGACTCAATCGAGCCAGGACGCTGAAACTTTTGCACAGCATGTTAAGGAGATACATGAAGAAGTTAGGCAAAAGATCACCCTTAGTAATGAAAATTACAAGGGACATGCAAATTTTCAATGACATTCTGCACAATTCCAAGAAGGGGATAGAGTCATGGTGTGACTTAAGCCTGAGCAGTTTCCAGCAGGCTCTTATACAAAGCTCCACTCCAAAAAGGTAGGTCCTTACCATATTTTGTAGAAGCTAGGTGATAATGAATACCTAATCGAGCTTCCACCCAAAATGAAGATCAGCCCCATTTTTAATGTGAAAGACCTTACTATTTATCTTGGACATCACGCAAACGAGAGCACGGAGGAACAGGCTATCCAGATACCTAAGGTACCACGCTAGCTCGAAGAAATCATTGAGGACGTGTTGGATGATCAGATAGTTTCCACATGCCAAGGAGGGTATCAAAAATTTCTCATCTAATGGAAGGGCCGACCAAGGTCCGACAGCACATAGATTTCAGCAGATGATTTCAAGTGCATCAATCCAAAACTCTATGAGGAGTGCATTGCCATTCACTCGACGGTGCCGAGTTTTTTCAAGCCGAGGGGAATTGATGCAATCGCTCCACATCCCACACATGCACGCTCCGCATGTGTGTACAAGAAAGGACCACTTTCCCTTTTTAGCCCATCACTACTTTCCTTTTTCTTTCAAATCTCTAGATTAGGAAATTCCTTTTTTCTTTCATATCTTTATATTAGTCAAGGAGTAATTGTAGATTTTTTCTTATTTAAGTATTTTCTTATTTAGGTGCTTTCTTATTTAGGTAGTTTCCTATTTTCTCAGATATCGGCTAGCTAAGGATTCTATCTTTAGATTCCATAGCTTTTATGGCAGATTGTAGAGACTGATTTTAAATAAGGCCTATGGCCTATGGAATAAGACAAGTTGGTTAACATTCTCTTTTATGAAATTCTCTTATTTTCTCTATGGTAGCTCTTGAAGGGGGGAAAAGTGATCTCTAGTTCAAGACTAGAGGACCGTTGAGCTTGCTCACAATCTTGCATTCGTGACCTCTAGCATTCAGCTAGAAGATTGTTGGGTCTTTCCCACAATCTCTTTCTTTTCTTATTGATCTATTTGCTTTCGCTTTGGGGATTTACATCAGGGCCCATCAGATCAACAGTCTAGATTGCAGGACCGTGGGTTCCACTTGCACAGACCAGGTGCCTCAAGCCATTAGACATCCTGAAAGCTGAGGACCCTATGTTTCCTCCACCAAATATCAAGCATGCTGTCATGGGGAATGATACGTTGCTTGGCATTCTACCACAACAACAGTGCAGGGCCCTTCCCCTGCTCTACACGCAGAATACACCTCAAATCCAAACCACCCAAATAATGAGGCCCACTGTAGATGGACCACAATCCAAAAATTACACTGATTATATCCTAAATGACCGATCAGTGGTCATCGAACGACCAAAATTCAACAAAAAAATGCCCACTGATCAGAGCTCAGGATAGTCCACCCAATCTGATCCTACAGATACGATCAATCGACAGTGGGCCCTACTACGGAATGGTTCACTCAGATAGGAAATGCAAAAATGAAAGAAAAAAAATCAAAAATAAAGAGAGTGAAGGAAAACGTACAGTTTGATACATGTAACTGTCCAGTTCATCAACGGAATCATCGGACGGCTTCAAATTCGCCAGGGCGACGATCTGCAGAGATAAAAATCAAATATATATAATTAAAAAAATAAGGATAAATGAAAATAAGGAAAAAAAAAAAAAAGAATAAAAGAAAGGGCAGGAAAATGAGTAATTACGAAGATAGACCTCGTGTCCGTACTGAATGCATTTCATCATGGCGTAGCAGCTGTCTTTGCCACCGCTGACTAACCCTACCACCTTCATCTCTCTCTTCAGATAAATAATTAAATAAATAAATAAAAATAGAATAATATTAGAATGAAAATTACGAGAGAAGAAGAAGAAGTAGGAGACGGCGCTTTGACTCGGTTGAAGTTTAAATAGTAAACGGGTAATGGCATTCTCGTCATTTTCCTCACATTTTGAGGTTTACTTGGAAAACTGGTACAAAATGACTGGCTCTTCTCGACGGAAAATGACGAGCCCGGTTCGGACCGGAATCCGGACAACACCCGTTTTACTAACCAAGCTCTGTGGGATTCACCATGTAGCATACGTAAATCCACTCCGTCCATCAGGTGTGAAAAGTTATTTTAACCGTACATGAAGGAGATCATCATGATAGATTTATTTTAGTGGCCACAAAATTGGAAATATATAAAAATTTTCCTAAAACATCTAAGTTCACGTGGTGTGACATGTCCGAGTATTATATCAGATAGATTTTTGCATCGCCACTTAATTCTGGCGAGTTAAACCTGATTAACGGGTTTGATGAAAGACATACTCCGTGGTTATCCCACATAGAAACCTATGGTTGGCATCCCCTTGGTGTGGCCCATCTGAATTTTGAATCCGGCTGATTACCATACGCAGGACCTAAATTTGAGGAAAACAGATGGACGGAATGGATTTTACATTTATGTTGGTTGGTCCCATGAATTGGGGCGCGAATTAGGTGTTACCCCGGGAACAGCTTAGTGGGTGTTACCCCTACCGTATGGCCCACATGAATGATATTTTGTATATCCACTCCGTCCATCCGTTTATAGAGCCTATTTTATGATAAGGTTCCAAAAAGTATTCAGATCCAAATCTCAAGTGGACCATACCACTGGAAACAGTGTGATTGAGTGCCCCACCATTAAAAATTCCAAAGAGCCCATGGTAAGGTTTTGGTAATGTTTATTTGCAATCCAAGCTCTTGATAATGTCAATAAGGTCTTGATGAAGGGAAAATATAAATATCAGATTGATCCAAAACTTTTGTGGCCCACAAAACGTTTTTAATGGTTATTAATCACTGTTTCTAGTAGTATGATCCACCTGAGATTTGGATCTTCTTAAGGTTTTGGATCATATCCTAAAATGATATGAGAAAACAGATAGACGGCATAGATATATAAAAAATACATCAAAATGGGCCCCACACGGTAGGGTAACACCCACTAAGGTGTTACCAGGGTAACATCTAATTCGCTCCCCATGAATTGAGTGTTTTGTGTTGCTCATGGTACGGGTGGGGATTAGGCCTGCCAAAATTCCGTACGACCGCTAATCCCAACCCACACGAAAAAATTCAGTGTTTTGGTTCAGCCTTTTATGTTGGGTTACTAACATATTGGCCCTTCAAGACCCATTAAAATAATTAATTGGGTTAGTGTTTCACCTACGAAACTTGTTTAACCTATACGTGGAGAAATTTTGATAATTATTTTAGTGTGGTGAGAAATTTTTAAGAAGCTAAGACAGCCACCAAGACTCTCTCTCTCACACACACTTTGGAGTTTTCTCTATCTTTTTGCCCACGGCCCTACATGGCTACGCTCCGAAATCTCTTTCGAATCGCGCCCCTTTTCCATCTCTTTGCCCACTGGTTTATTTAACAGGTTAAACATGTCGGGTTGCGGGTAACCGGTTAAATTAATGAATGGGTTTGAGTTTTTAGATTTTGACCTGTTGGTTAATGTGTTAGGCTTGGGTGAGGGCATTTTTGACATGATATATGACTTGTTGCCGGACCTAGTGGGGATTAGGTGAGACACAACCTTACTATTGGGCTCACTTGGATGTATTTATTTTGCATCTATGCAGTTTATCCATTGTTTTTCTGGCTCATTTTAGGGCATTATCCAAAAATGCATAGGAAACAGTGCTGATTGAATGCCATACCATTAAAACATTCTTACAATGCACGCTAATTTTTCCATGGTGTTTATTTTCCATCCAATCCGGTCGCATAATTTTCAATGAATGGAAAAAAACAAATATAAGCTTGATCCAAAACTTTTGTGGCCTACTAATAGTCAATCACTATTGTTTATTATGGCATGGTCCACCTGATAATTAGATCTGCTGTGTTTTTTTGGATAATGCCATAAAATTATATGTAAAAACGGACTGACAAGTGGATATAGAATACATATATAAAGGAGGGCCCCATGGGGAATCCGTGAAAACTCATGTTTCATGTGAAAGCGGATGGGGTATGATACCAAGGAGTGTTAATGGGCCGGGCTCGGGCCTTCCAAAATCAGGATTATGAATAGACCTGGCCCGGCAGCCCGGATCAAAACAATTCAAAATTCGGGCGAGAACCCGACCTATTGACCACCCTAACCAAAGCCTTCCAGCTCGGTCGTGGTGGTGCTGTCGGGCCACCCTGATATGGGCATTTTATCCGCTGCGTTCATCCGTTTTGCTCACTGATTTTATGCCATAATTCCAAAAATGAATTAGATCAAAAGCTCAAGTGGACCACACCACAAGAAACAGTGGTGATTGAACGCCTATCATCAAAACCTTCTTTGAGGTCACAAAAGTTTTAGGATCAAGCTGATATTGTATTTTCCCTCCATGATGTGACCTTATTAACAGATTGAATGGCAAATAAAACATTACTGTAAATCCTAAAAATCATTATCCCCACTGTTTCATGTGGTGTGGTTCACTTGAGCTCAGAATCTGCTTTTTTAAGCTTGTGCCATAAAATGATCTAGCAAGAGGGATCGACCACATGGAAATAAAGCATAAATCACCGTGGGCACCACAGCACCCAACATCACCATTGGGGTCACTACCCAATCGGGCCTCCATTCATGCAGTGCCTAAGACACCCAAACGCTTTGTGGCTCACCATCTTGTATATGTAAAATGCACTTCGTCCTTCGGGTGAGCTCCTTGATTCTAGACCCTGGGACTGTACAAAATCAGCCATATCCACAGCTCAGGTGGGCCACACAGTAGAAATCAGCCATATCAACAACTTAGGTGGGCCACACAACAGGTAACAATGGAAAAGAGATGCTAACCATAGGCTTTTGCGTGGGTATACCATGCTGTGAATCTTTCCTCAAATGCATTCAGATGCAAAATATCACTATGATCCAAAACTCAGTGGACCACAACGCACGAGCTTGATATTTAAGGTACAAGTTTACACTTTTCCATTGGTGCAACCCACATGAGTCTTTTATCAGGCCGCGATCCTTTTGTATGTAAGGTAAAGATAATGATTATCACCTGACGTGCCCAAGGACTTGGTGTTATATATGTGTGTGTGGAATGCTCATGTGATGCAGCACCCTAAAAAAAACCCACGGCCCAACTTTTTCCCTGATATAGAACTTTTGTGGGACATCTACAAAAAGGAAGATGAATCATGGGAGGAAACTACCTCTTTTTGCCATGGCTCACATCCTAACATAAGCATGCTCAATTAGTACATGGAGTGGATGTTAGGTAAGGTGGGTCCCACAGAGCTTTCTGTCAGGACTCATAGAGCACCTTCGAAAGCACCAAACGAGCCAAGTTGGGAAGCATGCCGGGCATTAATTGAGCAGAGTATAAGGTCGACTCCGTCGTGAAGGGACGCGGATTAGCTACTGAACTTGACAGTAGCGAGTCTCGCTACTGAAGCCACGTCACCACATTCTGTGAGCCCCACCATGATGTATACGTGTTGTATCCACACCGTCCATTCATTTGGAGAGATCATTTTAGACTATGAGCCAAAGAATGAGGCAGATAAAAAGCTCAAGTGGACCCCACGACAGAAAACAGTGGGGATTGAACGCCTACCATTAAAAACTTCTTTGGGCCACATAAGTTTTCGATCAAGCTAATATTTGTGTTTACCCTTATTTCATGTCCTTTTTAACCTATAAACAGGTTAGATCTCAAATAAACATCATGGTGGGCCCTAGGAAAGTTTCAACAGTGGATGTCACAGTCCCCACTGTTTTCTGTCGTGGGGTCCACTTGAGCTTTATATTTGCCTCGTTCTTTGTTTCATGCTCCAAAATGATCTCTCCAAATGAATGGACGGTGTGGATACAATACATACATCATGGTGCAGCCCACAGAATGTGGTGACGTCACTTCAGTAGCAATTCTCGATCCTGTCAAGTTCAGTAGCTAATCCGCGTCCGTCGTGAAGACGACCACGCACAAATAGTGGTGTCAATGGGCCGGGTTCGGGCTTAAAAATCAGAATTTTGAATAGAAATGGCCTGACAGCCCGGCACGAAATAGTGCAGAATCCGGGCCGAAATCTACCACAGGCCCGGCCCGTTGACAGCCCTACCCTCAAAGATGGGAGCGTAGTAGGTGTTACTCGGGTAACACATTAGTGAGTGTTACCTTCGCTGTGTGGGGCCCACCTTAATGAATGTGTTGTATATCCACACCGTCCATCTATTTTGTTCAGCTTATTTTTGGATGTTATCCCAAAAATTAATAAGATCCAAATTTCTGGTGGACCATACCACTCGAAAAAGTGATGAATGACCATTAAAAACTTTTTATAGGCCACACAAGTTTTGGATCAAGCTAATCTATGTATTTTCCCTTCATCCAGGTCTGTTTGACCTTACGTTGTATAGGAAATAAACATTATAGATCTTCTTACGATGGGCCATGGGAAGTTTTTAATGGTGAGCGTTCAATCACCACTCTTTTCTGTGGTGTGGTCCACCTGAGATTTTGATCTGCTTAATTTTTGGGAACACTTCCTAAAATGGGCTGGAAATACTGATGGACAGCGTGGATATATAACACATCATCAAGGTGGGCCCCACGGTAAGACGCCCACTAAAGTGTTACTCAGGTAACACGCTCCCATAAAAAAAAATTGGGGATCCTCCCATCATAGGAGGGCAACATGTGCGCTTTTAGCATAGACCGTGTCTTTTGGGGGCTCATTTTGTTGCTCCACTTTTTATTTTGGATCATATAACTGTAGCTAATAAACAACCAAAAACTATCGGTCCTTAAAAAAATGTTTTTAATTTAGACCATTCATCATGCATCCCACCTTTGATTGCCCATCTTTCTCTAAAGGCGACATCACCAAGTGATTCTAAAGGCCTTGAGAGGACAGAAGGCCTTAAAAATTACATCAAGAAAAAAAAAAGACAAATCACGAACGAAAGGAGAACAACCCCACATGGACCAAATAAATAAATAAAATTGGGCACACCCCATGCTAGAGGAAACAAAAGAAAAACAAATGGCCCACACCCTGAGCGAGGAAAACAGAGAAGAAGAGAAATCAGATCAAGCAGATTAGCTCCATTGAGGACAGAAGCTTGACTGAGGAGCTGGAGACAGAAACTTCAATAAACTTGGAGCTGGAATTCTTTCTTTGGCTCCAAAGAATGCCAATATGGACTTTCATCTTCAAAAGTTGAAAAGCATCAGATGCATGATCTTGAAGGAACACTTTGGATTTTCCATAACTATAAAGGAAGTTTCATCATTCAAGAGCAACATTTGAAATGTTAGAGGTAAAGAGTGTAGAGAGACCGAACCAAAGGAGCCTAAGACTCTTATCATCAAGGCCTTGACCATCTTTAACATCGATCGTACCACAAATAGCCCTTTAATGGGGATGAAAGCAAAGGAGGCCCACTTTTGAACCATTTATACAGCACAGGACAAGCACCCATTGGTAACTAGGATGATCTCAAGCACAATGATGATGACATCCAAGCACTATATCAGAGGAGGAGAGTTGAGCCAGTCTCCTTATAGTTAGACGATCATTATGTGGGGCCCACTTGACCCAATTCACATTTCTAACCACATTAAAGACACCACGTGCATGTTTGTGCATCTTTGAGGACTCCACACTGGGAAGATGCACGTGGACTGCATATACGAGCTTAATAGACACATTGGATCATTGGATCAAGTAGACACAATGATAAGACCGTTAGATCATCATCATCGAACATCTTAATTGTGGACTCCTATGAGCCATGAATAGTTTAATTGTTTAATTTGTTTACATGTTTCGTTATTTTTTGTATAGATCATATTTATGTTGAGATTAGGGAGTTAGAAACAACTTTTAATTTATTAAGCGTCTTTGTGTTAATAATCTTATCTGAGAACACTTTTTTGTAAAAGGTCTTTTCTAAGACTATAAAGGGTTGGATGTCCCCACCCTAGCCATTATGCATGTTATGAATGAAAGAGATTTCTTTCCTTTTACTTTGAGATTTAACAAAATTTCATCCTGTGATTTGATTGGTAGTGCAAAGCCACAGGGAGTGATTCCCTAGTTATCTTTTCTACTTTTCTCTCTTCTCATCAAGGTATTATCTTCCTTCTTTTCTTTTCTTTTCTCTCTCTACTGTTCCTCATCTCTCTCTTCTTTTATTCTTATTTTATCCCCCTAGAACTCATATTCAATCAAACATTAACTCATAATACCTACCCAACCAAACTCTAACCCGAATCCACGAACCTTAATTTTCAAAATCTTAATTTTCTACTCATTAATTATCAAAACCCTAAATATCTAATTCTCAAAATATGAAAAGCCCAACCATAAATCCCTAATTTCCATAACCTGAAACCCATATTCTCAATTCTAGAAACCCTAAGTCCTAAAACCCTTAACTTAAAATCTGAAATCTCAATCTGAAACCTCCCAAAACCTCAACTCTAATGTTCCAAATCCTAATTCATCTAAACCTACATACTCCAAATCCATTTTCCTACATTACTGAACTTTTAAACAACCCTAATATGTCAAAACTCTTACAAGACACATGATTTTTATTGAATTCATATTTAACCTTACGCTAGGATGGAAGTTTATTTGCATAAGTCCCAGTTAATCAGTAACTTATGAGATTCGCATTGTGGGATTGTTGTAGGCTTGAATTTAAACATCATGAATATGAAATTTATCAATTTATAGTAAATTAACTTTATTTTTGTCGTTCCATTGCTCTAGTTGATCTATCTTTTAATTTCATGGCATTATATTAAGTTAGATCATTCCATTTTATATTAAATTTTGATATCAGAGCCTAGGTCTAGCATAGGATTCTTTCATGTTGCATCTAGGTTAGGCTTTCATATTGTTGCGTCTAGGGTTAATAGTCTTTCCATTCACATCACATTATATCTAGAGTCTTTAGGTCTTAGATTTCTCATTAGATTCTCGGTTTATGCCCCACTCGCATTAAGTGTGGTTTTGGTCTACACCCCACAATGAATTCGGACAACTTTTTTATGCTATTAATGTCATCAATAAGCGTCTTGCAACCATCGAGGCCCAAAGTAGAACCACCAATCAACAATTGGTAGCCCTCAACAATGAAACTCATACTCAAATGACCTAGTTAGAAGCTTCCCTCTAAGTTATCAGCCTATGCTGGGTAATGAGCCCCCCATATTGATTGTGAGTACTATCAATGGAGGTGGCGAGCCTACCATTTTTCTATTTGATCTTGGGTGGCGAACCCTTATGGTGTTGATTCAATCTTTTGGGTCATATGACTCGTACATTTGAAATTAATTTTTCATTATTGACTTTTGGCGACAAACCCTAATTTAAATTAAGGAACATAGGCGACAAGCCATGCAATCCTAGTTATTTGACTCTTAATATAATCTTGGTATTCTAATTTCCCTAATATGGTTGTTTGCAATCGGATTAATAAAGGATTAGCTAATTATGCATTTATGGCACTTGATGACGCCGACATATGTTACATGGAATTCTCAGGTCATGATGTTGATGTATGTCCTTAGTGATTTCCAAGTCATGATGCCAGCGTATGTCATTTGTGATTCTCGGGTAATTGTATCGAACTTACTATCAACGTTGATGTATGTCCTCAGTAATTTTCGGGCCATAATGCTGATGTATGTCCTTCGTGACTTCCAGATCATTGTGCAATAATTCATTTTGCATGCATGACATCGATGATTGACCTTAGTGTCTACCGGTTCACATGTTCCAGCTGGATGTGCATCCCCATGCTGATGTGCATTCATTCATTCATGCATTAACTAAAATTCGCATATTTGAGAATGTGTGTTTTGTATTGGTTTATGTTTATAAACTATACTTGTCTTTGGTGATGTATGTGTAATCTAGGGGGGATTTCATTGAGTTGACCACTCACCCTCTCGATGTTCTAAAACACTAACCAGATGTTACAGGACTAGAAGTTACAAACACACTTAAGGAGCAATTTGAGGATGGAGGGGAGGAGTTGTCGTACCTAACTTAGAATAGTTAAATTTGTACTTTGATAATCGATGGCTTATTTAGTGTTGTAATGTCCCCAGCCAAGCGGACATGTAGTTGATGTATGTGATATTTGAAACTCTAAATTCAAAGTTTATTTTATCTCCTTTTTGTTTGATGCATACCATGTGAATGTGATTGGAAAAAAATAATTGTGATTATGAAGCACTCGTTTATTATATAGCCAACACTCGAAATTCTCGGGTACGAATGTATACTCAGGCTGCGAAAATTCTGGACATCATAGACAGCATGCTTCAGGGTGAAACAATAGTCCATTATATAGCCTCGGGATTAATGGTATGCACGATAATCGTTCTCGATATATGTTGACGACAAAGGGTTTGGTGGGGGCCTTAGCAATAACGGGGTAAGAAGTTGCCTCGGAACTATCACGGTCAACATTTCACTATAAGTTCGGTCTATTGGTGTGAGCCGCATAGGCTCCTGACCTTTCCCCATCTGTCGATCCTAGTTGGGGTACTAGGGAATCCCTTTTTATTATTATTGTTACCATTATCCCTCTTGAGGGACGAACGAAGTACCTTGAGCAAAGGCAATGATATTGTCTTTTTCCATTGGATGGGGGATGTGAATATTTTCGTCACCTGTCTCATATCCGATAGGCCCTCCTTCCACTATCC
Source organism: Liriodendron chinense (assembly GCA_003013855.2). NCBI lineage: Eukaryota > Viridiplantae > Streptophyta > Magnoliopsida > Magnoliales > Magnoliaceae > Liriodendron > Liriodendron chinense. Next base: position 7,670,486 of record ML058445.1, on the reverse strand, counting down.
GTTATACCAAGGCGGCTTGATAAGGCCACAAAGGAGAGATTGTCCCAACCCTTATTCCATCTTCGACTTGTTCCCCAACGCGGATGAGTTGGGAAAAATTAGCATATGGATATAAGACAAAGTATCAAAAGATACTCGAGTTTACCGAGTGGACAATCATGGAGATTTGCTCCTCATTGTCGATGGGTGTTCTCATTCTAGCAATCATGGCCCGCCAACATCTAACATAAGCCGACAATGATTCATCACTCCTTTGCCTTAGGGTAGTTAAGTCCACCATTCTGGGCACCATGTTTAGATTGTATGTAAATTGGTTAATAAATGCCTGAAAAAATTGGACGATGTATACTAGTCAAGTGCATTGCCCTTTAAAGACTTTTGAAAAGGACGGATTAGGGCTCTGTTGTCCCTGCCACGGCATCAAGTTCCCCACAAAATATATTGAGGTGTGTTATAGGACCCCCACTGTTGTCATATATTTTAAACTTGGGTACTTCAAAATTTTGAGGCACCCAGACATCGAGAAAGGGACATAAGTCCTTGGATTTTGTGGATGGGATATCCACGCCTTGATTTTTTGCACCTTATTCTTCATGGCTTGGATTTGTTCTCGTAGCTCGGTCAATTTTTTCTCAGCTCGCTTGAGGGGCTTTTCTCCTTGTGCCACAACTCAGACTGTTTTTCCATCATATCGATGGCTTATGTTAGAGGGAGCTTATGTTAGATATTGACTGGTGTTTTCAATTGTGAAAAATTGTGCTAGAAGACTATTCCCGTTTATGGGAGGAGGCTGGGGATCTTTTGAAATTTCGAAAGGAAAGGGAGAAGTTGGATTTACGACTGGAGCAAGAGAGAAAGTAAGAGAAAGTTGTGGAACTGAGTTATTTTGAGCACTGGACAGTGGTGCCTGTGTGCTTGGTGTGACCCCACTTGGAACAAGGGGAATGATTAACTCCTGCATTACCTTAAGATTTTGGACTACCTCATCAATGGTTATGGTGGTTGTTGGATTTACTGGTGCCGACTCTGGAATGGGTAAGTATGGAGAAAGTGAAAGCAAACTCCTAAACAGTGTAAGCCAAAGATTGATGCTTTTTTTTTTTTAGATGGAAAGTGTGAATGAAAGTTTGTGTGTGCAAAATATCCCTTAGAATTGGTTTACCACACTCTTTCGAGTCGAGTCTCAACTAGCATGAGCTAGCAATATCCCCAGTGAAGTCGTCATTTTGTGAACCTAAAAATCGGCACTCATGCTTTTATGTTCTGTTTTTTAGGCGTATGGCTTGATTTGGGGTGATGATATAGCACGCTTGGAGACGCCTCTAGCTAGTTAAGTCAAAATCCCACAGTAAGTTAGAACCTGCAGAATTTATGAAAGTCAGAGAATCCGAAGACTCTTACTTTAAGCTTACTCATTATCTGCAACATGGGATTCTGAGTAATGGATCTCGGTTACAGAGAGGGAAGGTGTTAGGCACCATCTCTGCTCGTACGAGTCTACGGTCTCTACTTCATGTGGTAAGCTGATTTTAGGGGATAAGACGATGAGATGTAAGGTATTAAAATAAAACTAGACAGACTTAAATTTCTGATGTGATAGGGTTTGGAATTCCAACAAACCACAAAGTATATGTTTAGAAAATATCTAGAAAAGAAAAAGGGTTAAGAGATGTGATGATACCAGAATGACATGTAAGAGGATTACGTTACCATGAGTTTCTAATGTGATTGGATTCGGAGTGCCAGCAAGTCATAGAGCATACATTCAATGGAAATCTAGAGAAGCGGAGGGTTGAGAAGGAAAGTGATGATACGATTGGTGAAGTATGAATGTTAGTGATGATAGCACGATCTTTGACTTGCACTTGAGATGGCTAGGAGGTTTAGATGTACCATGGCTTGGAAAGGTTGACCCAAGTGGTCTAAACGGCTAAGAGAGGGTTTTAAGGAGGCTAAGGAGAGCTAAAAAGGATGAAAGCTTTATAAGCTAAAGCTCTCCTTTCACTCCCACTCTCACTCCCCTTCCCACTCTCTCACTTTCACTTTCACTCTCCCTCCCTAGTGTCTTAGTTGGTGTATGATGAAGAGAGAAGTGGGGTATTTATAGCTCCCCTAGGTGGTCTTTTGGTAATTGTGGGACTATGGAGGATAAAAATGTGTTAGAAGCTTATAATTGGTTGAAGGAAAAGAGGTGCCACATGGCACACTCACACAAGTTGATGTGGCAAGGTAAAACGGTAAATAGGTGAAAGTTCCGGGATAAGATGGGTCCCAAACGATTCTCTCTAGGAGAGCAACAATGGTAGCTTAGGACATATTTTTCAAGGAAAAGCGTAATTAGATTAGCGCCTACGGTAATCCAATTACCACCCCCTTTAACTTTTCCTTTGTACTTTGGTCAGCTGGCTTGGTAAGCAACGTAAGGCTTGGAAATGGCTTTTTGGCTTAAAATGGCTTCGGTATGGCTCTGGCTTTGGGAATGGTTATGGCTTGGCTCAGGCTTTGACATGGCTAAGGTTTGGCTTGGGTTTGGAAATGGCTTGGGTACAACTAAGGCTTGAAAGTGGCTTAGGGACCGTTAGGTATGTTTAAGGTTTTAAGTGTGATTTAGGGTTTTGTTCAGGGTTTAGTTGTGGTTCATGCTTCATCAAGTTGCTAACCTGGATGGGGTGTCTACACATATATACACTAATTTGAGAAATTAAAGATTATTTACTTTAATCAAAGGGTCCTATGAATATGCTACAGGATTTAATGCATTTCATCACAGGCTGTCGAACATAATATTTGGATTCTAACATATTCCAAATGTCAAACACGACCGAGGGTTTCAATTCACATAGATTCCATGGTAGTTATGATTTGAATTATAATTCATACAAATACAACAAGCTATCAAATAAGCCCTAAGTTGTAATTTTTAACTATATAAATATAACTTATGGTTCTATTTATGTTTTTTAGTGCAATAGGTACTTCATTTCAACCTCATTTATTAGTCTCTTTCTTCATTTTCTCTCATTTTTGTTTATTGATTCTTCGGAGAAGTATGATTGATGATGTGCAGGAAAGAGAAACGAGTTAAGCCTACCAAATGGAACGCAAGTAATTCAAAGTAAACCGTCCAAACTATGGGTCCCTATGGCCCTATTTCAAAAAACAAGTGTCCACGAATTAAAGCCTAGGATTGCTCGACCAATCTGATTTTCGAACTGATTCAGCAACTGTTCAACAATTTAATTGCTACAATTCGAGTTAACGTATGCTTCATTACAATTAGACTGCTTGAGCATAAAGCATCAGGCTCTACCAGTGTATAAAATAACCATAGTTTTAAGACTCTGACCAGTATGATAGCGACTCATCTGAGTCGACTCGGACTTGGTCAGAACCACTTTAGTTTGATGCCACGAGTCTTCCCTGAGTCGGGCAAGTCGGGCCGATTCAGCCCTGCTCCAATACAAGTGAGTTGTGACCTGAGTCAAAGCCCACGAGTCACGTCGAGTAACTGGTCAGCATTCAATTGGCAGAATCCTTCAATCAATGGCTAGAACGTCCAATCATTAATTTTGGGGCTTTGCCCCGTCACAATGGGTCACTTATTTACAGAGTTCGGGTTGCCGCGCACGTGAGTATGCCACGTGTAAGCTGGATGAGTTGCTAAAACGTTAGCACGCAGAGGACGCAGATTTCCTGCCACAGGAAGCTAGATGAGGCCCACCGTGATGTCTGTGAGAAATACATCCCGTCCATCTGTATTTCCATATCATCTTAGGACGTGGGCCCAAAATTGTGGCAGATACAAAACTCAAGTGGGCTGCACGACAGGAAAAAGTGGGTAGGGAAATGCTCACCGTTGAAACTTCTCTGGGGTCCACCATGATATTCATATGCCATCCATACCATTCATAAGGTCATTCCCACGGGGATGAACTGAATTCACAAAAAATTAACGTGCATGTGGCTCACTTGAGTTTTGGATCTGCCTCATTTCTGGGCCAGTGTCCTAAAATGATGTGAAAAAAATGGATGAACCGGGTGGATTTCTCACAGACATCACGGTGGGCCCCACCTAGCTTCCTATGGGAAGTGGTCGAAGGCAATCCGCATCCGCACACAGGTATCCTTACCATGGGCCCACCTTGATGTATGTATTCTGAATCCAGATCCTTTGTTGGCTTCCAAACATAGAAACCCTGCTTGGAGCCTTTTCATTGGACCATGTCACACTGCTTGATGTCAGTGTGACCAGGTTGCAATGAGGATGTGACATGGTTGCAAACCTATGTGATGATGTGGACCAATGCAAAGGCTCCAAGCAGGGTTTTCCTACTTGGAGCCGACGGACCTGCTTGGAGCCGACAAAGGATCTGGACACATGTATTCTACATCCACACTGTCCATCCATTTTGCCATGTCATTTTAGGGAAACCCAAAAATGAAGCAAATCCAAATCTCAGGTGGACTATATTATAGGAAACAGTGGTGACTGAAAGCTCCACCATTAAAAACTTCCTAGGGCACATCCTAATGTTTTGGTAATATTTATTTGCCATCGAACCTATTGAGAAGGTCACACAAATCTGGATGCAAGCGAAAAAAACAAAGATCGGATTTGCCCAAAACGTGTGGCCCACCAGAAGGTTTTAATGGTCAATCACCACTGTTTCCTATAGTATGATCCACCTGAGATTGGATCTGCTTCATTTCTGGGCTCATGCCCTAGAATGATATGGACGGTGCAAATATAGAATACATACATCAAGGTGGGCCCCACTGGTGAGTGAGGCCGGGGCCGCACCTAATCCACTCCCGTGTCTAACATGGCGTATGCTCATCTTATCAATATTGAAGATGAGGTTTTTATTCAGTGGTCGGTCAGCGACAAGTAGGGCTCATGGTTCCACAATCCAAGCAGTTGATCTTGTGGGCCCCACTGTGAATGGACCATATACCAAATCATCCAGATTGAAAGAATCCAAACCCTTCAATACGAGCCAACAAATAGACAGTCAAGCACAAAATACAGCAATGGCTCGGATTGAACAAAAGAAAAGGCCCAACTCTGATAAAACCAGGATCTTCCAATGTGGGGATTTTCTGTCCATCCACAGCTAGGCCTGTCGAAGTCAGCGGTTTGGATCAGTGAAAACTGTACCCTATTTTTACAAATGGAAGCTACAGTATAATGGGAGTTTCTAGTGGACGTCTAATGGGAGACGGAGTGATCAAATTCTTCCAGCCTCATCTGGCTGATTAGCGGACCGAATGAACGATCCAACACGTAAGTGCAGCAATGGGCCAGGTTAGGGACGGTTTGATCGGCAGCCTGAACATCAATGCTGGGCACAGTAAGTATTTAGGCCCCAGATTCAGGCACAGCCCTGAACCATATCTGCCACACATGTGCCTGTACTCTCAGCCAAGCCTTACAAGAAATAGAACTTTGATACTCTGGCAGTATGTGAGGAATGATACACAAGCACGTACAAATTAGCTAGAAACTACATACTTGGGAACACAACTAATTCAAATGAAACTGTCCAAAATGATGGGTCCAAGTCTTGATCTATCACGACCCAAAAATTACGCTTATTTGATTTTCTACCCATCATATTGGTGGACAATTATTGGAAGGTTTAAAATAATAAAAATGAATGAATGAATCCAACGGTCCTATTTCAACAAACAAGTGGTCCACAAATCAGAGGATGAGAGGATAGGGTTCCTCAGCTAATCTGATTTTGGGACTTTGAATTAGCAACAGTGAGTACCACAACTTAGTTTAATTTGGGTCAATTTATGACGTGTATAATTTTGAGCACCTGTGTATCAAGGGTAATATGCAGCCAGAGTATCAAATAAATCCCCTAAAGAAAATCTTGTGAGGCCTGGCCCTCATTCAGGCTCAGCCTCAACACGTACAGCCGAAGTTCAGGCCGAAGACCACAGGTTACCCTCGCCCATTGGCATATCTAGTATTAAAAAGGATCCACATTTCATTTACGGGCATTGGTCTCAACCGACTGACTCGATCGACAAACCACGGGCTGCACCAACTCATGGCCCAAGGAACTAGTCATCGTGCTGCTCATGCTTAAGGCCCCTGGTGTGGTCTGATTAAAAAAAATAAAAATAAAATTAGAAAATTACAGAGATGTGGATGGAGGTAGTAAGAAAACACATGCTGACCTATGGTCTAACCAAAGGTCTCGCCCTAAAGAGTGGAATGGTGGACAAGGATTCATGTAACCGACCGTAATTAATTGAGACAAGGCTTAAATGGTGATGATGATGATTATGAGATCATCATCATCATCATGAGAAGATTAAAGAGATTTAGTTAACCATTGGAATATTAACCTTCCCTGAAGCTTTCCTAAGCCCACACGCATGTACAAGTCAGCTAAAGCGCACACAATCACATATGCAGGCATAGTAGACAGATGCAATAGCCAAGCCATCCATCAGAAGGGTACCACAATGCAGATTCTGTATCCCAACAATCAGGTCAGTCCAGTAGTCAGGTGGGTCGCAATTAACTGAACAAATGAGCGGTTGTGAAAAAAAAAAGAGTAATAAAGTTTTCTAACCCATTCACTTGTAGTTTTCTAACCCATTCACTTGTTTCTAAAATCATGGCACAGCTGCTGAGCAGGGCCACCTTCATCTTTCGGCTGTAGCATCTACTCAGTAAGGTCCATATGGTGGACGGATTGGATATTTCACCTGTGTGACACACAGGCATGTGGTAGCATGTGCATTAGCTGACCATAGCTGTCAACTACAACACCTACTTTTTTTTTTGGAAAGGTAACACTACCAGGGATTGAACCTGGATTACTCACACACACTACATTGTCTCTGCTAGCTCACTAACAAGTGGGAGACTACAACACCCACCTTTTAGATAGGTCATGCTCAAAACCCAAGGTCGGAAGGACGAGGAGTTGGTGACCTGCAGTATTCATTAATTGGAAGATTGAAATTTTAGCCTACCTTTTTCAGCAACTTTAGGCTGAAATTGTATTAACCGTCCAATTGATGGATATTGTAGGCTACTTTTTGCACCGTTCAGAACACCCAATCCATGTGGGCTTTGTCAAATGGCCTTATCCAATAGATGGGACATTCTAATGGACACCCAGATCAATATGCGCATTCTCTAACGAGTGGCAGTGAAGACCAGTGAAGGTTAACACCCTTCAACAATGCAGTGAACGTGGGCAAAACCATTCTTTAACTAACCAACCAAAACAAAAGGCTTTTCGAGGCTATAATGGGCATTTGTGATTTTGACAATGTTCAAAAGGGGATTGTAGTTTGTGTTTAATAAAATAAAATTGGCATGAAATCTTGTAGCTGATTGAGCATCGCAAACTGTAAGGAGCAAACCATTCATAATAATATGAACATTAAAAATGAATAGGAAGAATGCAGTTTTTACACCAATATGGTTAAAGAGCCAAAACAATTACAACTATAAACACGCATCAATCAAATCATCTCGGCATTTCCGGCTTATCAAACACAAATAAACAATCAATGAAAGAAACCATGCATTTTTTCATCCTGACCTTTTAACTTTGGGGGGCCCTCGTCATGTCATCAGCTTCTTCTCACTGGTCTTGCTCCGGAAAGTCGACAGCAATGAGAAAGGGCGAGAAGCTGGAAAGAGAGAATCAAACGAGAGCCTGAATCCATTTCTACCTCAGGTATAAAACACCAAAGCTCATTCGTGTGAGGAAAAGAAGGGAAAAAGAGAAAAAGATATGAAAAGTCCTCACCCTTTTGTGCAGTGCCTCCAATGGGGACGTCATCTTGGGGGATAAGATTCTTCAGTGTATGAACTGAATAACATAAAAGATACAGATATACAGATCAGCTATACATTTAATGATTTAAGATGATGCTGTGCAATGTTAAAAAACTTGGGACTCATACTTGAAAATCGACATTCTGATTTGAGAGTTTAATTTGGACTAAAACGAACACCCTGTTTGGGATCAATGCTAAATCCATAAACTTGTCAGATTCATGGATTTTCATTGGATTTGGATTTGGATTTGGCAAAACAAAGTACACTGTTTTGGGATCAAACTATAAATTCATGGATTTGGAGAGCATTTATTGTAAAGGAATTACCTTTTCAGCTTTTTCAAGAGTTGAGGTAGTAAGAAAAGGATGTGGATGAAGGTAGAAAGAAAAGACTAGATGACCTATGGTCTACCTGAAGGTCTAACCCTTGATAGAGTGGAATGGCAGAACAGGATTCAAGTAGCTGACCCCAATTAACTAGGAAGAAGCTTAGAAGAAGAAGAAGAAGAAGATGATGGTGGTGGTGATGCCGATGAGATGATGAGGAATTGACTTTTTCAGCTTTTCCAAGAGTCTCTCGGTTTGAGGATTTAATTATGCCCTGAATCCATAGATTTATGGAGGTGCAAATTTGGGGAATCCATGGATTTGGCAAATCTCCGACAAAAAAGCAAACAGGGAAAATTTGAAATCCATGGATTTCACAAATCCTTGACCCAAATCCCTTACCCCAAACAACCCCTAAGAGAGCTTTAACTTTCGCTAACAGAAAAAGGGTTTTGATTAAACAATGTTGGAACAGGTTTCCGGGATAAATCAGAACACTGAAACAATTGAAAGTTCACCCAGCACAAAACCTTGACATCAGCAGGAAGACTGATTGTGGCAAAGATTAGATAGAAGAGCTCTACTAAGATCTTCAAAGAAATCAATAATTTAGCAGGATATTGATTAGTGCACCTTATTTGTCAATCACGTGTGTCCATGTGTTGTAATGTCGGTTAAGTCTTTACAAGCTGAAGACCGAAGATTCAAGTGGACAAGAAGCATCAAGGAAGAAGAAAAGGTAAAAGAGATGCCTTGGTGACCCTAACCCTTAGAACCAAAACAAGCACAACTTCTAGATGACTTGGACCATATAGTAAAACCATTGGTCATCTTCATTAGCCTTAGAGCACTTAGAAAAACATGATAAGTTAGGCTAACAAAAGAGGTGTAAGCTGTTGTAAACAAACTAGCACAAATAACAGTTTTCGATTGGTGTTCGATGCCATCGAAAACGATTTCGATGAGCCTTCGATGTAATCGAAGACTAGATTCGATCCTATCGAACATATGTCCAACAACATTTGTATTCTCTCTGGACAGTTCTTTGATTCCGTCGAACAGTCCTTCGATTTCATCAAAGTGGACTTCTGATGCTATTGAAAAGTGTTCGATGCCATCGAACTAGATGTCCAGCAACTTCAGAAACTCTCTGGATAGTTCTTCGATCCCATTGAAGTGTGGTTTCGAGCCATCGAAGTGACTATTTTTTGCCCATTTTATGACCGTTGGAGATTTATCTATAAAAGCAAGAGATTTGATTTTTGGGCTTAAGAGAGGGATTTCAGTGATTTAGAAGTCACTATTGTTGCAAACACCCATAGGCTCTAATCCTAACAAATTTAAGTCATCTTCCTTGTGATTTATCACAAAAAATGGAGTATTCAAAGCTCATTTAGAAGATGAACTTGTCCCTCTTGATCTATAGAGTTCAGAACCTGATCTAGATAGTTAAATCTATGTCTAAACTCTATAGAGAGATCATTGTAGGTGAAATTCTCTAGGCAACCATTGTCTATTAGGTGTGGAGATTTTAAACCTACCTCTTAGCATCTTTGGCATCTCAATTGGAGTATCTCATGCAAGGTGGTTGATCTTGGAGCTAAAGCATTAGCAACAAGCGGCAACAAGATCGGGGGAGCAACAGGAGAGCTAATTGAAGCACAGGAGAGTGAAGATCAAGCAACCCAAGGCGGCGTATCAAATGAGGCTCAAATCCGAAAAAGTAAGGTTGTTAATTTGTAGAGTCTGCATGCTCCTTCCTTGTGTAAGATTGAGTATGAGAGTTTGAATTGCCAAACTCAATAGATTCGATTATAGGACCTAGGCCCTTGTGAAATGGCTAAACCAAGTCTCCGTGAGGAGACTCCGGTGGGAATATACGTACGTCGTAAGTGTTGGGAGGAACCTTGTTAAACTCCTTGGTTGGGTGGAACCATTAAACACCTTAATAGATTGGGAGAAAGCTTGTTAAACTCCTTGGTTTGGTGGAACCATTAAACACATCGGTATGGTGGAACCAATTTAAAACACTTAAGTTAAGAGGAACCTGATTTAAACTCTCTTAATAAAATCCGGTGTACTCAAGGGGTGAGTATGGCAACCGGGAGTGGAGTAGACAAGTAGTTGAACCACTATACATGCTTGTGTTTGTGATGTATTTGAGCACATTGTTATTCTAGCATTTATGTAAATTGCTTAATTACGAATGCTTGATAGGAATGTATGCTAAGCATTAGATAGGCACATTCACACACAAGATGTATTTTCACTAATTGTGTAGACTAGAGCTTATATGATTGCATCTCATATAGTCTACATGGGTTGCATAGATTAGGTGCTTGATTAGTTGAATCATTTGTTAATCTATACATTTAGACTGGTTTACTTATTACTTTATCATTTACTAGTCTATGTGATTGGACCCACTTAGGCTTGTGAGCCGAAGTATTCTTGCTTACATAGTATAAATTGTGAATTAAGTCTAGGCGAAAAGAATTTAAAAAGGTTCTAATCATCCTCCCTCTAGGACTTAGACATTATTCTAGTAGCTCCACCAAGCTTCTGCGTATAGCGTAGGGTGTCGTGTTTGACAATCCGACGCAATTTCAGATACTTTGGTAAATCCCAAATTAATTCAACATGAGTAGATACGCTGCTTATGAATTCATTTGTTTTCACACTAGTCTTGTCTTTCAGTTATGGTTTTCTTGGAATTTACTGATATCGGTTAATCCGAAGTGGGAAGACTGATCTTGCCTCCTCCAAGAAACCTCTTTTCCCTGCTTGCATGTTATCCAGGTTCATAGCATCTGAGGTTTAAACTGTCATGTCAAACATTCTTTTACCTACTGATTCATGTTGAAGTGGAGCAGTAACAGCCAAGGTTTAGAAACAAGAAACACAATTCAAGACTCAATGACTGACATAGTAAGAGCCAACTCCAACATTGGGCAAGTTAGATAAAAGTACTTGATTAAGTCCTTTTGAGTGCCAAATTGAGTTCTGAAAATGTCAACTGAGATTTTGGAGTAACATATTGAGTTTTCATCATGTTCCAAGAAAAAGCAAACTTAGTCCTCTAATGTGATCGAAGTCTATCCAGTTTTTCAAGTATTTGATCAAGTTTCCAAAGAGCAAAAACAGAAACATTCAGGCACAGAATTACAGATTTGATTCCAACAGCATTCAAGAGTGATGAGTGTTTAACCCTTCAAAAAAAAAGAGTGATGAGTGTTTACCTTCACTAGAAGAAGCCGTAGTTGCAATATGTTCATCAACAGCTGAGCTGTCAATGCTCAAGTTATCTGAATCCACATTATGTTCAGTCGCAGCTGAGCTATGGTTCTTTCTTCCGAACTTAAGGAGTCGTCTGAAACCTTTCGAGGATTCCTTACTACGAGGCTTCTCCACTTCTTTGGAAATTTCTTCTTGGAAATTTGTGTCTGTAAAATCAGATATATGCACTTTGACAGTCTCAGTGCTTGTTGCCATTTCGGAATTTGGTTTTGTTGTTTTACTGTATTCTAAATTGCTGGTGCATGGATCTTCCAGTGAAGAGTTTCGAGCATAAGGCGCATGATATGGATTTTCAGCAACCCTGATACTGGAAGTGTTCGGCATTTCATCCCCCGTGTAATCTATTGTCACCTGATCATCAGAGGCAGGATCGGGTAACCGGAATCAGCAAATAAAGAAGCAAAGCTGTGCCAAGCCATGCGAAAAGAAAAAAATATGCCCTCACACTGTATCACCATATGCATGCTCCGAGAAAGCAGCAAATACAAAAAATTCACAACAACCAATTTTGACTCCCAAATGCAGATCTCATTCAAGTGGAGGCAGCTTTGGCTCTGACATAGAGCGGGTCCAAGATGACAGAAATTATAGCAATAATCTTAATTACTGGTCCCGATATTCCTTTTAAGTGCAAAAAACTTCACCAAATCACCCTGATAATGGGGACCTGACTGGGGTCCTTGCAGGAAATGTGAAGAGGAAGTTCAATCGATTTGAATAAACACAGACTAATTACTGGCAGAAGAAATCACCACTACTCAGTCCATTTCTTAAAAAAGAAAAGAAAAAAATCAAAAGATAACTAGAATATCTTGAAACAGAACTTCTTCAACCTGAAACTAATGTGATAATGTACTCTCACACAAACGCGCGCTCGTACACAACTACCACTAAAATTTGCAACTGAAACTATAATGAACCCTATACAAGTCATTCCATTTTTAGGTTAAATGGTAATGTTTTCCTTTGCCACAATAAAAATGATGACAAGTGATAACGATGACGACATAGTTATAGCTCTCTAAAGACAAGTGCATCAAAGATAAAATAAAAAGGAACTAAAATAAAGTAGAACACGTAAAAAAAAAAAAAAAAAAAAAAAAGAACCTTTTAAATGTTTAGTCTGACAAACATACCTCATTAGATTTAGGCTGCTTGTCAAGCTGGAATTTGCTAGGGTCTGGACCAACTTCACCTATGACAATAGGGGAAGGTGGTGCACCAATAGCTGCATATTCTGATACAACCTCAGTCTTCTCTTTGGTATCATCACCATATGAACCTCTCTTTATCTCTATTTTTTCTTCAGATGCCTGCACAACAGGAATGGTAGGCATCTCATGTTCAAGCATCACAACGGTCTTCTCAATAACAGAGTTGTCATCCAATTGATGTGATGTCTTCTCATTACTTTTTTTCAGTTTGATACTTTCAGAAGTGACAGAAGATCTACTACCATTGCCCTTCTGTACTGTCCCCCTTGTCATTGATTTGTTCTGATCTGAATTGCTTCTTGGTGTTCTAATCTTCGTTTCTGGTAGTGTTGCAGATTTAGTTCTGTCAAGGCTTGTAATTGAAGAGATCTTCTTGTTTTCAGGCTCACCAGTTACTTTTGGCTTTGGTACTTTATCACTGCTTCCCGATTTCAGAGAAACCTGATGGCCGCTGCTGCCTCTAGGGTCTGATAGTCTTCTAGTTCGGATTGAGGCTGCCTTTGGTTCCAGGTCTTTGGTCATGTGACTGTCATTATCATGCTTCAGTTCCGGTAATGAAGACATTGATTGGGTTAACCCACTTCCAGCTGGGTGTACACCATTTAATCTGCTGCTGGGTCTTGCGGTTTTCTGAGAACCACCTGACCCAGCAGCAGTCCTGGTAGGCAACTTTTGTATAGGTGAAGAAGAGTCACTGAATTTCAACCCTTTATTCGGGCCTGGAGAAAGCTTTGTTGGCAATTGGGATCCAGTCTGCTGAGAGGGCAGTGGCGATTGAGCAGGGTTTGAACCACCTCTTGCAGCGATTCTCTTTTGCCGCTCTCTCTTTAAAGCTTCTAACCGTTTTACTTCTTCCTCCTCCTGAAAATTTTCAAAATTATAAACTCTTGAGGTATGACCAGATCAACCCAGCTGGGCAAAGGAACCACAAACTACAGAAAATAATAGGCTGGTTACCAAAGGTGAAAAGTAGTGGGAAAAAAAAAAAAAAAGGTTGGTCAGTAAAGGTGCCAACTAGTGAATATAGAAAAGAGGTCCGATCATCACCTACAAATAATTGCAGGTTAACTCAACCTAGATGGTTTGTCATAATGGCCGTTACGGGGCCGTAAAGGCCGTTACGTAAAGTTAATGGTGGCAACCATAATGGAAAAAATAACCCGTAACGGCCAGTTACGCCCCCCGAAAGGCCATGACAGCCCCATAACAGTCCATTATGGAGCCGATACAGGTTTTTCAAGTTTTTTATCAATAAAAATAAAAGAGACCGTAACGGTTGTTAGAGCCCGTATCGTAAAGGTAACAGTGGTGGCCGTTACGGCCACCATTACTGTTACCGTTACAGAATACCTTGTTTCCTACAATGCTTTTTTACAGGCGTTTTCCCCAGAAAACATATGATATCCCTCAAGAAAAGTATTTAACAAGGGCAAAACTGGAAACCAAAATTCTGAAGGAATAAAAAATGTGTAGCAGTACAACCAGTTCTAGCCTTGTAGGTAACCCGTCCTCTAGAAAATTAGGTCTTGATACCAAATAATATTCCTAGATTGCTTTTTGTAACTTTTCATTTCAGTTTAGTATGGTACTGCATGAGCAGTATTCTTTTGTTAAATGCAGAAAAACACAGAAATGTACACTCTGAAATTTCAAAAATAGAAGAACAATCTGGCAGCTTGCTGCAACACGAACGTAGAACTTGGGCCTATCAAGCTTTTTAAAACTAGTCCAATTCCTTAAATTTCTGAATGAATAAAAACTGAAATTTCCTGATTAGCAAAAGAGAGAAATTTTCTTGAAAGTTAGTACAATATCCCAACATAACTTTGATGCTTTCAGCTGAAAAGATTAACGAATCAAGGATCACAAAGAAACAGGAACCTCTCTCTTTAAAAACCCAAAATACCCCTGACTCCTGTGTGTTCATGCCACTGACTTGTTTAAACTTTAAAGTGAGCAACATGGATGATTCATAATTTGCAATGACGATCTCTTGTGCTCCCTAATGTCTGCTTAATGTGTATGGCGGACATGGAGTCCATTGACCACTTATTTAACCATTGTCCTTTTGTCTGAAGAGTGTGGAATTATTTTCTAGCAGCAGATCAAGTGGTTAAGGTCATGCCAAAATCGATGGAAGATCTGCTTCAAGGGTGGCATGGTGGTGGAGCGAGGAAAGTTGGAAGATTTGTTTGGAGACTTCTCATTTTGGCCATTTCTCTTCTCATTTTGGCCATTTCTTGGGCTATCTTGAAGGAAAGGAGTGAGCGATATTTCAGAAACAGGACCTCGGTTGACGGAGTGATTTGTATAGTTAAAGGCTTTGTAAAGGGTTGGGCTCCTTTTGTTGATGCAGTTATGACTACGTCTGTTTCTTTCCGTTTGGGATGTTAGTGTAGCATTGTATTCTTTTCCTGCCTCACGATAGGTGTTCTAATAAATTTCAAAAAAAAAAAAAAACAGTGAGCAACATGAAAAGCCAGCAAACATTAGACGTGACAAAATAACAAAAAGCCCAACTAAAGTTCATTTGATTCTTTTCTTTCTACAAAACAACCATTCTCCTATTTCATGTTTCGTTCTAAAATCCATGAATAATTAGTACCAAGTAGGACATAGGCACAATTGCATAAATTTGACACAAGAAATATTTGAAAAATAAAAAATAAGTAAACAAGAGCTTTTCAATCATTTACAAAAAAAATATAATTTTATCCTTCGCTTGGTTGGTGGGTAGAAGCAAGGTGATCATGATAAAGATTCTCTTAAGAAGAGAAGGATGATTATCACAAATGAGTGGCCCCAATGCCTAAGGGGTTGTTTGGTAGCATGGATTCCATGTGAATTGGAATTACAAATCACAATTACCATGGAATCCATGTGAAATTGTGAATCAGAATCCTAAGTGGTGTTTGGCACCATGCATATGGATTCCATGTGAATCCAAAATTTGTGTTTGGCACGTTTCTCCATGCATGACATGCATTTCACTAAATTCTTGATGGCAGCCCACTATAAGGTTTATGTGAAATCCACTCGAATCACCAAGTATGTCATTCCATATTAGTCGTAGGGTCCAAAACTTAGCTCGATCCGTGATTTAGGTAGGACCATATGATTGGAAACAATATACAAGGGATGCCTCTCACAACTATTTCCCTTCGTATGGCCCACCTGAACCACAAACCGGGCAAACTTTTGGGCCCTACGGCTAAAATGGAGTGGCACACCTAGTGATTAGGGTGGATTTCACATAAATATTAAGGTGGAGCATACCAATTCTTGTAGCCAACTAAGTCATTTTCATGCAAAGACGTCTTCACGTCAACCCATCTAGGCATTAAAAAATGTTGTGGGACATGGCCACCATGATGTTTATATAAAATCCACACCGATCACTAGGTGCACGCGGATTAGGTACTACCCAAGCCCGTGCAGAGCTCAGGACAGGCCAGTACGTGGCACGTGCTTAGTGGTGGAGAGCAGACGTGGCAGGCTTGTGTCAGGCTTGCTGACGTGGCAGGTCTCTTCTGACAACGTGCTCTGCACCAATACGAACATGACACGTATGTGCCATATCAAGCCTGTCCCGAGCTCTGCATAGGCTCGGGTAGTACCTAATCCGCGTCCGTGCATCACTTAATTTGAGCCAGTAGGGCCCAAATATCATATTGCTCTGTGATTCAAGTCGGCCATATGAAGGGAAGCAGTAAGTCAGTAACCCTTACCCTCCAAACTGTTTCCTTTTGCGTGGCCCATATGAATTGAGGATGGGGCAGATTTTTGGTATGTACGCAGTACGCCTACATTTTAGCTTTGTATCTAACGGTTGTAGATGTGCAGGCACCCTCGCACATCTACAAGTTTTGAAAGTATGGCGCTCCTCCTAAAGTTTCTGCTTTTGTATGGCTAGGTTGGGAGGAATAGAATCCTCACCATGGATAATTTGAGCAAAAGAGGGATGGTGCTTCCAAATATATGCCTCCTTTGCATGGGGGATGCAGAATCGGTGGATCATTTGTTTATACATTGTCCATTCTCTACGAAGATCTAGGGCTAATGCTGAAATCCGTTCATTCCTTTCTCGCTTCCTGGGACAATGGTGGCATTAGGAAAGAAGGAGAGGCGGTTTGGAATCTGGTGGCTATAGCGGTCTTTTGGGCAATTTGGAAGGAATGGAACCAAAGGTGCGTCGAAAACAGGATGGACTTCGTGGAGGGAACCTATGGGAAAGCTTTGTCTTGGACTTTTGAATGGGCTTTGGGGTTAAAGGATTTGGATCCTTGTGTTATTTGTGCCCTGCTGGACATTTAGTCTCCCTTTTGTCTGTTTCTCCATTTTTTCCCACTGTCTACGGCTTCCAATAAAATTATCGTTACCTCTAAAAAAAATCTAACGGTTGGAGTGGATTTCATAAAATCATCATGATGGGCCCTGAAAAATTAAGGGTGGGTGTCTCTCTCTTGGCTTTTTCCTTGGTATGGCCCATCTGAATCACACACCGAGCTGATTTTGGGCTCTATAGTTAAATTAAGGGGACGCACTTATTGATTGGGATGGATTTCACGTAAACATGACAATGAGGCCCACCAATTCTTGATGCAAGCATACCGTTGATTCTAACGATGACGTCATCCATGGTAAACGGTGGTAATGGGATTTGAAAACATAGCTCTTGGTAAGGAATTTGAAACAGTTGAAAGGGTCGTAAATGGAATCCATTTACCACATCTGTACCTCTCTCCAAACGCACCTACTTTATTCCTTTACCACCATTTCCATGGTGCCAAACGACCCTTAAAGGATGAGGAGTTAACCAACCATTTGTTAATTCATCACCACTTCTTGCAAATTATTTGGTGGAAATTCCTTTCCCTCCATAAGGTGGCATGGGGTGATGCCATCTTCTTGGAGGCTCTTATCAATGAGTATGGTGGTAGGAAGGGTGAAAAGAGGAGATCGATTGTTTGGCACTTATCTTTGCCTGCTAACTTGTGGCAGCTGGCACGAACGAAGCAATTGCATCTCCATGATTGCTCGCCCACTCCAGATAGCGTCTTTCTCAAAGCTAAGTACTATATAATCGAATCAGCTTCTGTATTTAAGATGTTTGAGAGCAATTGCAGGTTTTTTGAGGGTTCATTCGGGTGTTGTTTTCCCCTTGTATCTGGCACAACTCCTTGTCATTCTTTACTTATTCTTTAATAATAATAAAATATCCTTCTAAAATATATATAATTTTAGCCATTTGAGGCAGAAGGACCTTAGTAAACTAACCAATATCTGAACTCACATGGAGTATATTCCTTTTTATGCTACACTTTTTTGTTTTTATTCAAAACTAGAAGAGTATTAAAAAGAAAAGGAAGAAGAAAAAGATCAGTTCAGCCAGTTTCAAGTTGCGACCGTCAGGGTGTTCAACCTTTTCCAAAACAGAGCTGTTCGAAAGCATAAAAGAGGAGTAATATACCTGCTCTTTCTTCATTTTCTGAATATCAGCTTTGAACATGCGTAGCTTCTCAGCACGTTCTTTTGCTTCGGCTAAAGGACTATACTTTGATGGCTTTCCCTTCCTCATCGCCACCTCCATCTTCCTTTTCTCTAAAGCATCTTGCGCTCTTGACTTCTTTTCCTTGTCTGACTTCTTCAATCCTTCATTCCCGCCCGTCACTTCTTCTGGGTTTCCATTCTCAAACACTTTGGCATCCTCAGCACAAAGCTGCATTTCATAATCTACAGCTGGATCATAACCAATAGACTCCCTTTCTACTCCACGCTCTGGCATCATGCTCAAGTCATCTGGTTCATAGCTGAGTTGGCTTCTAATCATATTGGAAGAATCTTCTGTTCTCTGGAGAGACGATGAGAACTCTGAACCCATGTCGATGGCAGTTCTGTTGTCTGTTCCAACTTGATCTTGCAAGCTTGACCTAAAAGGAACTATGAATGATTCATCTGTTACATTATTTGATCTTTTATCCAAATTATCAGCAGCCCAAAATTCATTTCCGGCAAGTGGATCAGGTGAATAATTCATAGTGCCATTCTTATTTCCTTGTTCGTATATCATGAAAGCATCATTCGCCCTTCTATACCTTCCACCTCCACTTTCCATTTCTGTGAACTGCGCATCCAGCTGGCTATCTCTCAATCCTCCACTAGGATGGAACCCTTCATGAGAAATTGCCGATTCATCATTTGATGCCCTCTGCTTATAGATCACTGCCTTGCCACTCACTATATCAAATTCAGACATTCTCTGGTTTGGAACTGCAGTCAAATCTCGTTCAGGAGGAAGTATAGGATCTTCTTCAACTCTCCTTTGTTGCCTCTTTGCAGTGACCTCTTTTTCAGCAGAAAACATGCCTCTATCAGAAAAATCTGTTTTCTCTTCATCATCTCGCAATAGAAAATTCTGAAAAGCCTGCCAGTTTTCACCAGTAGCATTCTGTCCATAAACTGCATCATCCCCATCATTTGAACTTCGAGTATTGGTAAACTTGGAATGACTTCCTTTGCCTTTTGCAGATCTCACAGAGTTCTTATGATTCCTTACTGGAGCATCAGACTGCAAATCCTCGTCATCTTCATTGGTCTCAGGTTCAGAAGCTGATTGAGACTCACTTCCTGATGAGTCATGCTTCTTCGAAGTAATATAATTGATGTTTCGAATAACAACCATGCCCGCTTGTTTCTTACCTGATCGACCAACTTTTTTCCGCCGTACTCGAACCTGTGAGTCTTCTTTCTCTAGCTCTGACATATTTTGATCTCCGCCATCTTGTGATTTTGCAGTGGAAGTACCCATTTCCGAAGTCTCTGACTCGAGATTGCTATCTTTACTATCCATGGAATGCCTTTTCTGCCCCATTCTTTGTGCAGCATTGAATCTGGGATCCTCCATTGGAGGATACGGTGGCTGGAAAAATGGGCCATGTCCAGGATAGTTCTGATAGTAAGGCATCCCTTGCATAGGATACTGTTGAAAGACTGGAGCACCTGGTGGAGAATGAATAGGCCACTGGGGATGCATAGGATGTTGAAAGTTGCCTTGAAAATATTCATGAGGGCCTAAAGGAACCTGGGAATGGATGGGAGACCTTTGATCTGGCAATTAAAAATGGATACCAAGATCATGAATTTATGATGTTCAAGTAAATTGTAGAGGACAAAAAGTAAATGTCAATATTGAAAAGAAAAGACACCATAAAACTGGGAAAACAATGTATAAAACTAAGGGTGGAAATGGGCCAAGTAGCCCGGCCAACCCAATGACATTGACCCGGCTTAGGCTGGGCTTGGACCTATTAACTTAGCCCATGGGCCAGGCTTGGGCCTTGCATGCATGGCCCAATCGATTTTCGGGGTGGGCTTTGGCTCGAGTCATTTTAGCCCGACCCAACTTTATATGTACATACGTTATATCCTACAAATGTCATTCTGGTCCCTAGTTAGGCAACCATCTACTTTGCATGTGGACAATTGGTTTCATTCCTCTACAATGTTTATTTCTTTATAAGAGCATGGCCCACTTGATAAACAAATAGATTAGGAAGAATCAAGCAGGAAATAGGGATTTTATCAATTTTCGGGCTGGGTCAGGTTGGACCGGATCGATCCCAGGCACAACCAAAAAAAAAAATTTGGGTTGGGTTTGGGCCTGCTAATGCACCCTTAATTTTAAGCCTAAACTTTTTAGCTTCATCATTGCAATCTTCATAAGACATGAGAATAATCCCAACTAGAGCAGGACACCGAACCAAACCGAGTCAAGCTTGACACAGCTTGGCTCAGCTCGGTTCGGCCAACAGCTTACCTAGGCCCGAGTTCAGCTTGGCTCAGTCCTCGAGCCGTACTAGCCAGCTTGACTCGGTTCGGTCAACAGCTAGAGACGAGTTCGAGCTCGAGCTTTCGGCTAGGGCAAAAAATGGGGCTCGAGTGAAAAGAAAATAGCTAAAATGGGGGACGGGTGGGCTTTTATATATATATGTGTGTGTGTGTGTGTGTGTGTGTGTGTGTGTGTGTGTGTGTGTGTGACACACACACACACAATTAACTTATATTTCAAGCCGAGTCAAGCTGAACCAAACCGAGTCAAGTTGGGTTGAGCTTCGAGCCGAGTTGAGTCAAGCTCAGCTTGAAATTTTTCAAGCTCAAAAAAACAGCTCAACTCAGCCCGGCCTGAACCCAGCTTCTGAGTCAAGCCGAGCTGAGCTTATCCAAGCCAAGTCAAGCGATTTCACTGAGCTAGCTCGGTTCGGTCCAGCTCTAGTCCCAACTGATGGCTTTCTACAACAGAAGGAAGAATCTGTCAATGTGTGAGGGACCCTTAAGCCAAATTTAAGGAAAGGAAAACTAACAGAAACATCCCGATTTTTTCAGGAGGAATGTTGTACAATGACATGCTAAAGCAGAAAATAACTCCTGCATAGTGGTGTCATATACTAGGGCTGAAACACGAGATGTCAGCCATTATGATTGGCTGCATGTGGGCCCTGATGTAATCTGTATGGAGTTGCTAGGGGAGCACCAAAGTTTTCTTCTTTTTTTTCTCCTTTTCTTTTTGTGTGTATGTGTGTGTTTATGTGAGCATATAGTCCAGTATGTTATCCTACGTCATTCTTCACCTTCCAATAAACAATCAAACAATCGTCTGTGACTTGCAAAAAGAGTACTGATCAAACAAGTAAAACCTGAAAGGTCTCTCATTCTACACAACATGGAACCCAACAGCATATTTTACCACATTCTTCAAGAAGTAAAATTTCTATCTATAGAACGGATCAAATTATTGTGCATTGGTAGCTTCTATAAGTATTGAAGATCCTTTGGTCAACTAGAAAGAGGCATTTTGGTACATTGTTCAAAGACCAGGAGCTCAGATTCATCTCAATCAACCAAGGATACACAGAGAGCAATTAATCAAAGCACTGGTTAGTTGAGATGGTGACCCAGCCTTGTTCTAATAAAATTTGACCAGGTTTAACTAAAAATCATTAAGTAAAATAAAAAGGGAAACAAAAAACGTCCAAAATAATCTTCTATATAGAAGAGGAGTGTAGCTTTGTCATATCATTATAATATAAGATATAAAAATTTTAAATTTAAATAAGGTCTCAACAATATCAAATGTTGATGAATGATACAGTGGAATAGGGAGGATGGGGGATTGCAGCATATCTAATTGAGAGATTATAGTCTTCATGCATTTGGAGTGCCCTGAAAGGCCCATCTCTTGCAGATAGAGCATTGGTCATGGATCTACACTATTGAGTATTGACCTGACGAGCCTCTACATAGAATGGTTCAAAGATCTAGGCTGTTGACCTGATGAGCCTCAGCAGATATGGGGTTTGCCCCAAAAATCTTCCAAATTTACAATCTTGTCCATCCAATCTTTGGCATTTTTCCAGACCCTTGCTGTATTTATCCATAACCATTTACTTTAGGCCACTTATTGAAGAGTTAAGATCTACCAACGTGGAACATTTGTGGTATCCCCCCACCCTGATGGGACTTATCAGATCAATGATCTGGATCAGTGAACATGAGCCCCATTTGCAAAAACTAGCACACCAGGAAACATCTGGCATGTTAGGAACAATTGCTCATCTCCATCATCATCATCTAAGCGTTATCCCAATTAATTGGAGTCAGCTACATGAATCCTTTTATCCACCGTTCCACTCTATCGAGGACCATAACTACAGTTAGACCATAGGTCATCAAGTCTTCTTACTACCTCCAGCAACATCCTTTGGGGCCCAGTCAGGGGTAATTGATCAGGGTCATCACGAGGATGTGAAACAACCTAAAGAATTGCATATCTTAACCCTCGTACATTGTGAATTTCACTAATTAAATGGGGGCTGTGGTTTTTTTCACTCAAGTATCGTTAACCTTCTATTGCATGCCAATTGATGCATGGATAAGATCTGATATCTATGATTCTTAGAATACAACCCACCCATCAACTTCTAGATCAACGGTCCCGATCATCCTAAGACATACAGTAAAGAAGCTAGAAATGGATTCGGTTAATGTGGTTTCTAGCAAACTTATTTCTAGAAATCACACCATTAGTTAATTAAATCAATCACTTCTGGAAGATGCCCTTGGGAATTCTTGAGGCAGCTAATCAATCAATTCTGAAGAGGATGTGTTGGCTAAGCAGGATGCAGTGAGCGAGAGAGCGAGCGAGAGAGAGAGAGAGAGAGAGAGAGAGAGAGAGAGAGAGAGAGAGAGAGAGAAGGAATGCTCACCTGCGCACCAGTTCTCACTAGAACTCATGAGCACTTTATGAGGACTCATTACACGTGATGTGAGCGCACAATCTGAGCCATCCATGTGATGAAGCAGCCCAAAAAACCCCCACAGCCCAACTTTCAACCTGATCTAAAACTCTGGTGGACCATATAGAGGCAAATCAAGGGAGGAAACTGTTTCTTTCACCATAGCCCACCAAAGTTCTGGATTACGTTGAAAGTTGGGCCCGGGGGGTTTTAGAGGTTCTGCATCACATGGACTGCTCAGATTTTGGGTTGTCGTCACGGGTGATGAGTCCTCAAAAAGTGCTCATGGAACTCGTGAGAACTGGTGCGTAGGTGAGCTCTCTCTCTCTCTCTCTCTCTCTCTCTCTCTCTCTCTCTCTCTCTCTCTCTCTCTCTCTCTCTCTCTCTATATATATATATATATATATATGGCATGTTGTTTTGGTGGTAAAGAAACAATGTCCAAATGATGTGTGGATGATGAATGGTTCAATTCCCACTCTACATTTTTTACAAACTTTATTGCTCTACAAAACTTAGCCAATCTACTGAGCAGAACTCAGGTGAGTTTTGTACATAACCATGTTAGATGGGAAATCGGGTTGTTTTAAGGTTTGTCCAAGTTGACTCAGCAGATTTCCAAGTAGACTCACCAAGTTTTTAAATAACAGTTGGTATCTTCAAAAAAATAAAGGGATTTGTCTTTTTTCTTATTACTTTTATCTATAATTCCTGTTATAATCTAAAACCTAATAGCTGGGAACCATACCTGCACTGGCATCATTACTTTTCTCATTGCTCTCCATGCCCAACTCACCATGGGATTCAGGCCATGGTTCCCTGAATTCCTTCTGCTTCATAACATCACCAGAGAGCACAATGCCCATAGCATTCATAGAAGAGAAATCCGATCGAGTAGACATTGCTTCAGCTGCCTCAATTTCCAGCCATTGTCCAGTTTCATGCTTTTGCTTCCACAATTCCATATACCTTAAGCATGCTTCTCTGTTTCAAGAAACAAGCATCCACCAGGGGCAAGCTTTAAATAAGAAACCAACACCAACTTACATTTGAAAGAAAGGAAACAATAAAGTGATTTCATTAGAAAATCCTTTGAGCAATAAAAAAAAGGAATACACCCACGTCAAACGCGTTGCCCCAAAGCATTCAGCAAATGATATCAACTGTGCCATCTGATCCATGTCAAAACCTGCAGCTACAGCACGTGCAAAGGCCATGCCCTGTTCTTTCTGCAACACAGTTTTGCGTGTCTCGAGCACTCTCAAAAGCTGGACTCTGGGAAAAGAAACAAGAATAGGATAAAGCATATCCCACACAAACTTTCTTAAAACATTGATCCTATATGAAATGAGCCAAAAAAATTTGCAGCCATAATAGAAAAGAAGTATCTCAGGCGTGATGCAAGTCTGTCAAAAGATATTCACATGCACACAATTTTGGTACATGTGCACAAATGCATGTGCCAGTATATCTGCTTGTATAATGTAAGACTAGATTACTAATTCTCTCTTATTTACTCAATAGCTTAAGGGCATGTTTGAATTGCACAATTTCTTGGAAAGGAAATGGAAACTTTAATCATTACCAAATGATAATTTCCACTAAGCACAATTGAAAATTGGATTCCAATTTTAGGGTACCTGCTTGGATAACAAAAGGAACTCTCATATCCATTAGACAATAGTTACCAAGTTTCATATGCCAGAGATTCCTAAATATGGAAAATTCTAATGATTGCTTTGTGGAATCCACCCTTTTCTTTGCTATCCCAAACTGTTACATCAAAGGAAACTCTTTTCCTTTTCCATTGATTTCCATGGCAAATTCATTTTAAGATTAATGGGTCATGGGCAACATTTCACATCCTCACCCCATCTTAATGACAACCAAAAGTTCACTTTTTTTATTTATGATTCTGCACTTCTGGGAAGTTCACTGGTACAAGAGCTGATCAACCTAAGCTTTAGGAGCAATGTTCAAGAGTCCGTAATGTGCCTGACTCGGCCATAACCAAAACAGATACAAAACCTTAAATTGTTCAGTTGTCAATGTCTTGAATTGGGGAAGGGAGGGCAGTTATTGCATAGGGGACTTGTATATGTGATCCTAAGTTGCTAACTCAGCTAAGCCTAGTCTTTAATCCAAGGGTTGAAGATGTGGAAGGAAGCAATCACTATTCTACCCTTGTACAGAACAACAGGCACAACCTACAGAATTCAGCATGACAAGGTTAGTAGAATGTTGGTATTCTTACTTTGAGTTCTCCTCTTGTGTGGTGGAACCATTTGATTCAGCTGCATGTACCCCGGGCTGCAATACATGAAAAGAAATTTTGTTTAGAACAGTTGTCATCCAGTCCTCGTGTGATTTCTTATTAAAAAAAAAAAAGACATCACATGATGGGGGCATGAGCAGTGCCAATACCTTGAAAAGAACAATTGCTTTGTTTTCACTAGCATCAACAATGGGCTTGCGACCTGTCCATAATAATGCAGAGTCATAGGAAGGATATCCCATCAATCAGCATTTATTTTAAACATTCATCAGCATCTAATAATTCCAGAACATAAAAATGGGAAAGCAATGGCAAAATCAGTTTGTTATGGAGTGGAGACCACAGATGGGAAGAACCATAACCAAGGCAAGAATAATGAATTTACATGGACTGTCTTGCATAGAGATTTGAAATAAATATCGCCGACAGAAATAGGAATGGAAACAATGTAATATTCATAGATAAATGTGCTTATCAAACTAAAAATGAATAATACACACATACATGCTTTGGTCAGATGATGCTATGTAACTATCTGATCTATGGCACAGAACATAGATGGTGTTAACTCTTCAAAAAAAAAAAAAAAAACATAGATGGTGTTACACAGAAAGGGCCAACAACCAGACAACACATGCATGCATGCATTCATGACAAAACAAATATCTTTACTTTGTTAGTACCTTCAATGCTTTCTGTGGATCTTGCTTGATGGCCTTCCACCTGCTACATAGAAAAAGGACTAAAGATCAATCACTATTACATGGGCTCAATCACTATTACTTATCTTAAAGTACATGGATCACGTAGGACTGGCCGAGGGTATTACTTACAGTGCTCAACCCTTGATTGTCGATGCTCTGACTAGTAATTGCTTCATCAATCTGTAAGATTTCAGATTCTATAGTATTCACTCGCTCCAAGACCTCAGGCGTGCTCACAAACCGAACAAACCTAACAATGGCATAGTAAATTCCATCATTTGATCAGTCCCTTAAAATATCAAGTAGTTTGCTAAGAAGAAGCAACATAAACAATTAAGTATGCATAGACGGGTTCCTTGTCAGTTGTGCTAAGGGGCAATGTGGGGTGTGACTGTTGGCATGTGAGTGGTGTTGGTGCTAATAAATCGGTGGGTGCCCTGCTATTTTGTGTAGTCAACTACACAAGCGTGACCCTTTACATGTGTAGGGGCTCCAAGCTAAGTGGTTTGCCTAGAAACTGCCCCTCCATGACCCCACTTTGCTTGCTCACCTTTGGGGCATGTATATGATAGTAGCAATGGGGATCATATTGAGTGGGACCATGTTGACATGTGAGTGATGCCAATAGGACCACTGCCATGATGCGTTCCAAGAGCCAAGACAAAAGAGGTAGGTTAACATCTAGTGGGCTACTGATTGGAAAACTTCTGCCAATCCAACACTTGACAATGCCAAATTGTTGGAAGAAGAGCTAGGATGATGACTATGACATGGGATCTTTGTAAGTAATGAATCTCATGCAAGGCTGCAACAACTCCCTGCAATGCAGCCCGGTAAAAGAGGCTGCTGTCTAGTGGCAAGCCAATCAGAAATTGTTGCCACTGTACCATTTAAAAGCCAACTCCAAAAGCTGGGAGAAAGGTTAAGATGATGATGACGAGATGGGTGTCTATCAGTAAAGAATTTTGTGCAACACAACTACAACTCTGTCTGTCATGCCAAAGTTTAAGAATTTGAAACTCAAGTTTGAAGGGGCCAAGTGGCAATTCAAAGATCAAATCAGTAATTCAGTTTTAAATTGCTAGGTTTTTCCTCTATTGATAACAATGAACATGCCTAGGCTGTAATCTATTTTTTGTAGTTTTTCAATTCCTGAATCGATCTTATCATGCATCAACGAATTGTCTGAGCACTTGTTCGAGTTCCCACGAGTTTTAACCCCAATACTTGAGGAGTGATTAAGATGAGTTGACACAGTGAATCTTTAACAAATTCGATGAAGATACTACATGTATTTTTAAAGATAATCAAGAATTTTAAATGTTGGCTATTAACTCTAAGTGTTGGCTATTAACAAATAAAAATGAGTGAAAAAACAGCCCTTGCTTTGAATGGCATGAAAGTGCATCCCATGCTAAGACACACTATCAAACTTACAGACCTCTCGACAGTGCCCTTCGTAAACCATGACGCATCACTTCCAGGATCCGGTTCAAGTGTAATTGAATAACCTCCCTTGGCAATCTGATCTTGGGCTGTGCTCAAGTGGGCAAGAAAAGGGTTCAAAAGCCCCGAAGCAATCTTTTCCATCTTTCCATTTGCTGTAATAACCAAATCACATCTGACAAAAAGGGCAGGAGATATCCATTAGCAAGGACCAACGTGGATTGTCAAAGACACAATTCACATCTTAAAATTCTAGGATTTCATAATAAAAAAATATGTGAAGTGAACATAGAATCTTAAAATAGCATCATTCCTTTTGAAATGTGACAATTCACAGAAAGAACAGAATTAAAAGAAAAGAAAAAAAAAATTATCTTATCAACTTGTTCACTTCATACCACAGAACACAAAAAGATGCAAGTCCATCTAAAGTTCCTTCAGGGAAATATCCACTAAACGGATATCAACAGATTACTCTCGAAGCATGATCGATCTCTCACAGCACGCTATAGGTGCACTAAAATGCACATCTCAACTACAGTCCACATTGATCTTGTTAAATATCTTCTTTGGTAATAAAATCCCAACTTCCAAATTTCCAATTACTGAATGCAAAGAACATAAGAATCCACAAATCAAGTTTGAAATTTCCTAAGACAATAAATAAATAATTGTCAATATGTTCATAACAGCAAAGCAGTAATATCAACCTTGAAATTCAATAACCCAATTTGGGAACTAAGAAAAGAAATAGTTCAAAACTCAAGGAAATGGAAATGTGATTTTCTATGCAAATGTGAGGAAACGTAAATTGGTTTCCCCTTCTTGTTTCCTCGGAAATCTGATTGTGTCCACTTCCTCCACCACCAGAACCACCAAAGCACCTCAGATCTGGACCACACACAAGGTGGGCACACCTTTGATTGCCAATCCCTCCCCAAAAATATTACTTTGATCAGACTTTAACTGGATGATCCTATCCATCCAATCAATTGCTAGGAAAACGGATGGTCCATAGTATTGAAATAGAGAAGATCCGATCTGTCATCTGGACTGTCCGTCATGTGATGCCCACCTTCGATTGCCATCCCTCCCATAAACATGCTACAGGATAGAAACAACCCATACAACAAAACATTCAAAACTCCATTGAAAACACACTACAGGGATTGAAACAACCCATTCTTCCACTACACAAAAAGATGATGCTGACAAAACCGACTGAAAATGCAACTAACACAGAGATTATCAAATTTCAACAATCCTTAAAATACATAAAAACAAAGAAAGGATCTTTGCTGAAGCATCACGAAATCAAACCACAAAAACCCTAAAAAAACCAACAGATTCAAGAATTGTATGTTTTCTACTAACGAATTCCTCAAAAAAAAAAAAGATAATTCACATCCGATCTATTGAAAAGAAAAGAAAAAATCAAATGCCGAAAATCCACTCATTTAAACCCCCAAAACTCGAATTAACAAGATTCTGTACACAAACTGATCGAATTAAAAACAAAATGAAATCAAACAAAACAAATCTAAAAAAAACAGCAAAATTCAAATCAAGAAATTACCTTGTTCGAGTAGGTGTGAGCTGAAAAACTGCCGAATCAAGGCGAGTCTCCGACTTCATTGCGACAGAACAGATCGGATGAAAAGCTTCGAGTGCTTCGGATCTTTGTCAAGAACTAGGGTTTGAATTAGCAGAGGAATAAACTAAACTGAAATTCGATAGACAAAAAAAAAAAGGAAAAAAAAAAAGGAAAAGCTTACATTCTCTATGAGAGAGAGATGGAAATCCAGGAATTTGGTTTCTTCGAGAGAAGGGAAGTGAATTTAAGATCCAAATCCACAGAATTCAAAGCAGCCACAGAAGGGATGCGAATTTAGATCCGAGAGAGAGAGAGAGAGAGAGAGAGAGAGAATGGTTATTTCATTTCTTAAAATAAAATTTAATAGAAAAGGGTATTTTGGTAAATTAGAGTGTAAGAAAATGATACAACAACTGTCTAACTTTGATACTCTGGTAGGGTGTGATGGATGATACACAGGCACTTAGAAATCACTTAAAGATTAAACTGTCCAATTTCTACCAGCTTAGATGTATTGTAAACCAAAAATTATGATTATTTGATTTATCTAACTTTCAGATTGAAGGGAACTTTTTGGACGGTTAAAAATGAAAAATATTCAATGGTTTTTTTCAAGAAATAAAGTGTCGACGAATCAAAGGTTAGGATTGATCAACCAATCAGATTTTTGGATTGAATTTAGAGACTGTAGGTTCCACAATTTAGCCGGTTTAACTTGAGTTTATGTGTGCAAATGTGCAAATGTGTAACATTTCCAAGTGACTGCGTATCAAGCGTCATACGCAGCCAGAGTATCAAATAACTCCCGCAGTTTTTCAGTGTACATGATTGGCTGGCTGCTATGTACACGTGGGCTTAGCGTCACCAAGGTAGAACACGTGTGAGAGATCTAAACAATTCATCATGAACACGTGTGAGTGATATGAGCAATTCATCATGTTTAGATGATGTAGACGAAAAATGGGGATGAGCCACATGGGGCCAATGAATATGGACGGCTGATGTTTCAGCCAAACCGTCCATTTTTCATCATAGAAGTTATGGGTGGCTTTCTGGACGACAGAGAATTCTCACAGTGATCCTTCAACGGTCCGGATACTGTACATGTGCAAAACTCTGGCAAGTATGACACGTGTCCCCTTTTATCTGGCGCGCGCGAGTACACTTGGCGTGCGGCCTAGAGATACGGTAGACTGAGGAGCTGGACCCCTTATAGCTGCATTTGGACTGGTTGGTATTCACAACACCTATCTGGACCGTCCATTAGGTCCAGTTCACTCTTCCTAAGCTATTAAGCCAAAGCAATCTGACGGTCTTAAACACCCGTGACTGGAACATCTTCTCTGAGTGATCCTGTCCATTCATTTTCGCATACAACTGTTTGAACCATTCAATCAAGTACGATATTTTCCGGGCAGATAATAAAAGTGAATTGTACTTTATAGACGGCCCGGCTATCTGATGTCGTTGGCTGCAAGGCGAAATGCAACTAAGCGCGAGGGACGCAGATTGGGTACTTCCCAATCAGGACCAAGCTAGAGACGGACGGTCCTGTCAGGGGTGGGCGTAACGTATTTGTTCTATCCACGCCGTCCATCTATTTTGACGGATCATTTTAGGGCATGATCCTAAAAAAAGGCAGATCAAAAGCTCAAGTGGACCACACCACAGAAAGCAGTAGGAATTGAACTCCTACCATTGAAAACTTCCTAGGACCCACCGTGATTTTTATTTGCCATCTAACCTGTTCATAAGGTCACATAGTCCTGGATGAAGAGAAAACATAAATATTAGCTTGGCCCACAAGAAGTTTTCAATGGTAGGCTTTCAATCCCATTGCTTCTTGTGTTGTGGTCTACTTTGATCCTTAGATATGCATAGTTTTGGGTTAATGACCTAAAATGATCATTAAAAATGGATGGACGGAGTGGATTAAACATATACATCAGGATGGACCCCACAGAGCTCTTGACAGTACCATCCGTCACTAGCTAGGTACAGGTGGGGGCGCTTATTTATTTAACGGCTCACCGTTCGATTCGGATTCTCGAAATGCGAAGAGGATTCGCGCGAGGATGCATTGAAAAGATTCTGCTTGGACATGCCGACGTGGAGAAGTTGTTCGAATCCAGACCACTTATCCGGTTCGTCCGTCGTCCACCGTGGAAATTTCGTGGACCAGAAATGAGGTTAGGCCCTTACCAGATTTTGATATAAGCGTGGCCATCTTTTAGAAATGAGATATTTTTCAGGTGGGGTTATTTGATACTCTGGCTGTGCGTGGCGTTTGATACACAGCCATAGGGAATTTGCATGCGCTTACATACATTAACTCAAACAAGTACGTGGATTGCGTCCAGAACACCCAGAGCCACGTGCGCACACACAGCGTGGGACCTACAGTGAAAAAATAAAGATTTCCATCCTGAAATGCTGATTTTGTCTTACATATGCGCGTGTGGAAGTGTAAGGGCTGTCAATTGGCTAGGCTAGCCCGTTGTGGGGCTTTCGGGCCTGGCCAACCTGATGCGTTGGGTGCTTGAAAACTTCTTAAAGATATGGATCAAGCTAATATTTGTTTTTCCTGCGCCTGTCGTGAGTAACCTCATCAATAGGTTGGATGGCAAATAAAATTTATAATAAGGACTAAAAAAGTTTCTACAATAGATGTCATTATCTCCACCATTTCATGTGGTGTGGTCCACTTAAGGTTTGGATCTACTTCATTTTTGGTTCATGCTCTAAAATGAGCTGCAGATCTGCTTCATTTTTTGTTCATACCCTAAAATGAGCTTCCGAAACCGTTGGATAGTAAGCAATGTACATTGCATACATTACAAATGACCCACATGCCCAACTCATCAACACACCAATGTTGGGGTGGTGTTGGCTACTTGATTTGTATCTGAGCTTGGGCTGCAATATTAGGTCCGAGGGTCGGGCTCAGGCTTAAGTATCATGTACGTTGTTTTTTAATGGGTCAGGCTTCAACCAAGTATCATGTATGTTATTGTCGCCTCTGCCATTAACAAGGCTTCTAAGCTTTTTTGCAACAACTCTCTCCCACCTTTCATAAAGAAGAGAAGAAGAGAATGAAAGAGAAAGCTTCAACTCCCTTCCATGCATTAAACCCACCATCCCATGCATCTTCCCCTTCTTCTTCCTTCCAAGATTAAGAGATCATTCTCCTTCCTTTCTTCTTCTTCCTAACCTCCCTTCTCCTCCTTGCCTAAATGGCCTTAGCATCTTCTACTTGCACCTCAACTCTCTTGTACCTACAAAACCCATTTCTTCTTTTCCCAAATCTTCTTCTGTTATGTGGTTGAGGTAGAAATCCCACCCTCCTTAAACAAAACTCTCCAAAGCTTGCAACTTTCCTTCACTCTTTCGAATGCCTCTTCATCTTGCGGGCTGTAGAAATGGCTCAACACACTTGAGTTCGGGCTCAAGCTAGAGCCCTGCAGTAAACTTTTTTGAGCTAGACTTAGGCTGAACTATTCGAGCCAATCACAGGCTCAAGCCTACATAAAATAATTAGCCAAGCTTGGATAGAGCTCAGCCTGGCTCCAACCCGGTCCATTGACACCCCTAATCAAGTAAATCCAATTCCTAACCCTTAAATTAGGTAACGTGGCATGTGAAAAGGAGAGAGGAGGCAAATTGGAGAAAGAAAAAGTTAGTGCCTTAAGTTTTGGAAAAGAAAAAGTAATCACTTTCAAGTAAATTATTGAACTTTTAGCTAGTTTTGGGGGTGAAATTTGAGTTGATTGGCAGACATCACCCACTTTTTTAAGTTATTAAATATCCTTTAGTTAAAAAGTCTTTAAATGTTGCAAAAAAAATGTCAAGGCACGAGCTCACATTATACATAGTACAAATTAAATTGACTAAATTGTGAAACCCAATGTCATTGAGTCATGGTCCTAAAATTAGATTAATTGAAAAACCCTAAACTTGGGCCCATGGACACTTGTTGAAATAAGGCTACATTTAGACTAGTCTTTGTTGAAATAAAACTACATCTTGGTTAGACCCCAATTAGAGGTTACGATTGCCTTACTAATCATATTTTGGGAATATGATCCATCGCCTTAGATTCTTGCATAGCTATACACCACACAAGTTATTTCGAGATGGAGCCGATGCATGGTTCGTGAAACTCATTTTTGTATACTAGCCTAGAAAACTAAGTAAACCTATTTGACTAGTAACAAGAATAATATAAAGATGAGGAAAGCATATTCCTAATATAATGGATGTAAAACTACAATAGTCTATACAATACATTATATATACCAAATGTGCCACATGTGTTATTGTTTATATTCAAGCACCAGGTGTGCTCATAGGCCATTATTAATCTTCAGTACCTTACATTGGCACATGTATTATAAATGCTATATGTGCCACTCATATTGATATGAAAGTAATGAACCCTGTTGTCACACAAATATGGACAACAAGTACGGCTAGCCTTATAACCTTTCACCCCCTCGTTCTCCCTAGGTGCAGGATGCTGGAGGCCCTTCGAGGTTTGCTGGACCTGCAAGAGAAACACAAAGTAGACAGGGGGGAGGTGCCACTGTGCGGCTAGGAACTCTTCGATGCCTAGGTCAAGTTTGAAATTTTTTAGAGTAAGGGGCTTAAGGCTAAGGAGTTTCGTACCTTAAAAGTGGAGACCCCTATTTATGAAACTTGGAGGAACTTTCTTGAGAGTTGAGTCCTGCTAATTAAGATACGTTAGTAGAGTCCTAGTTTATTCTCCCTCTATCGTGTCGAAAAAGTCTTACTAGGAGTAGAAATAGATCTCGAAATATTCAAATTTATTCAAATATTTCGGACTGACTCTGGAAGGTGGTCGGTCAGTCCTACTTGAGGAGCTCAATGTCTAAGCTCCCTCACTTGGTGTCCATTTCGGACTATGGAGTGCCCTCGGGTGAGGCAAGGACTTTAGTGGTGTGTGCCCTTTGGGCGGAGTGTCATTGACGAGCCCTTGGTCCTCGACCTTAGCTAACGGCCAAACTATGGTCTTGCTCTGCTCACCGCAATTGTAGAAGTCAATTGTGGCTATCATCATATGACATTGGCTCATTCTAATATGAGGTCTTGTATTTGGGACTCTTGGGCCTATGGGCTTCTTCCTATATGTGGGCCAGCTCGAAATCTTCTCATAACAAATCTTATGTGATCCGGCATATATTTTATTCACACATATAAATGTATCCACTTATATTTTATTTCTCATGATTGTTAGATGCACATGGGTGTTTGATAATTAAGGAACAACACTACTAATCCACAATAGCATAATTTAAATATCTTATTAAGATAACTTTGCACCTAGACTCTCCAACAATAATACTTAATTCCCTAATTTAATTGATTATGCCACATGTAAAATTTATGAGTGCTTCTGTATCACGTGGGTTTCACTGCATCACGTAGGTTTTACTACATGAGTGTTCACTCCCCAAGTGTAGGGTTGCAAAGTAGTAATAATTCGGAAAGACCGAGTATCGTTCCCACAGAGATTTATGAATGGGTATTCTTAGGATTTAACGAAAACAAGTAGTAATTAAGATCCTATTAAGAACTAAAGCTAGAAAACAATGAATTGAGTTTAAACAGTGAATGGTTAAGGTAATTTCAATCTAAAAAGGCACTATAGCGCCAAGGATCCACTTTTGATAAGTTTCAATGCATCAACACAACTAGGTCTCTCATGACTCAATCGGAATCAAATTCCTTTCTCTATTCGATTGGAATATAGAGCAGCTCAATCACAATTATCTAAAACAAGTGCTTATTAACTGATTTGATTCCCACAACCATGCTCAAGCCTTGGGCACACTCAATTGTATAGGCCAAGCCTCTTTCCAATCTAGTTGAGATTCACAACCATAGCTTTCACCAAGTCCTGTCACTAGACCTGATTACAACTCATGATTTGAACTCTAATCAAAACAAAAATCAATTAATAAACAATTATTCCAGATCATACAAAAGATAAGAATTTTAATTGCATGAGTTCCCACATGAAAATCAAGCCATTGCATACAAGGCAATCAAAGCATTTACCATACCCGAAGTCAATGGTAGATCAATGCATTACACAAGCATAAACAATACTCAAAAGCTAAGATACTAAACTTAGAATCACTAAGAATCACATGAGCCCGGAGTCATCAAGAATCAAAGTAGAAACCAACATAGTACTTGAATCAAACTCAAATTGAACTAAAATTCTTCAATTAAAACATAAAAGGAAACCTAAGGTTGCATCAATCCATCAAAAACGAATCAAAAGCTTCACCTCTTAGCCCTAGCTAAGAGGTTTTAGTTCATCTCTAACATCCTTGAACTAGAAGCCTCTAAAAACATGAAAAACTACTAAAACAGGAAGAAAACTAGAAATCCGAAGTCGAATCCGTCTCCTGAGCAATCCCCACGTCGTAGCCTCCTATGGTATGATGGGAAGACATCCTTTTATAGCTTGGAGGAGTCCAATACGCAAGAGAACTCCAGAAATTGCGTAAACTTACGCTATTGCGCAGAAGATTTCGGAATTCCGAAATAGAAACAAGCTGTTTACGCTGGCCGACCGGTCATGACCGGTCGGACTGGCCTGGCCGACCGGTCTGGCTTCTTTAAATCATCATTCCAGCAGCTATGCCCGACCGGTCATGACCGGTCGGGCTTGTTCTCTGATCAGTCCAGCAAGTGAATGGGGTGGCCGACCGGTCTGGCTGCTTTGGCCGACCGGTCTTGACCGGTCTAGGCTACTCTTTCTTCATTATTTCTTTCTTTCTTTCTTCTTTTCTCTTCTCTCCTTGCTTGTCTTTCTTTGGTCTTTCTTCATGCTTGATCTAATGGTCTTTAACACTCATAAAGAGCTCTATTTAGCTTTCAAATGGTGAACTCTCCATCTTGTTCCTACAATCACAAATCATGTATTAAGTTGGTCCTTTAAACATGTATATCATACATAATGAGTGATGAATTAGGGTTAGAATATGCACAATTATGAGCTCAACAATGAGTATCAAATAACTCCCCCTAGGGCCAATTTGAATGATGGGGAAAAAAAAAGGAAAATAAGTAACTTTTTCTACTATGATGTAAGGCGACTTTTAGGCCCCTTTGGATGCCAAGTTGGTTACTTTTCTACTTGTGGTAGCAGATAAGTAACTTGTTTGAGAT
Source organism: Liriodendron chinense (assembly GCA_003013855.2). NCBI lineage: Eukaryota > Viridiplantae > Streptophyta > Magnoliopsida > Magnoliales > Magnoliaceae > Liriodendron > Liriodendron chinense. The sequence continues at coordinate 7,634,319 of ML058445.1, read as the reverse complement.
AAGTAGGTTCAGTTTATGATTACTAATAAGTAACTTTTTTTATTTAAAGTTACTTAATCACTTCAATTTAATGAGTAAAAATTTAGGCATAAAAAGCTTAAGTAACTTACAATCCAAACCCTCTCTTATAAAATTTTATTTGGATATTTACTTGTCATCCAAACAACATCCTCAAATTAAACTCAGTAGGAATTTATATTGAAATCTGGAAATAAAAATAAAATAAAATAAAACATAACAGGGAAGTTAGGCATAAGTTATATGTGGAGCTCATTGCGATGTTAGTAAGAAATCTACTCTGTTCATCACTTTCGTAAGCTAATAGTAACATAGGAACCCAAAAACAAGACAAATTAAAAAGCATCACAGAACAAGAAATAACGAGGATTAAACGCCCACCATTAAAACCTTCCTGGGCCGCAAAAGTTTTGGATCTGGCTAATGTTTGTGCTCCCCGTTCATCCAAGTGGGAAATACCGTCATGAACAGTTCAGATGGCACATAAACAGCATGGTGAGTCCCGGGGAAGTTTCAACGGTAGCCATTTCGATTCTCACTGTTTCATATCATGTGGCCCACCTGAGTTTTATATCTACCTAATTTTTAGGTTCTTATTCTAATATTAGCCTGTGAAAACGATGGACATAGTGGATATCCCAGCGTGTTTCTCATGCCCCTAAAATGAGCTGAAAAAACAGATGAACGGACGGCATGGATAAGACATACATCCACTGTGGGCCCCACAGAGTTTACTCAGTACACTAGTTACTCGATACGCAATCCGATTACACTATTGCAATACATGACTGGTCAAATGACTAGGATCATCAGTTATGTGTTTTTGGACTATCCACTATATGGACGGTTCGAATCGATGCCCACTAAATGGACGGTATGGATCAATGTATTTCCCTGTCACGTGGTTCTACCCATGGTTACAAATTGATCACGGGTACATATAACAGAAGCGTGTGGCTCGCATTATGAGCTATTGTATGATCTAAAATACGGACAAAGGATTTGGTGGGCCATCTGATGATCGGTGCCGATCATATCAACAAGAGCCAGGTTAGCGCGTGGGAACAGTGAGATTTATATGGCAACTCTCATGAGTAGACATTGCAGCGCCTTGCTGTCTTTCTCGGACCGGACTCCTGTACAACACTTGTTTTACGCATACCTAAGATATTCGGGGCCCACCATGATGTAAGTGTGACATCCTCTCCATCCATCAGTTTCCGCAGGCACTTGTATAAATGAGTCCAGGGTATTTTATTCTAATTATTTTATTTGAGAGCTAAATTGCGCTGGAAATCGTTTGAAATGTTTCAAATTAGTTGACGAAAATACCCTGGGGTTGGGTTTTTCAATCGTGGTTGCTTAAAAGATCCGTTGGATTCACTTCGAACAGACGTCTACTTGATAAGTGGGCCCCGATAGTGATTGCTCAAAATTACTCTGATGTCCCTATATTCCAGTGTATTTACGTTCCATCTCTCAACCTTATAAAATTTACAAAATAGACCTGCACTAATGAAAATTTCAATTTCCTTCCTTGATTTTCCGGTTTGGGTTATCATAGACCGTTAAAAAAATACCATTGATCATATGGCAGATGGCCCATTGGAGCAATCTATTTGGAGAACTAATCACACACAGGTGTCATCATTTCCACCAACATACCATCTATGTAAGTCATCAGGGCCCCACCATGAAGATCACTTGGGACATAAATCAGGTGGCTGTACAAATCGGGTGGACCACACCGTTGAAATCAATGGATAACCAATGGTGTGATTCAACATACAGGTGTGTCCCACCTAATGGTGGGATCAACCTCCTTTTTTACAAGGCTGGCATTCACTGTGGTGCCTACAATTTACACGGCACTGATGTCTACGTTGGTGGAGCTATGGCACTGTACAGCAAATTATGTTACTTTTAGCTGTCCACACAATGTTTAGACTTTAAACCGCTAGGTTCCTGAAGTGGTGGTGACTCTTCAATCTTACACATGGCCAGTTGTATGAAAATCCAGACTATTCAAACTGCTGGCTCGATCTTATTCTAACAAAAAGTTATACTAGGGAGATGATATTACGATGTGATTTTGTCCAGGTTTACTTTTATTCGTCCATTTGCTAGCCATCGATTTGATGGTTAGGATTGCTTAATTAACATCATTTTAGAGATACGACCAGTCCTCAATGCGCCTCACAATTTGGTCAGCCTAGATGCCCCATACGCGAATGCAACACATGAGGAGGTTGAGTCACCACCATCTTAAAATATAAGGTTTATGTTTCAGTTTGTACAAATGGACCCATGGTTTAGTGATCCAAGGTTGGACCTCACCATGAATAATAATAAAAAATATTGCTTTTCCTTGGTTGGATGTCATCCTTGTTTCTACTGGATTGTAACCCTAAAAAAAGGTACAATGTTTGGTAAAGCATACAGAATTAGAGATAAGAAGGAAAGCAGCTTCAAGTCCCGTCACTGAAGTCGCTTTCTATGAAAGGGTATCGCTTTTATTGGAGATGAAATCCAAGCCTATAATTGGATTTACCAGCGATACATCCCGATTAACCCTAAAACACCTCTAGTAAATGGATAAGTATCATCATTTAAGCCTTATTCCAATTAATTAGTGCCGACTGCGTAAATCCTTTTCAGCCATTTCACTCTATCAAGGGTCATAAGACCAGTTAAACCATAGGTTATTAAGTCTTTTCTTATTACTGTTGGGGTTAGGAGCCCCGCAATGTAAGCAATCAAAGCAGGCGAGGAACACACCTCAATGACAATCAAATAAGCAAATTAACATGCACAAGAGGCAATTCGAATTTTACGTGGAAAAACCCCTCACGGGTAAAAAATCACGGCACAAAGTGACACCAATCCACTATGATATCAAAAGTTATAAGAGATAGAAGAAACACAACTCGGATCACAGCCCACGAGAGAAATCTCAAACTAACAAAGCTAATTCTCACATAAGAAGGACAAATCCATCTCTTTCCCTCATCCCAGAGAACTTCAAGCTCCATATAGCTCTTTCTCTTGCCCTAGAACTCTCTCAATCCCTTGGCCCATTGGCGGTAACCCTAATCTCGGATTACATCCCCTTAAATAGGAAAAAATCGAGATTAGAAACTCCTTGCACAAAAATCGCGCAAGAAACCAAGTCCAACAAGGAGACTACCGGCCAACCGGATGGCCCAAAAAGGTTCCAGTAACTTGTGTTTCAAACTCCACTATGATCTACGGGTCTGTAACGACTCATGATGCTCGACTCTCGTATATAACACGACGGCCGAATTCCCAAGTAAATCATGGACTAATTGATTTGTTAAATAATGAAATATAGCATTCAAGCACAATGGTGGAAACAATTATCATCTTATTCTATCAAACTTACTACGTCATCATCAATGTTTAAATAAGCGAACCAACCAATATCCATACTGATTAATTAAAATATAAAACCATGTCTTCTCTTGAAGACTTATTACAATTTCATAAATGTATCAACTACTCAAAAGAAATATTTAATAAATGATAACACCAACTAAGTTTCTCTAACATCGTCATCCACCATGTGATTGTACGAATCATCGAACTCTTTTCCTTAAAAATTGGGTTCAATACCTGGATCTTCACCTGCATCATCTAAATTGTGTTTAGGATAACGTTAAACGCTATCATAGTAAGGAATATTTCCTCCAAGACAATCAAGAATAATAATAACGGTACAGAGTAAACGCAAGCAGGATATTACCATTTAATCAAGTCAAAACAACCAACTAAAAATCTTTGTTAATGCGATGCATGGAATGAATGCTCTGGCTAAGGCACCCTGACTAGAATCACAATACATGAAGTGAGAGACTCCAGGCTAGAATCACAATACATGAAGTGAGAGACTCCCTGTTACGACTTCATGCTAGCCACTAGTCACCAGAGGTTCCTGGGACGCACAAGCCCATAGTTTTGCCCAAACACGTGAGAAACGGGACGCTCGTAGCCCAAATCTACACTGTGACAGCGTACGGAGAAGTAGGACGCTCTAGCCTATTCTCAATTTCGTACACTCACATAGAGCCAAGTGAATGCATGACTTTAGTTTCACCTTTATTTAAGTGTTTTCGCATACAACCGATTTAAATAAAACTCAGTGGTCACTATGGGGAGTCGCAAGCAACCCAGCATAGGCCGACAGCACGGAATTAGTATCCATAGCACCAACCCCGGCCCATGAGAATTTGTATACCATTAGTGTCCACTCATTGTCCCGTTTTATGATTTCATCATGTCCCAAAAGTTAATGTTATGCATCATGACCAAATTCATTAAAATACTCATGTAATATAAATGGATCCAATCAAGCATCATGTACATGTAAGGATCCATTGACAAACAATCACTTCATTCTCTCAGTTAAGTCAAGATATATTCTTCCATCATGGACACCTCTCACAGGGTTTCATCTCTCTACATCAAATAATTTTACCAACTTAGGGACAAAAAGTATACAATAATGGGATGTCCATATGATGATCTTATACATATATTTCATATCATAATATGAAAACCAATGTTATTGTAACACATAGACTAAGAAAATAAGGGCATAGATTTCACAAAGATAAATAACACAAATACATATGCTTCTTAGTCAAAAATCTAAACAAGGAATCATGTCATTATATAATGATATTTATTACAAATCCTACATTAAACTTCATGTTATATGGATCAGCAATTCAAAACAAAATAACTTCACATGTCACAAAAGAAGCTTATGATAATCATGATATTATTAATGAAAGGCTTGAAGGAAAATCCTCACCTTAGGATGGACTTAGAAGATGGTTGTAGAAGATCCTATCCGCTAGAAAATATGAGAAAGAACTCTCTTCTCTTTTCTTTCTCTCTCTTTCTCTCTTCTCTCTTTCTCTCTCTTCTCTTTCTCTAGGGCATGGAGGCTAGGGTTAGGAGAAGGGCTTGAAGGTGCGTAGTAGGAATATGGAGAGGGATGTGCGCCCATGGGAGAGAAAAGAAGGGTGTGAGAGGTCTTGTGTAACAACCTCTCGAGGTGGGTTTCTCAAATCTTAATATTCAGGTGATCTTTGATGAATTCCAATCCATTCATCTTATCAAGCTTGAAAAGTAAAATCAGAATATGTAAGTTTCTTGATGATTCACATTCTAGATTGGTCGATCCTTGAAAATGGCCTAACGGGTGCTAAAATGGGATTGATTTCAATTAACGGTCTATGCTTGATGATCAGGGCCCAAATTTTGAAAAAATATGTAGTCATGATAGCCAAAAAATTGTACAAAGTTTAGTGGTTGACTGATGGTGAGAAATGCCTAGATCTGAAATTCCAACTTTTAGCGGAAAATGGAGGGGCTGACTTTGTGGTTCAACGGTGTAGGATTATAGATCGGGGTCCAAATTTTGTGTAAACTCATAATCATATGAGTATAATAGGTGGTCCAAATTTGAGAAGCGATTGATCGTGAGAAGTGGGTAAATTGAAAGGTTCAGATTTAAAAAGAGTGGGTAACTCGTTAATTTCTAGAACGGGATAACTTCGAGCATAAGAAATAGGCTTATCAAGGTGAGGCACTCAAATCACACCATTAGTCCATGATAAAGATGATCTAAGTCATTCATATGAAGGAAAATATTCGACTACGACTAACCATCCACTTTCCTCACTTGATGGACATGAAAATTAAGGATTAAGGGGCTGATTTGACAATTGGACCACTTCTGCTATGATTTAAGAGGCTGAAAATTGACGTGTATGGTTAATTTATGCCCAAAAGCTTAAATCCAAGGTTTTGCGTGAAAGTAATCATCAGAAACTATAATACTTAAAAATGACATCTTAACTTAAGTTTAACTAATGGCATTTTCGTAATTATCTAAAAAGTGCGTGATTTTTGAAATTTGATCTTTTTACGATGTTTATGGGATCATTCTAAGTAACTTTTGTAAAGGGTCTCCTATTGGATCTCGTATGGATGTCCTGCTATTTGCAAATCAACGGTAAATGTACGATAATTAATAAAAAATAAACTAAAAATGAATTTTTAAAAAATTTCAAATAAATTTCGAAAATCTAGGGCGTTACAGGGTCGATGGCCTCTGTCCATGGAGAGTAGAGGCGTCCAATCCCAACAAACTCCACTACAACTTTAATCTTCATACAACACCTTGCCACGCACTATCTCCAATATCTTCTCCATCATCATCATAGCTCCACCACTTCTCATGCCTCATCGACTTCATCCTTACACCTTCACTACCCGCTCACTCATGTGGCTCTTGCATACACCACACACGAAACCGTGGATCACACTATCGATTCCACAGCTCCACCATGAATAGTGTTCCCGATCAAACCCGATCGCAGTCAATTAACCTGATTGAGATATTGGTGTACCTACTTCTTTCATAGATACCGATCGCTTTCCATGTTTTTCTTTCACGGAATCCTTCTCCACATCAAATCTCATGCTAGAGGACGTCATTGATGCCTCGCCTCATATTCTCTCTGCCTCCTTCCCAACTTTAATCTCTGATACCACTTGTTGGGGTTAAGAGCCACGCAGCAAAAGCAATCAAAGCAGGCGAGGAACACACCTCAATGACAATCACACAGGCAAATCGACACACACAAGAGGTAATCTGAATTTTACGTGGAAAAACCCCTCACATGTAAAAAACCACGGCACAAAGCGACACCAATCCACTATGATATCAGAAGTTACAAGAGATGAAACCCAAGACCCCAAAACACAAGCCCACAAGAGAAATCCAAGCTTCCCTAAGAAGAAAATCCTCTTCTTCAAGCTCTTTCTCTCACCTAGAACCCCTCTCAATCTCCTTTACAACCTAGGATCCCTCTAATCTCGTAATATCCCTTAAGTAAGCATAAAAATCGAAATTAGAAACCTCTTGCGCCAAACCACGCAAGAAAACGAGTTCTACAACGAGATTGCCGATCGATCGGCCAGCCGGTTGGTGGCCTCCGTCCATGGAGAGTAGAGGCGTCAAATCCCAACAATTACTTCTACTTATCGGTGCAATTTTTTAACTTGTACCAACTTACTCTTTCTAATCGGTGCAATTTTTTATCTCCTTTACATATGATCAAACTATGTAAGTCTATATTCCTCCATCATCTTACCTAATGGTGATACTCCTTAATTCTCTCGATTGCATTCATTTCTATTTCCATCCTTTCTTGTCTTATTAGTCATCCTTCTCAATATTCTTATCTTAGCTACACTCATCTTATGAACATGTTATTCCTTAACCATTCAACATTTTGTCTTAAAAGGCATGATTGGTCTTTTAGTCTTCCTATAAAATTTCTCTTTCAATTTGATTAGTAAATAACGATCATGTAAAAACTTTAGAGGTATATCTCCATTTCTTCCATCCCAATTAAATTCTATGGGCAACAAACTTTCAATCTCTCCACTCTCATGAATCATCGACCTAAGATATCAAAAGTGGTTATTTTAGAAAAAAAAAAATTAGTCAACAATCTTAATTAATTTATAGTTTACACTCCTATTATTACTAAAATTGTACTCTATATATATGCTTTATTTTAGTCCCACTGATTTTAAAATTTTAATTTCTAAAGCACCTTCCCATAAATTTAGCTTTGTGTTTATGTAAGGCAAAGCAACAATATAAAATTATAAAATTGCAGGAGCGAAATGAGAATTTTGCAATAGAAGAAGTGGTCTAAAGTTTTGGACTTCTATTTGTAGAGATTTTTGGTGAGTGCTTAGATTGAATCATGTTCTTAGGCATATAATTAAAGCACCCTTTTAATATCGCTCAATTGCTTAGCAAAGGTCTCAGGTTCTAGTGCTAAGGAGACACACTAACTCCACTGGTGGATGGGGTGCATCGTGTGACTAACCGTGTGGGTGTGTTGCACAACTAATAGGGTGAGTGCGTTTGCATGACTAACAAAAAAAAAGAAGATCTTCTTACCATGTCGCCTTCTCCAATTGTCTGCATAGCCACCACTAAAATGCAACCATTTCATCTAACAATCCATATAACCTATCCTAGACATGCCATGTCATAAAATGGTCAAATCAAATGTATACTAAAGGCTACATTATTAGGTCAGTCAACTGACAAAATTACCATTGCAAACCATCCTGAGTTGCGGATCAAACATGTAGTTTGCTCCATATCTTGAATGAGGTCCGATTTTTTATTTAGAAAAAGCTTAAACTCTTTACTGTGAACTTAGTCGACTATTCATCAAGACATCACGTCATAGGTTAGTCACCCAGGTGAACCAATCCCTTGAACCACCCCAAGGCACCTGTCAAATCCATGGTTTACCCATGCTTAAACATACATCCAATGATAGTTTAGAAAATATTTAAGGCACCGTAAGTAAGTGTGTTTGATTTTCTATTTACATGAATAGAAGTAAATACATGATCATTAATCACCATTTGAAATAACACGACAGCCCTTACAAGATGTTGTTTAATTATCGGTAATCATTAATCACCATTTGAACTCAAGATTTAGTGAGGCCCACCATGATGTATGTGTCCAATCCAAGTCGTCCATCCATTTTAACAAGCATGAGACAAAAATTGAGGTAGATCCAAAGTATAAGTGGACCACAACATAAGAAATGGTGGGATTAAACACCTACCATTGAAAACTTCTTGCAAGCCACATAAGTTTTGGATCAAGTTGATATTTGTGTTTTCCCTCCATTCATGTCAGAGCGATCATATTAACAAGTTGGATCACAAATACACATTAGTGTGGGACTCACGGATGGCTTCACCTTTCAACAGTGGATGTCATTATCACCTTAATTCCTACGATGTGGTCCACTTAAGCTTATAGTTTGCCTCCTTTTCTTTTCTTTTCTTTTCTTTTTCATGACTTAAAATAATTTGGTAAAATTGATAAGTAGTGTGAATCAAACACATGCATCATGGTGGGACACACATGCATCATGGTGGGACTTATTCTCATCGTTTTTCAAGAAGAAAATTTTAAAAATAAACGCCTAAATACCCGATGAATTTTCTCTCTTCCAAGCAATCAAAAGAGGTCGTAATTACCTATTTACCACCACATACATACAATAATAAATAGAAAAACAAAGACCCTCTTAAAAATCTGCATGATAATTCTCACATAGATTACACCAAATGCACCAAAGGCAATCAAGCAGCCCACTGAGTCTACAGGGATGAAGAAGTGGTTTTTAACAAATAAATGCTTATTAAACAGAAATTCTAAGGGCTGTTTGAACACAACCAAATAAATTATTTTTAACTTATGTCAAGTAATTAAATTACCTTTTCACTTAAGTTAATTTGGCAAGCAGCATTGTAAAAATAACTTATGTGACAAAAGCTACTTATTTTAATAAGTAGATTTTTGTAGCTTTTTAATCATAGTTCATATCAAATGAAGCTCTCTCTAAGTGTCCATATCAAAGGAGGCCAACGTGGTGGATTGTCCACGTTGAAGATGAGGCTCACACGGTAGACGGTTTACATAAAAGGTGGGTCTCACATAATGGACGACTCCATATTAATGTGGGCCCATATATGGATGATCCACATCAAAGGTACATAATGATAAAAAACCCACATTTAAAATGGGCCGGTATGATGGATGGCCCACTTAAAAGTGGAACCTTCATGATGGACAGTCCACATCAAATGTAGGCTCCACATGATAGGCAATAAACATTGAAGTTGGCCCCACATGATAGATGGCCCATATTGAGGTGGCCCCACATGATAGACGATCCACATCAAAGGTCACCCCTAATGATGAATGACCCACATCCAAGGCGAGCCCCCGCATGATAGGCAACCCACATTGAAGGTAGGGCCCACACAATGGTCCACATTAAAGGTGGGCTCCACATGATGACAATTAATCATGGTGGGCCCCACACAATGGACGGTCCACATCAAAGGTAGGCCATAATGATGAGTGGCCCATATCCAAGGCAGGTCGTGCATGATGGACGACCCACATTAGAGGTGGGCCCACATGATGGACGGTCAGCATCAAAGGTGGGCTCCACATTATGGGCGATGGATATTAAAGGTGGGCTCCACATGATGGTGATAATATTGATGATGGGCCCCACTAGATGGATGACCAACATCAAAAGCGAGCTCTACATAATGAATGGTGCACATTAAAGGTTGGGCTATAATGATGAAAGGCCCACATCAAAGGCGACGCACCCACCCTATTAACTACGCAATGCACCCACACTGTTAGTCACGTGATGCACCCACTAGTGCAAATTAGTGTGTCTCCTTAAGATTCGAACCTAAGACCTACTGTTGAAATGCTAAGGCATCTTTCAGCTGAGCTAGAAGGCCAGCGGCGTTTCAACAGCAAGTGCCTACTTATTACATAAGTATAGGCCTAGCAACGGGTCGTGTTGAACCGTGTTCGTGTCATGTCGTGTCAAAAATTTGCTCACCCAAACCCAGCCTATTAACTAATGGGTCAAAATCTAGAAACTCAAACCCATTCGTTAATTTAACGGGTTACCCGGAACCCGACTTATTTAACCCGTTAGACCAATCTACTCATCAAATGGCTCACACCGTTGATGAGGACAACTAACACTCTGACCCAACATACAATTGTAGTCCACCTAGTGGGTCCATTCTATCATAAAAAATAATAGGATTCACTTATGAGATGAGGATGAATCACCTGTACATTGCAATATTGCATACGATGGAGTGTCAAGGTTTATAGGTGGGCTATGGTTTGGTAATCTAGACCATTATGTTAATGAGTTAAACAGGTTCGCGAGTGAAACACTGACCTGATCCGTTATGTTAACAGGTCAACCCGTTAGTGACTCAACATAATAAGGCTGGACCCAAACACTAATTTTTTTTCGTGCAGATTTCATACGAGTTAGCGGATCATGTGGAATTTTGGCAAGCTTATATAAGTAGCTTATCCAAAGTAATTTCGGTCCAAATACCTCTAAATGTTAGATGAATGCATATTTTGAAAGCTAATCTATTTAAACTCCTTATAACTTCGGACGTTTTGATTAAATTAATTTAGGCCACGTGCACAATTTTAAAGAGCTTCAAGTATCAACTATCTCACTTTGTCAGAGTATCCTTTAAAACCGCTCCTCCATCTCTTAGGGATCTAACAAACTACATCGCCTAATGCACGTGCCATATCCACTAGCATTATAAAAGGGATCATTATTAGTGATTGTTAATTTATTATATTATATTGTCGCTATATAAGTTAGGTGTGGGAGGAATAATAGGGTTCTCATCCTGAGGCTCTGTACAGTGTACTCCAGTTTTTACTTCTAACAAGTGGGGCCCATGGCTTGGTAATCTAGACCGTTGGTCTCTTTCAGTGTGCCAAAATCTCCAAAAATGGAAGATCGTAGCCGCATTACACGGAAGCATTATGTGGGTCCCACTTCTCATAAAAAACCTGAGCATCCTATGCAAAGCCTAGGCTTGAGGATCAGTCCTAGATGGATGGAAATGATGGAGGAATGAGCATGTAAGTGGGTCCCACTGGACTTTGGAAGGACTTAATCCATCATGGAGCCGTTGTTACTTGCAGTAAATTCTACCCTCGATTCTAGACAAGTGGGACCAATGGATTGGTAATCCAGACCGTTGGCCTGATGGGCCCCCACCATGAGTGTGGATTTCCGAAGGAATCGTTGTGATTGAAAGAGTCTTGAAACCTTCTGTTGTGGCCTACAAATAGGGGCGCGGATTGCCTGCGAAAGCCTTCCGCAAGCATCTCCTGCGCAAGGAATCTGGGTGGGGCCCACCATGAGATTTGTGAGAAATCTACGTCGTCCAACCATTTTGTGATATCATTTTAGGCGTTGCAACCAAAATTGAACGGGATCCAAGACTTAAGTGGGCCAAAAACGTGACGATTGAACTTCCACAGTTGAAATATTCGTGGGGCCACAGAAGTTTCGAATCAGGATAATATTTGTGTTTTCAGTTCATCTCAGTATGACTGACATTATGAACGGTATGGATGCCATATAAACATCACTGTGGACCCCATATACGTTTCAACGGTAAGAATTTCCCTACACACCTTTTGCTTTAGTGCGGCCCACTTGAGTTTTGGATCCCGTTCATTTTTTGTCCCAACGCCTAAAATGACCTCACAAAACGGTTGGACGTCGTAGATTTTTCACAAACCTCACGGTGGGCCCCACCCAGATTCATTACGCAGGAGATGCCTGCGAAAGGCTTTCGCAGGCAATCTGCGCCCTACAAAGACTGTTATAAGACCATGGTGGGCCCCACCAGGAGTGTGGAATTCCCAAGGAATCGTTGTGATTGAAAGAGTCTTGAAACCTTCTGTTGTGGCCTACAAATAGACTGTTATAAGACCGTGGTGGGCCCACCATGGTAACAATCTGGATCATCAATTCAGAGGTCCCACTTTTGCAAACAGAATTAAAAGAATCAATGCTCTCTTTTCTTCAAAACTAAGTTTTGGAAATGTAAGCTTGTTCGTCTCATCAGGGCTGGTTCCAGCTGTGTGACAAATATCACCGAGATTTTAATTTTTTCGAGATGATATTATTGTGATATTATCAAGAGAATTTTAAAAATCGAGAGAAATTTATGATAGTGACTTGGAATGTAACATGACCTTTAAGTAATTTGTTATATAATACACGTACTTAAATTATTAATTATCTATTAGTTTAAAATAAGTATTTTTAAACATTTTTTTAATATCATGAGAAAAACTCAAATTTTGAAAATCTCCCGAGAAGTTTCCAACCGAGATATTGCCGAGAAAGATATTTGTCACTGTCCCGTTCAATGATCTTTTTCCATCACTATCAAAAAAAAAAAAAAAAAAAAAATCTTTGATACTCTGATGGTGTGCAGTGAATCATACGCAGGCTCTTAAAATTTTAAATGCCGCATCCAAGTTAGTCAAATTGAACCTGTCTAAATTCTGGGTCCCAATTAGATGCATCGTCAAGCAAAACATCACGCTTATTTGATTATCTAAATATCTGACTGGTGGACATTTGTTTAACGCGTCATTGTATAACTGTCCAATAGATGTCCACTAATCCAATGGTCAGATAATCAAATAATCATAATTTTCTCTCCACGATACATCTGAACCGGGACCCATAATTTGGACGGTTTAAATCGACTTGCTTGCATGCCAGGTATTCTAAGGAATTTATAAGTGCCTGTGCATCATCCATCACTCATACAGTACCAAAAGGGAGAAAAGCTTAATTTGCTACTCTAGAAGAGTATGATAGTTGATACACAGGCACTACGAAGAAATTGTACAAGCCACATACAAGTAACTCAAGTTAAATGGTCCAAAACATGGACCCCTATTTAGATAGATTCATAAACCCAAAATATATACCGATTTAATTGTCAGACTAGATATTTGGTCGACAGTTGTTGGACAGTTGAGATGTAATCAATAGATAACTGACCATTAATCAGATACTAGGATTGCTTAGTCGATCTGGTTTTGAGGTACCGAACTATGCATTTTAGGTCTCGTAATTTAGACCGTTTAATTTGATTTTGTATATACTACGTAATTCAGAGCGCCTGCATATCAACCATCGCACCATGCCAGAATATCAATAAATCCACTTGTAAACATACTCCTCTCCATACAAGGCCTGTACACCCAATAGCTAATAAGCTTGTATGTTTACCAAAAATAAATCAGGTTGCTTAGGCCTTAGGGCTGTCAATGGGCCTGGCCTGGGGTAGGTCATAGCCTGGATTTTGAACTGTTTCGGGCTAGGCCAACGGGCCAGCCTTGTGTAAAATTCTGATTTTTCAGGCCCGACCCTGACTCATTGACACCCGTATTGCCCACGTGTCTAAATGAATTGAGCAAGTGTTGAAATTCTGACCCACCTAATGATCCGATCGGCCTAAATTTTGAGACATGGCATCTTTTATGGTAGGGATAGCCGGATGAGGTTATCGCATGTCTCTCGTTTTCCACGTATCAGGCTAGAAAGCTTAGCCCCGGAACCAACAAACGGTTCAGCTTTGGCAGGACGGGCTACAGACAGCCCGGTCCGAAATTGATTGCGCCATGCATGACAAGGTGAAGCCTGGCCCATGGGTCATCAATAGGTCCAAGCTAGACCCACCCAGCCCATTGCCACTTTTGGACTGCCTATGATGTACGGATGGCATCCGAACTGTTCATAAGTGTCTCCCACCATGAAGTTGGGACATTAAAAAAATCAGACATATCCAAAGCTAGAGGGGTCACACCATAGGGAAAAAAAAATGTAGAATGGAGGTCAAAATGCCAAAACCTCTAAAATGGTGGGAACACCTGATGACTGTATTGGCCTCATTTTTAGGGTTTCCTATTTTCATGATGGGGTACACCATTTAGATGGGTTGGGTGTGGTGGGTCCATGAACAATTCAGACCTTTTGTATGGTCCATTGTTATTTACGGTGTGGCCCACCTGATGATTGGATCAGTATGAGGCATCCCACCTAATAATTAGATCTGCCTGTTGGACAGGTTGGTGAGCATACACATGTGATGGTGGGCCCTAAACAGCTCAACTCCCCAACTTACCACGAAATTGGAGGAGGTCAAGATTCATCGTCTTATGATTCCATGGTTTCATAATAAGAAAGAAAAGAAAAAGCTTGAAGACATGTTTGGATGACACTTAAAACATGTTCATCTCATATTATTTAGCCATAATTACGTATTAAAGATCATATATAGTTTATACAAGTTGGTGGTTATGTTTTTAATCCCTACCAAAAAAAATGATCTCTAATAAATAATATTTATTTAAATAATATGAGATGAACTCATTTTTTATTTTTTCTTGTTTAAAATGGCAAGTGCATATCTTCCATAAAAATCACATCTATGTTCCATGCGTCAAAGACCGTCAAGCAATTCCTACCGAGACAAAATTTGAAACTTGTTATCCTCTTGTCTTGTAATCAAAGATTTACCTTTGTGGAAAGACTGATTCATTCAATCGACATGAGGATCCAACTCCATTGCATTGCTAGAATCCTGATAGTCAATGCACAATCGTTGGCTCTCATTATGCTTCTTCTAGAACAACATTGGGTTCCATATGGTGCTTTAGATGGTTGGATATAGCCTGCATTTAACAACTCCTTGAGTTGTTTCCTCAACTCTGCTAACTCAGGTGGCGCCATCCCGTATGGGGCCAACACAGTTTGTGCCTGCGTTCCAATTAAAATATAATCTGTCTATCCTCCCGAAGCTGGCATGAATATTTTCATTATGTTGCTTCGGTGCTATTTAAAAAATAACTCATTTTAATTAACAATAATTATGTCTTAGAGATTTTTCTATAAGAATTGAAAAAGGTATAGTTCTCCTTCCAGTCCGGACTTAATTCATAGATGTGGAGTGCACAAATGAATTATCCAAGTCATCTATAGACCATTCTCATCGTAGCCATTCCTAAAATATTCCCTCGATCGTCAACTCTAACCTTCCTGTTGTTGGCATGCAAATACATGGTCAAAAAGAAATCCACCAACAAATCACATGCAATGGATGAACAAAAAATTCGATGGCTAGGATCTTCTAGTTTGAAAATTTTTTGTCTGAATACCTTCCACATTGGAAAATTTCGCCATCCTAAATGCTAATCTATTGGGTTTGAATACCTCCCACATTGGTCAGCCCTGATCAGCATCACTGAGGCCCAATAGGATTGTTGGACCCACCATGGATGTACCATGTAATATAGACGATCATGGTTCAACAATCCAAGCCCTTTGGGCCCATGTGGACAACAATGGTGGCACACGAAAGGCTCCCACATTTTCTGGTTGCTTGCTTTTCATGTAAGTGGATGGTTCGAATATAGAAAAAAAGTCCTATCACTAGTCTATATGTTATGGGGAAGGTTTTACGGATGGGTTAGTTGGCATTGTCCATTGTATGAGATAAGATTTTTGTTAGCCCGTCACCCATCTATGGTGGAGCCCTCTAGATGAGTGCTCTGAAGTGTCGAAAGATGGGAGTTCCTGTATGGAATGCTGGCTGCAATACACCATTGGTTCGGGCCTGACATGACAGGGTATGGTTGTTAAACAGTTTCTATTGTATGCTTTGTTTTGGTGCATTCTCTGTGTAGAATTGTTAGTGTAACACCCCCTGTTTGGTTGAAAACTATGTAACCCAACTGTTGCTTGCGGCATGACCCACTTGGGCATCGAATCTGCCTGAGAACTTGACCCCTGGCCTATAGTAGTACCACAGGTGGATGGGTTGGATGTCAATAAACATTATAGTGGGCCTGAGGAAGTTTTTAATGGTGGATGTTCAATCAACATTGTTTTCCTATGGTGTGGTCCACTTGAGATTTAGATCTGCCTCATTTTTTGTCTATTGGCCTTAATTGAGCTCTCAACATAGATGGACCATATAGATATAAAACGCATACATCATAGATTTACAACGCATGCATCGAGATGGGCACCACCCTAGGGGTATTGTCATCAATATTGAATGACGCTCACTTTCCCTCTTTTCCCTCATGTAGAAAAGGCCCCCACACTATTTCCACTAATCCCAATTCCAACCAATTTTGGATTCAAGATGGAATCCTATTTGGCTGAAATTTCCAGCCAAACATACCAGTTAAAATTGGATTTTGCTGGAATTCAAATTTTAAGCTGGAAACAGGTTTCCAGATGCCAACCAAACAGACCCTTAGAGATTCTAAGGTTTATCTAGTTGTCGTTTGAGTTTTCATCACAGCCATGAGTCGGGCATGAACCATCTAATTTCATTGAAAATCATTCTAAAAGGAGGGCCCCACAAGGTCTCTATGGTCCATCTGGATCTTGTATAAGCATTGGATCAGTGGATGGTATGACTGACCAAGATTTGCCATAGATGAATCCATCTTCTTCCTCGTTTGTGGGTCCCTTGTGTGAATATGAGATGTTTAAATGGTGGGCCCTATCAGATCATCATCCCTGGAGTCGGATTGCTTTCATGCAATTAAGAAGAACCATATTTGAAGATTTTCTCCAAATCAAGGTTAAAGATGGTTAAGCTAGTTTTTATTGGGGTCGCCTCAACTAATCCTTTAATTAGTTGTGGAATCCTCTAGAGGGGAGTCTGAGCTCTATAATTAATACCATTTCTCCCTCCTATTTCCCTCCTTTTGAATTTCAAAATAAAAAAAGAGATTGTGTGTAGGTGCGAGTTGTGAGTTAGGGTCGAGTATCATTGGGTCGACTCGACCGAGTCTTAACTCGAGGTTAAGCTTGTCCTGGCCTCTATTGGTCTGGTCAGATGGGGAGGTGAGTGGAGGAGGCTGAGTTGTGTTTCGAGTTAAACCGTCAGTCGTGTTACATTGACTCAAACGACTGAGTTTCTGGAACAAGGTCACCTCGAGTTGTTGAGTTTCCTTGTGTTGAGTTAAGTTCGGGTGTTGCTGGAGCTACTAAGATTTGGTTGTTGCCTCATCTTGCGAGATTCTGGGGGAGTTCGGTCCACGTTTCTAAGTTGTTGCCGCATTCAGGCCAAGATCGGCTGTCGAGTCAACTTAGATCCGTCCATCGCGAGGTTGCTAATTAATTTCTCCCTAGCGGATTCACCAGGTAAGTTTTCCCTAATCAGTTAGTCATTGATTAGGTTATAGAGTTGTAGTTTGTATGCAAGTCATGTTGAATTAACTCCTTGGCTGCAGTGAGTTAGCTAACTCAATTCAGTTGAACTCAATAATCCCTGGTTGTACAGATTTCGATGATCAATACTATTTATATTGTGGGTATAATGATACCCGATGCCTGCATTAGATTTTAATTTGCATATGGATGGTATTGGACTACCAAGTTGAGTTAATTGGGTTAACTTGAGTATAATCATCTAAGCTTCCTCATTGAGGGTCATGGTATAGTTATACCTAATTTATGATGTTTTCTATCGAATTAGTATCTTTATAACTTACCTTTGTGGAGATTACTTGAGAAGTTTTCCAATAATTGTCATCACCCTCATAATTTTCCTGTTATGCAGCTGCTTTGAGTTTTAGATCTACCTTATCTTCGATACCATGCCTCATCTTCACTCGACCAATCCAATGGATGAAGCAGGTTCTTCCAAACATCACAATGGGCCCCACTCAACCTTTCCAGCCCTAAGAGTGTCGAAGACCTGTTCCTTCCAGTTTCCTCTATGGATAACGTTGCGAAAAAACCGTTGAAGTCAATGGATAACCAATGGTGTGATTCAACATATAGGTGTGGCCCACCTAATGGTGGGATCAGCCTCATTTTTTACAAGGCTGGCATTCACTGTGGCGCCTACAATTTTCACGGCACTGATGTTGACGTTGGTGGAGCTATGGTACTGTACTGCAAATTATGGTACTTTTGGCTGTCCACACAATGTTTAGACTTTAAACGGCTAGGTTCCTGAAGTGGTGGTGACTCTTCAATCTTACACATGGTCAGTTGTATGAAAATCCAGACCGTCCAAACTATTGGCTCGATCTTATTCTAACAAAAAAATATACCAGGGAGATGATATTACGATGTGATTTTATCCCCGAAACTTATTTTACTTTTACTCATCCATTTTCTAGCCATCGATTTGATGGTTAGGATTGCTTAATTAACATCATTTTAGAGATACGACCAGTTCTCAATGCGCCTCACAATTTAGTCAGCCTAGATGCCCCATACACGAACGCAACAAATAAGGAGGTTGAGTCACCACTATTTTAAAATATAAGGTTTAGGTTTCAGTTTGTACAAATGGACCATGGTTTAGTGATCCAAGCTTGGATCTCACCATAAATAATAAAAAAAAATATTGCCTTTTCTTGGTTGGATGTCATCCTTGTTTCTATTGGATTATGACCCTAAAAAAAAGGTACAATGTTTAGGTAAAGCATACAGAATTAGAGATAAGAAGGAAAGCAGCTTCAAGTTGCGTCACTGAAGTCTCTTTCTTTAAAAGGTGCATCGCTTTCATTGTATATGAAATCCAAGCCTATAATTGGATTTACCAGCGATACATCCCGATTAATCCTAAAACACCTCTAGTAAATGGATAATTATTATCATTTAAGCCTTATTCCAATTAATTAGTGCTGACTGTGTGAGTCCTTTTCAGCCATTTCACTCTATCAAGGGTCATAAGACCAATTAAACCATAGGTAAGTCTTTTCTTATTACTTCCACTTATCCTTTTAGAGTGTTTAATTTGTACCAACTTACTCTTTCTAACTAGTGCAATTTTTTGTCTCCTCTACATATGATCAAACCATGTAAGTCCATTTTCCTCCCATCATCTTACCTAATGGTGATACTCCTTAATTTTCTCAACTGCATTTATATCTATTTCTATCCTTTCTTGTCTTGTTAGTCACCCTTCTCGACATTCTCATCCTCATCTTATGAGAATGTTATTTCTTAACTATCCAACATTCTGTCTCAAAAGGTATGATTGGTCTTTTAGTTTTCTTATAAAATTTCTCTTTCAATTCAAATGGTAAATAGCGACCACGTAAAAACTTTAGAGGTACATCTCCATTTCTTCCATCTCGATTAAAATCTATAGGCAACATACTTTTCAATATCTCCACTCTCATGAATCATCGACCTAAGATATTAAAAGTGGTTATTCAAGGAAAAAATTAGTCAATAATCTTAATTAATTTCTCATTTCAACTCTTCTTATTATTAAAATTGTACTCTATATGCTCTGTTTTAGTCTCACTAATTTTAAAACATTTAAATTCTAAAGCACCTTATCAAAAATTTAACTATGTGTTTATGTAAGGCAAAGCAACAATATAAAAAAAAAAATTATATAATTGCACTACAAATGAGAGTAAAATGAGAATTTTGCAATAGAAGAAGTGGTCTAGAGTTTTCGACTTCTATTTGTAGAGATTTTTGGTGAGTGCTTAAATTGAATCATGTTCTTAGGCATATGATTAAAGCACTCTTTTAATCTGGTTAATTGCTTAGGTTCAAGTGCTAAGGAGACATACTAACCCCACTGGTGGATGGGTGCATTGTGTTACTAACTGTGTGGGTGTGTTGAGCAACTAATAGGGTGGGTAGGGTGGGTGCGTTGCATGACTAAAAAACAAAAAAAATCTTCTTGTCATTTCACCTTCTCCAATTGTCACTAAAAAAATTTAACTATGTGTTTATGTAAGGCAAAGCAACAATATAAAAAAAAATTATATAATTGCACTACAAATGAGAGTAAAATGAGAATTTTGCAATAGAAGAAGTGGTCTAGAGTTTTGGACTTCTATTTGTAGAGATTTTTGTTGAGTGCTTAAATTGAATCATGTTCTTAGGCATATGATTAAAGCACTCTTTTAATCTGGTTAATTGCTTATGTTCAAGTGCTAAGGAGACATACTAACCCCACTGGTGGATGGGTGCATTGTGTTACTAACTGTGTGCGTGTGTTGAGCAACTAATAGGGTGGGTAGGGTGGGTGCGTTGCATGACTAAAAAACAAAAAAAATCTTCTTGCCATTTCACCTTCTCCAATTGTCTACATAGCCACCGCTGAAAAACAACCATTTCATCTAACAGTCCATATAACCTATACCAAACATGCCATGTCATAAAACGGTCAACTCAAATGTGTACTAAAGGCTACATTAATAGACCAGTTAACTAACAAAACTACCATTGCCAACCATCCTAAGTTGTGGATCAAACATGTAATTTGCTCCATAGCTTGATTGGGGTCCAATTTTGATTTAGAAAAAGTTTAAAACTCATTACTATGAACTTAGTCAACTATTCATCAAGACATCACGTCATCAGGTTAGTTACCCAAGTTAGCCAATCCCTTGAACCACCCCATGGCACCTGTCAAATCCATGGTTTACCCATGCCTAGACACACATCCAATGATAGTTTAGAAAATATTTAAGGCACCATAAGTATGGGTGTTTGATTTTCTTTTTACATGAATAGAAGTAAATAAATAATCATTAATCACCATTTGAAATAACACAGTGGCCCTTACAAGATGATGTTTAATTACCAGTAATCATTAATCACCATTTGAACTTCAAATTTTTGTGAGGCCCACCATGATGTATGTGTCCGATCCAAGCCGTCCATCCATTTTAACAAGCATGGGACAAAAATTGAGGTAGATCCAAAGTACAAGTGGACCACAACACAAGAAATGGTGGGATTAAACACCTGCCATTGAAAACTTCTTGCAAGCCACATAAGTTTTTTGGATCAAGTTGATATTTATGTTTTCCCTCCATTCATGTCTGTGGGATCGACCATATGAGCAAGTTGGATCACAAATACACATTATTGTTGGACTCACAGATGGCTTCACCTTTCAACGGTGGACGTCATTATCACCTCAATTCCTACGATATGGTCCACCTAAGCTTATGATTTGCCTCTTTTTTCTTTTTTGGTAAAATCAATAGGTAGCGTGAATCAAACACATACAACATGGTGGGACCCACAATTTTCACTCGCTTATTCTTATCGTTTTTCAAAAAGGAAATTTTAAAAATAAACGCTTAAATACCCCATGAATTTCCTCTCTTCCAAGCAATCATAAGAGGTTACACCATCTCAAAAATCCGCATGATAATTCTCACATAGATTACACCAAATGCACCAAAGGTAACCAAGCAGCCCACTGCGCATGAAAATAGGGATGAAGAAGCAGTTTTTAACAAATAAATACTTATTAAACAGAAATTATAAGGGCCCGTTTAAACACCACCAAATAAATTACTTCTTAACTTATGTTAAGTAATTAAATTATTTTTTCACTTAAGTTAATTTAGTAAGCATCATTGTGAAAGTAACTTATGTGTCAAAAGCTACTTATCTTAATAAGTAAATTTTTGTAGCTTTTTAATCATGATTAATGTTAAAGGAAGATCTCTCTCTCTCTCTCTCTCTCTCTCTCTCTCTCTCTCTCTCTCTCCATATCAAAGGAGGCCCACGTGGTGGATTGTTCACATTGAAGGTGGGACTCACACGATGGACGATTTACATAAAAGGTAGGCCTCACATGATGGATGACCTCATATTAATGTGGGCCCATATATAGATGATCCACATCCAAGGTCGTCACATAATGATAAGAAGCCCACATCCAAAGTGGGTTGGTATGATGGACAACACACTTAAAAGTAAAACTTACATGATGGACAATCCACATCAAAGGTAGGCTCCACATGATGGGCAATAAACATTGAAGTTGGCCCCGCATGATGGATGGCCCATATTGAGGTAGCCCCACATGATAAATGATCCACATCAAAGGTTGCCCCCAATGATGAACGACCTACATCTAAGGCAAGACCTGCATGATGGGTAATTAATAATGGTGGGCCCCACATGATGGACAGTCCACATCAAAGGTAGGCCATAATGATGAGTGGCCCATATCCAAGGCGGGTCGTGCATGATAGATGACCCACATTAGAGGTGGGGACCACATGATGGACGATCTACATCAAAGGTGGGCTCTACATGATGGGCGATAGATATTGAAGGTGGGCTCCACATTAGGGCTATTCAAAAAATCGACCAAACCGATAAAACCGACCAAACCGGACCGAATCGGTCGGTTTCGGTCGGCTTTCCAATCTATTTTGAGTTGGTTCGATTTTTTTATATTAAAACCAAGAATGTCAGTTCGGTTGTCAGTTTGTGAAAATTATAAACCGCTTTCAACCGAACCGAACCGACTATATATATATTTGAATTATATGTATTAATGTTACCCTTACCGTATGCCCACCTTGATAATATCTTATACATCCACGTCATCCAATCGTTTTCTCAACCCATTTTAGGATGTGTTCAGATCTAAATCTTAGGTGGACCACACCACAGGAAACAATGTTGATTGAGCTCTTGCCATTAAAAATGTCCCTCGGGCCCACTTAAAGAAGATTTACAATGTGATTTGCCATCCAACCCATCGATAAGGTTAAACAGACCTGGATGAAGGAAAAAGTCAAATTTCACTTTCAGCTTGATCTAAAAGTTTTATAGACTATAATTATAAATAGTTTTAATAGTCATTCATCAGTTTTTACATTGGTGTGGTCTACCAAAGATTTGAATCTTCTTAATTTTTTAAATGTTATCATGAAACCGACAAAACCGAACCAACCCGAATTTATCCGGTTTGGTTTGGTCAATGAGGCTTCATCGGTTCGGTTCGGTTGTTAAATATTCAAAACCGATTAAGTCGGTTCGGTTGGATATCACCCCTCAAAACCGAACCAACCTAACTATGCATGGCCCTACTCCACATGATGGGTAATAATATTGCCGACATATTTATCCTTGAAATGAGTAGAAATCAACATAAGCTACTTTTTTTTTCACCCTATTAGCTAGGCAATGCACCCACGCTATTAGTCACACGATGCACCCACAGTGTAAATTAGTATCTCCTTAGGATTTGAACCAAAGACCTGATGTTGAAATGCCAAGGCATCTTTTGGCTGGGCTAGAAGGTGGCCGCGTTTCAACGGCAGGTCCCTACGCATAAGTAGCTTATCCAAAGTAACTTTGATCCAAATGCCTCCTAAATGTTAGATAAATGCATATTTTGAAAATTAATTTATTTAAACTAAGTCCTATAACTTCGTACGTTTTGATTGAATTAATTTAGGCCACGTGCACAATTTTAAAGAGCTCAAGTATCAACTATCTCACTTTGTCAGAGTATCCTTTAAAACCGCTCCTCCACCTCTTAGGGATCTAACAAACTACTTCGCCTAATGCACGTGCCATATCCACTAGCATTATAAAAGGGAGCATTATTAGTGATTGTTAATTTATTATATTATATTGTCGCTATATAAGTTAGGTGTGGGAGGAATAATAGGGTTCTCATCCTGAGGCTCTGTACAGTGTACTCCAGTTTTTACTTCTAACAAGTGGGGCCCATGGCTTGGTAATCTAGGCCGTTGGTCTCTTTCAGCGTGCCAAAATCTCCAAAAATGGAAGATCGTAGCCGCATTACACGGAAGCATTATGTGGGCCCCACTTCTCATAAAAAACCTAAGCATCCTGTGCAAAGCCTAGGCTTGAGGATCAGTCCTAGATGGATGGAAATGATGGAGGAATGAGCATGTAAGTGGGTCCCACTGGACTTTGGAAGGACTTAATCCATCATGGAGCCGTTGTTACTTGCAGTAAATTCTACCCTCGATTCTAGACAAGTGGGACCTTTGGATTGGTGATCCAGACCGTTGGCCTGATGGGCCCCACCATGAGTGTGGATTTCTGAAGGAATCGTTGTGATTGAAAGAGTCTTGAAAACTTCTGTTGTGGCCTACAAATAGACTGGTTATAAGACCATGGTGGGGCCCACCATAGTAACAATCTGGATCACCAATTCAGAGGTCCCACTTTTGCAAACAGAATTAAAAGAATCAATGCTCTCTTTTCTTCAAAACTAAGCTTTGGAAATGTATGCTTGATTGTCTCATCGGGGCCGGGGTCCAGCAGTGAGACAAATATCGCCGAGATTTTAATTTTTTTGAGATGATATTATTGTGATATTATCAAGAGATTTTTAAAAATCGTGAGAAATTTAGGATAGTGACTTGGAATATAACATGACCCTTAAGTAATTTGTTATATAATACATGTACTTAAATTATTAATTATTTATTACTTTAAAATGAGTATTTTTAAACATTTTTTTATAATATCACGAGAAAAACTCAAAATTTGAAAATCTCTCTAGAAGTTTCCAACCGAGAAATTGCCGAGAAAGATACTTGTCACTGTCCCGTTCAATGGTCTTTTTCCATCGCTATTCAAAAAAAAAAAAAATCTTTAATACTCCGATGGTGTGCAATGAATCATACGCAGGCTCTTAAAACTTCAAATGCCGCATCCAAGTTAGTCAATTGAACTGTCCAAATTCTGGGTCCCAATTAGATGCATCGTCAAGCAAAACATCACGCTTATTTGATTATCTAAATATCTGACTGGTGGACATTGGTTTAATGCGTCATTGTATAACTGTCCAATAGATGTCCACCAACCAATGGTCAGATAATCAAATAATCATAATTTTCTCTCCACGATACATCTGAACCTGGGACCCATAATTTGGACGGTTTAAACCGACTTATTTGCATGCCAGGTATTGTAAATAATTTATAAGTGCCTGTGCATCATCCATAACTCATACAGTACCAAAAGGGAGAAAAGCTTAATTTGCTACTCTAGAAGAGTATGATAGTTGATACACAGGCACTACGAAGAAATTCTACAAGCCACATACAAGTAACTCAAGTTAAATGGTCCAAAACATGGAACCCTATTTAGATAGATTTATAAACCAAAAATATGTACCAATTTAATTGTCAGACTAGATATTTGGTGGACATTTGTTGGACAGTTGAGATGTAATCAATAGATAACTACCATTAATCAGATACTAGGATTGTTTAGTCAATCTGGTTTTGAGGTACCGAACTATGCATTTTGCTCTCGTAATTTGGACAGTTTAATTTGATTTTGTATATGCTAAGTAATTCAGAGCGCCTGCATATCAACCATCGCACCATGCCACAGTATCAATAAATCCACTTGAAAACATACTCCTCTCCATATAAGGCATCAATAAATCCACTTGAAAACATACTCCTCTCCATATAAGGTCTGTACAGCCAATAGCTAATAAGCATCTATGTTTACCAAAAATAAATCAGGTTGCATAGGGCTGTCAATGGCCGGGGCCTGGGGTAGGTCATAGCCTAGATTTTGAACTGTTTCGGGCCAGGCCATCAGGCCAGCCTTGTGTAAAATTCTGATTTTTCAGGCCTGAGCCGGACCCATTGATACCCCTACTGCCCACGCGTCTAAATGAATTGAGCAAGTGTTGAAATTCTGGCCCACCTAATGATCGGGTCAGCCTAAATTTTGAGACGTGGCATCTTTTCCGGTAGGGATAGTTGACAAGGTTATATCACATCTCTCGTGTTCCACGTATCAGGCTAGTAAGCTTAGCCCCGGAACCAACACACAGTTCAGCCCAGAGCAGGACAGGGCTACAGACAGCCCGGTCCTGAAATTGATTGCGCCATGCATGACAAGGCGAAGCCTGGCCCATGGGTCATCAATAGGTCCATAACTGGGCTAGGCCCACCCAGCCCATTGCCACTTTTGGACTGCCTATGATGTACGGATGGCATCCGAACTGTTCATAAGTGTCTCCCACTATGAAGTTGGGACATTAAAATATCAGACATATCCAAAGCTAGAGGGGTCACACCATAGGAAAAAACAAAAATGTAGAATGGAGGTCAAAATGCCAAAACCTCTAAAATGGTGGGACCACCTGATGACTGTATTGGCCTCATTTTTAGGGTTTCCTATTTTCATGATGGGTACACCATTTAGATGGGTTGGGTGTGGTGGGTCCATGAACAATTCAGACCTTTTGTATGGTCCATTGTTATTTACGGTGTGGCCCACCTGATGATTGGATCAGTCTGAGGCATCCCACATAATAATTAGATCTGCCGGTTGGACAGGTTGGTGAGCATACACATGTGATGGTGGGCCCTAAACAGCTCAACTCCCCAAAATTGGTGGAGGTCAAGATTCGTCGTCGTATGATTCCATGGTTGTAGCCTTTAAGAACCTGGAACGCACCTTTAAAAATAAAATAAAAAATAATAAGAAAAAAAAGAAAAAGCTTGAAGACATGTTTGGATGACACTTAAAAAATGTTCATCTCATATTATTTAGCCATAATTATGTATTAAAGATCATATATAGTTTATACAAGTTGGTGGTTATGTTTTTAATCCCTACACACAAAAAAAATGATCTCTAACAAATAATATTTATTTAAATAATATGAGATGAACTCGATTTTTTTTTCTTTTTTTCTTGTTTAAAATGGCAAGTGCATATCTTCCATAAAAATCACATCCATGTTCCATGCGTCAAAGACCGTCAAGCAATTCCTACCGAGACAAAATTTGAAACTTGCTATCTTCTTGCTAGTAATTAAAGATTTACCTTTGTGGAAAGACTGATTCATTCATATCGACATGAGGATCCAACTCCATTGCATTGCTAGAATCCTGACAGTCAATGCAAAGTCATAGGCTCTCATCATGCTTCTTCTAGAACAACATTGGGTTCCATATAGGTGCTTTAGATGGTTGGACATAGCCTACATTTAACCACTCTTTGAGTTGTTTCCTTAACTCTGCCAACTCAGGTGGCGCCATCCCATATGGGGCCAACACAGTTCGTGCCTTTGTTCCAATTAAAGTATAATCTATCTATTCCTCCCGAAGCTGGCATGAATATTTTTATTATGTTGCTTTGGTGCTATTTAAAAAATAAGTCATCGTATTTTAATTAACAATAATTATGTATTAGAGATTTTTCTGTAAGGATTGAAAAAGGTATAGTTCCCCTTCTGGTCCATACCTAGTTCATAGATATGGAGTGCACAAATGACTAATCCAAGTCATCTATAGACCATCCTCATCGTAGCTATTCCCAAAATATTCCCTCAATCGTCAACGCTAACCTTCGTGTTGTTGGCATGCAAGTACATGGTCAAAAAGAAATCCACGAACAAACCACATGCAATGGATGAACAAAAAATTCGATGGCTAGGATCCTCTAGTTTGAAAAACTTTGGTCTGAATACCTCCACATTGGAAAATTCCGCCATCCTAAATGCTAATCTATTGGGTCTGAATACCTCCCACATTGGTCAGCCCTGATCAGCATCACTAAGGCCCAATAGGACTGTTGGATCCACCATGGATGTACCATGCAGTATAGACGGTCATGGTTCAACAATCCAAGCCCTTTGGGCCCATGTGGACAACAATGGTGGCACATGAAAGGTTCCCACATTTTCTGGTTGCTTGCTTTTCATGTAAGTGGATGGTTCGAATATGGAAACAAAGTCCTATCACTGATCTATATGTTATGGGGAAGGTTTTACGGATGGGTTAGCTGGCATTGTCCATTGTGTGAGATAAGATTTTTGTTAGCCCGTCACCCATCTATAGTGGAGCCCTCTAGATGAGTGCTTTAGAGTGTTGAAAGATGGGAGCTCCTGTATGGAATGCTGGCTGCAATACACCATTGGTTTAGGCCTGACATGATAGGGATGGGTGTTAAACGGTTTGTCTTGTATGCTTTGTTTTGGTGCATTCTCTGTGTAGAATTGTTAGTGTAACACCCCCTGTTTAGTTGAAAACTGTGTAACCCAATCGGTGCGTGCGACATGACCCACTTGGGCGATGAATCTGCCTGAGAACTTGACCCCTGGCCTATAGTAGTCCCACAGGTGGACGGGTTGGATGTCAATAAACATTATAGTGGGCCCGAGGAAGTTTTTGATGGTGGACGTTCAATCAACATTATTTTCCTATGGTGTGGTCCACTTGGGATTTAGATCTGCCTCATTTTTTGTCTATTGGCCTTAATTGAGCTCTCAACATAGATGGACCGTATAGATATAAAACGCATACATCATAGATGTACAACGCATGCATCGAGATGGGCACCACCCTAGGGGTATTGTCGTCAATATTGAATGACGCTCACTTCTGCCTCTTTTCCCTTAGGTAGAAAAAGTCCCCCACACTGTTTCCACTAATCCCAATTCCAACCAATTTTAGATTCAAGATGGAATCCTATTTGGCTTGAATTTTCCGCCAAACACACCAGTTAAAATTGGATTTTGCTGGAATTCAAATTTTAAGCTGGAAACAGGTTTCCAGATGCCAACCAAACAGACCCTTAGAGATTCTAAGGTTTATCTAGTTGTCGTTTGAGTTTTCATCACAGCCATGAGTCGGGCATTAACCATCGGATTTCATTGAAACTCATTCCAAAAGGAGGGCCCCACAAGGTCTCTATGGTCCATCTGGATCTTGTATAAGCATTGGATCAGTTGATGGTATGACTGATCAAGATTTGTCATTGATGAATCCATCTTCTTCCTCGTTTGGCAAAGGAACTTATCATCTAGAAGTGGGTCCCATGTGTGAATATGAGATGTTTAAATGGTGGGCCCTATCAGATCATCATCCCTGGAGTCGGATTGCTTTCATGCAATTAAGAAGAACCATATTTGAAGATTTTCTCCAAATCAAGGTTAAAGATGATTAAGCTAGTTTTTATTGGGGTCGCCCCAACTAATCCTCTGATTAGTTGTGGAATCCCCTAGAGGGGAGTCTGAGCTCTATAATTAATATCATTCCTGTAACACCCTGAAATTTTTAGAATTTAATTGGATTTATTTTAAATTTTATTTTTATTAATTTATCGTTGATTTGCGAATAGCGGGACATCCGTAGGAGATTCGATAAGGGACCTTTTACAAAAGTTGCTTAGAATGGACCCCATAAACATCATAGAAAGATCAGATTTCAAAAATCATGCACTTTTCAGATAATTACGAAAATGACATGAGATTAAACTTAAGTTAAGATGTCATTTTTAAGTATTATAGTTTCTAACGATCACTTTCATGCAAAACCCTGGACTTAAGCTTTTGAGTACATTTTAGCCGTACATGTCAAATTTCAGCTCTTGGATCATTCTAAAAATAGCCAAATCAGAAATCGGTCCGTATGTGGCCCACCTAATCTCGGATCTGTCCCATTTTTTGTGTCAATGCCTAATTTTAGGTGGCCCTCATTCTGATCGGAGTGAATTTCTTATATACATCATGATTGGGACCACGTGTGTATTGCACATGCTAAGGAGTCAGTCGAACGCACTTTGACTGTGCATCTCGCGCAAGGCAGCGTGCGCCCACCCATGCACGAATGCTTGCCCCATCCTTGGCCGTCGTGTGGGCCCCACATCTCAAATCTGAACCGTCCATCTTCTTCCTAGCAGTAAAAAACCCCCTCCTATCAAGTGGTTTCTCGTTACGTCGCAAATCAAAGATGATATCTCCTTCTTTCTCAACCCTTGAGTTTTGTGATCTTCTAATCTGGGATTTCTTTTCACATGGGAAGCTAGGAAAACTTCTAGAGGATCCTAAGTATCCCTCCTAGCTATCCAACGTAGCAAACCTCATAGAAAACGGAACTTTCCAATCCATTGAAGAGTCATCCTCTAAACTCTCTCGCCGCGC
This sequence comes from Liriodendron chinense, assembly GCA_003013855.2. Taxonomy (NCBI): domain Eukaryota; kingdom Viridiplantae; phylum Streptophyta; class Magnoliopsida; order Magnoliales; family Magnoliaceae; genus Liriodendron; species Liriodendron chinense. Next base: position 7,604,073 of record ML058445.1, on the reverse strand, counting down.
AAAAGACCAACCAAACGAGTATGTGCCTTCGTTTTGTGGACCCTACATGACTAATTGGACTCATCCAAACCTACCCTAGGTGTCCGATCATCAGATAAATCGTTCGTTCAAAAGTTTCCATTTCCATTCTCTCTCTTTCCTATTCGTTTCACATTGACCGTTCATTCGTGTGTGGGACCCATTTTGAAATCTACTACGTCTATTTTGTGGCCCATACTCATCATAACCCTCACCTCGAAATCTCTTTTCCATCCGTTGTGTGTGTGCCTCCCAAAGTGATCCGAAATATCTTAAAAACTCATCTTAAAATAACAACCGTCCATCTATTGCTTTCTTATCTATTCTAAACCCTAGAGTCCGACCCAAACTCTATAAATTGGGTCTCTCTTGGCCATATAGAGCTACTACCCACGAATTTAGAGAGTGAAAGAGAGAGAAAGAGGAAGAGGAGAGAGAGAGAGAGAGAGAGAGAGAGAGAGAGAGAGAAGGGAGTCCCCTCTTTCTCATATTTTTCCAGCGGCTATGATATTCTACAACCCTTTTCTAAGTCCATCTTAAGGTGAGGATTTTCCTTCAAGCCTTTCATTAATAATATCACGATTATCATAAGTTTTTTTGTGGCATGTGAAGTTATTTTATTTTCAATTGCTTATCTATATAACATGAAGTTTGACGTGAGATTTGTAATGAATATCATTCTATGGTGATGTGATTCCTTGTTTAGATTTTTGACTAAGAAGCATGTGTATTTGTGTTATTTATTTTTGTGAAATCTATGCCCTTATTTTCTTAGTCAATGTACTACAAGTAACATTGGTTTTCATATTGTGATATGAAATATGTGTATAAGATCATCATATGTGTATAAGATCATCATATGGACATCCCATTATTGTATACTCTTTCTTCCTAAGTTCGTAAAATTATTTGATGTAGAGAGATGGAACCTGTGAGAGGTGTCCATGATGGAAGAATATATCTTGATTTAACTGAGAGAATGAAATGATTGTTTGTTAATGGATCCTTACATATACATGATGTTTGATTGGATCCATTTACATTACATGAGTATTTTAATGAATTTGGCCATGATGTATAACATTGGCTTCTTGGAAAATGATGAAATCATAAAACGGGATAATGAGTGGACACTAATGGTATAAAAATTCTCATGAACTGGGGTTGGTGCCATGGACACTGAGCCCGAGCTGTTGCCCTATGTTGGTTCGCTTAGCGACTCCCCATAGTATCCAGTGAATTGCTAAAAATGGTTGTTTGTAAAATACTTAATAAAAGGAGAAATAAATTCATGCATACACTATGGCTCGACTTGGTGAGCCAGTCCCTCTGGGTGTCATGTATGAAGTTGTAGAAACTTGTTCCACTTCTTGCCATACACTATCTAGTGGAAGTGTATTGGGGGGTTTTTCGCTTTCATTAGTTGGGTTAATTTCACTCTGATGACTAGTGACTGACGGATGTGTATGGGGTGTCTCGACCTTGGGCTTCCCGTATTTGTTTAATGGGTGTATATGGGGTGACTCAACTTGAGCTTCCCACATTCGTTTAGTCAGGGTGCCTTAGCCAGAGCATGCATTCCATGCATCGCATTAACAAAGATTTTTACTTAATTGTTTTGTTTGAATAAAGATATTATTGTGTTGCGTTACTCTGAGTTTTGTATATTGTTATTCCTGATTGTCTTGGAGGGAATATTCCCCACTATGATAGCGTTTAACGCTATCTCAATTGCAATTTGGATGATGTAGGTGAAGATCCAGGTATCGAATCCGACTTTCAAAGTGAAGAGTTCGATGGTTCGTACGATTACATAGCGGATGAAGATGTTGAAGGAATTTAGTTGATATTTTCATTTATTAGACATTTCTTTTGATTAGTGGTAACATTTATAAAAATTGTAATAAGTCTTCCAGAGAAGACATTGTTTGATATTTTGGTTGATTAGTATGAATATTGGTTGGTTCCCTTATTTAAACATTAATGATAAAGTAGTAATTTTAATACAATACGATGAACATTTATTTCCGCCATTGTGCTTGAATGCTATATTTCATTATTCAACAAATCAATTAGTTCATGTTTTACTTGGGAATTCGGCCGTCGTGTTATACACGAAAGTCGAAAACCTCGGGTCGTTACAGTTGGTATCGGAGCTCAATTGGGACCTTTGGGCGTGAAGCCTAATTTATGTCATAATAAATACACTTAGGGCTTAGGTTCCCATGAACTAGAAACAAAACACCTAGGGATCAATCCCCATTGGGTGCATGAGATGTTATGAACTTAGAGACCTAAACATAGGCCCCTTGAAATCATTAGGGTAACCAATGAACGTAGAAATTGGCAAATTTAGGATTTTTAGGAAGTGAATTTCCACTTTTTTTTATAAGTTTTGAGGGCTCTCATCAATTCTCCATATTTAGATAAGAATGACGCTGAATTATTGGATTTAACTCCCTCAAATCTTAGGGATAGCTATTTTATTTTGAATTATTTTGTTATGACAGATTTTCCGAACCAACATAAATTCCACCAGTAATAACTACATTTTCATAGCTGTAAAATTTTTGGACATTTTTTTGGAGGTTTCTAACTCATCCTACAACATCTCCACAAAATTTCAGATTAATCAGACATCTAGATAAATCGTGAAAATTCTGCCAGTAGAGAAAATCTTGCACTAAAAGCTGCTAGACTGTTACGATTTTTAGACTTATAGAGATCAGAATCATACCTTACCATTGGATTTTTATTCTGAGAAAAATTAGGGTGATTCCCCACCTAACCATCAGATTGCCCTCCAAATTTTAGGTGAAACCGACATTCGGTTCGAGAGATAAAATTCCGAGAGTACGATCAGGTCCTGGGTTTCAGATTCACTACCTACGAGCTAGGTAAACCATTAACCTCAATTTTTCTCATTAATACCCTATTAGATTTTCTTTAAACCATCCTCTGACTCTAGGACTTTTGTTTTAGCTCCATGGCCCCTCGGACAAGATCTTCTAGGAACACTCGCCCTACCTCTTCCCAACCTCAGACGCCACCTATGGCTAGCATGCCGAACCCTGCTTCAAATCCCCCTGTGACTTCAGTAGGAGGGAACTCTAATGCACCGCAACCTTGGGAAGCTATGATGGGCGCACTTGATCGCCTCACTGGTATCATGCATCAGCAACAAAGCCATCAACAAGAGCAACAAGCAAGGCATCAAGCCCTATTGGAACAACTTGTGACCTTGGTGACGCCTGTCCAAACCTCGACCCCTACAGTTTCTATGCCTCAACCTCAACCAGGAGTGTGCATGCCGGCTTGTGGACCCTCGCCGTTTCCGCGCTCCCACACGACGTTCTCGTCCCTTCCCCTTTCGGAAAAAGAAGGAGAGGAGGATGCGTGAGTGCGAATCGCCGTTTGTACCACTGGCTTGCCTCGTTCTCGAGGGCTTTATTTGGTTGTCGTGTTTAAGCTGGATGTGTTTAAATGAGTTTATGTAAGACCAGAGTCGCCACTAGCCAGTTACTTCGAATCTACAGTCGGCTAGACCCCGTAGAAACGTTAGAGAAGGGGATCCGAAGATTCCTTCCTCTAAAATGACTCCTTTTGATCTGCGGCCAGAGATTCAAGGTAAGGGATCACGGTTACAGGGTGGGAAGAGGTTAAGCACCCCACACACTGTCCGTACCGAAGTACGGTCTTTACTTCACAGAATCGAACTAATACTTGAAAGTCGGTTGTAATCCTCGTACATTCTCATAGATGACATGATGCATGAATGCGGGTCTGAACAGTAAGAGTTTCTGATGGGCAGGTTCCAACAACGGGCAAGCCCAGAGCATAAGCTCGAACTGACAGGTGCTTAATATAAGACGTATGCAGTATGCTTGAATAATCAAGGTGCTTTATAGTGAAGCATGAATGCAGGTCTGAACAGTAAGAGTTTCTGATGGGCAAGTTCCAACAACGGGCAAGCCCAGAGCATACGCTCAAACTGACAGATGCTTAATATAAGACGTATGCAGTGTGCTTGAATAATCAAGGTGCTTGCAGTGAAGCAGGGGGGTTGGAAGAAAAGTAAATATTGCACTTATGCTAGATGCAAATGAGATGATGTGAAAAAAGAGTAGCTAGATGGACGGAGGTGTTGCAAGGGTTGGCTTCGAGTGACTGGATTAAGACTTGGATGGCTTGGGAGACTTGGACCAGTGGTCAGGCTGGGCTGGACCAGGGCTAGGCTCTCCTCACTCGGGCTCTCCCTGGTGGAGGAATGGGCTAAAGGGTGGAGAGGAACTCAAACGGACGGTCGCTGGACTGGGCGGATTGTTGTGTTGAAATGAAAAGGGGAGGGGGTATTTATAGCAGCGGGCAGTGGCAGAACTCGTAAATAGTTTTGGGCGGCCCGCAGTGGGCCGCCCGTACGGTCACTCCTCGATTTAAAGCGAGGTACGGTCGTTCCCTCGGGGCTGCTGTTTGGCTCGGTGGGTCGACTCAGTGAGTTGACTCAGCAGGTCGACTCGGTGATTTGACTCTGCGGGTTGACTCGACGGGTTGATTCGGTGTTTCGACTCGATGAGTTGACTCAGCGGGTTGACTTAGTGAGTTTGACTTTTTTAGGATTTTTGACTGGCTTTTCTTATGGGGGGGTTTTTCAGGCTAATGTTTAGGACTGGGTTGACTGGGTTCAGGCTTGAATTGGGCTATGGATTGGGGCTTACAAGGGTGAGTTTGGCTGAGTTTAGACTTGGGGTTTGGGGGTATGGTCCTCCATTCATCCAGCTATCTCTACCAACAGTGTAGCCAAAGGTGGGGTGTCTACAGATGCCCCTCTTTGGCAGAGGTTGCGTGCAACCGAATGCCAAAGCGAGTGGACACCCCACTTCTAATCCGGTCATTCATGGATCATGTTCTGAAATCTTTGCTTGCTTTTGCATCTGTGCCAGTTGATCGTCTGGAACTCGATCACTCGCACATACCGCGGAAGTTTGGAGAAAACGTTGCGATTGTCCCTGCATGCGCTGCAACCTGGGTACCCAATCGCAACCCTTCCATTCCCGATCGGTACTAACATCGGAAAGGTACAGCAGAGCCTCTGCGTCGCTAGTCTTACGAGGTTACTGACCCTGTGATTGATTGTATGTTCGATGTTTTTCCGGATCACTCAAGGAGTACTTGTTTCGCTTGACTGTCAAAGTGGTTAGACGCCCTGCGTCAGATAGTCTTACGGGATTCTACTACGCCGACTTGGACTCAGTCAAGGTACTTCAGGCATCCACGCCTTGGTATGTGCGGGTGGACTCTTTCCACCCGATCTGCTGGTTTTGATGCTTAGTTTGCAATTCATTCTTTCCTTGATTGTGGTCTAGAATCTTTGTTATCCTTTGTATTTGAGTCAGTTGATTGTATGGAAATTGATAACTCGCACATACCGCAGGAGTTTGGAGAAAACGTTGCGATTGTCCCTGCATGCGCTGCAACCTGGGTACCCAATCGCAACCCTTCCATTCCCAATCGGTACTAACATCGAAAAGGTACAGCAGAGCCTCTGCGTCGCTAGTCTTACGAGGTTGCTGACCCTGAGACTGATTGTGTGATGTTTGATGTTTTCCCAGATCACTCCAGGAGTACTTGTTTCGCTTGACTGTCAAAGTGGTTAGACCCCCTGCGTCAGATAGTCTTACGGGATTCTACTACGCCGACTTGGACTCAGTCAAGGTACTTCAGGCATCCACGCCTAGGTATGTGTGGGTGAACTCTTTCCACCCAATCTGCTGATTTTGATACTTAGGTTACAATTCATCGTTTTCACCTGTTCAAATGGTTTCTGTGACCGAGCCTTTTGGCTTTCATCTTTTTGTATCTTGGCATGTGGTACGACCGCACTGACACTGGAGTTCAGTTCGACCGTACTTTGAGTGCATTGGATCTGATGGTCTCCGGGGAAACCGCGAGACATTGGATCTTATTTGATTTTTGCGTCGGCTCCTACCCAGAGATATGGAAGATCTCCTGGTGTTTTAGAGGCAGAACGCTCTACTGGGAAAATATTTTTTGGATTTTTGAAAAGATACCCACTCTGGGGAGTGATACTCCATGGGGTTTTTATTTGCAAGTAGAGATATTTTTTTGTCTTTTTGAAATGGAAATCTGGTCTACACGTGCCTCCACTAGGGATGCCTGTGGGGTCTTTAGCTAACCGACTTTATTTTGAAAGCAGGTAAACATGATGATTGATGCAATGGATGCTGATGCATGGAGATGCATAATGAATGCATGGCTTGGCTCATTCTCTTTTAGTTTGATGATTTTGCTTTTGCTGGAGATGCAGAGAATTTTGAGCTTATTGCTTGCAGGGTTGTGCTCCCTGGGGATTTTCTTTTTTATACTGGCGTTTGGTCAGCGGGTTGGTCAAGATCCCGACCCGTGGTCGATCAGGTCCATCGTCCCAAGATGTTGTTTTTTTGCTTAATGAGAATGTACGATGATTAAATCAGACCTCAAAATGTTCTTCTGGGCATAAATGCGATTGAGATGGTGCTTGGTCGCCAGTTTTGGTCAAGATTTCAATTTGTGGGCGATCGGATCCGTCATCCCAAATTGTGAAGAGAGTGGAGTTCAAGACTCCTCAAGTGTAGTGCTGGGGGATAGTGACAATTTTTGTGATTTTTGTAAGTATGTGGTCCGAACCTTTACCTGAGTGGTCAGGGTAGAGATCGGTTTATTGAAAACAAAGGAGATATTTTTGTGATTTTTTTTTTAAATATTTGATTTGAAAATAAGGGATATATTTTTTGTGATTTTTGTAAATATTTGATTTGAAAGCAAGGGAAATATTTTTGTGATTTTTGAAGAGGTGATTTTGCAATGTTTTTGTATTTTGTGATTTTTCTGAAATGCAGGGAAAAGTATGGAATTTTCATCCACTTCCAGCTTCTACTGCTGGTAAGGCACCCGATCCATTTTACGTCAGCGAGCAAGACGAGTCTCACACAGTTAAGTGCCGTAGTTTTACATCTTCGGATGAGGATTGAGGGTTTTCAGTCAACACACCCACAAAGTTGCATGTTCCTCATGTGCAATGCACATAGACCACGTATCGTCCGACGGACTCTTTCGGCCACAAAATGAGCCACATCCTCACATTTTCCTTAGTCAATCTAGTTTGGGGCCTTACGTTGCTCACAATTCCGTGAGGGTGCGCTCCACCTCCCAACAGCCTTAATCCCCTTCATGAGTTTTAGGAACAGGGAACATCCGTCAGATTCAACAGCGACTTCCAAATCAAGGTTGTCTATCACGGTGCGTTCAACACGAACAGGATTGCGGAGTTCTGCCCGCCTCAGCCTTTACCTGTTTAAAAGATTCCAGACACCCTTACGATCAAGTGCCAGCCATGTCTGGAACAGGTTAGGAAAGAAAGCCCCCGAGAAGTTAATCCCAGTGTAGTTTTAGGTCTTCGGACCACTGGAGATGAATTTGTGCAGTTGAAATTGATTGCAAAAAAAATTTTTATTTTTTATTTTTATATTTTTTTGCATTTTTTTTGAAAAAGTTCCAGATTTTAACTCGGGTAACCGAGGTTGATGCTGGTTTTTATGGAAAGCTTGAAATCTTTTTGGCATTTTTGGAAATGATCCGGGTTATCAAACCTTGATCCCAACGGTCGAGGCCGATGCCGGTTTTTAGTTGAAAGCGAGAAAGGTCCCCCGAGAAATTAATCCCAGTGTAGTTTAAGGTCTTCGGACCACAAAACTGTACAAAACAGGGCAAACACATTTTTTTGTTTTTGTTTTTTTTTTGGAAAATATCTGGAGTCATCTGATCTTGATGTGAGCAAACAAGACCGATGCCGCTTTTTATTGAAAATCTCTCGGGATGTTGATCCCGACGTAGTTTAAGGTCTTCGGACCCAAAACTGTACAAGAGAGTGCTAGAAATGCATATATATATATTTTTGTGATTTTTGAAAAGTGTCCGGTGTTGTCGGATCTTGATTCGAGCAATCAAGACCGATGCCGGTTTTTATTGAAAATCTCTCGGGATGTCGATCCCGACGTAGTTTAAGGTCTTCGGACCCAAAATATGTACAAGAGAGTGCTGGAAATGCATATATATATATATATATTTGTAATTTTTGAAAAGTGTCCGGTGTTGTCAGATCTTGATTCGAGCAATCAAGACTGATGCCGGTTTTTATTGAAAATCTCTCGGGATGTCGATCCCGACGTAGTTTAAGGTCTTCGGACCCAAAATATGTACAAGAGATATGTATACGCATATTTTTTTGGTTTTCAGAAAATGTCCGGGGCCATCAGATCTTGATTCGATCTAGACTGATGCCGGTTTTTATTAAAAGTCCCTCGGGATCTTGATCCCGACGTAGTTTAAGGTCTTCGGACCCAAAATATGTACAAACTGAACATACATTCTTTTTATGCTTTTTTCGAAATGATCCAGGTTGTCAGATCTTGGCCTGAACGGCTAGGATCGATGCTGATTTTTATTAAAATCCCTCGGGATATTGATCCCGACGTAGTTTAAGGTCTTCGGACCAAAAACTGTACAAGCAGGGCAAACATATTTTTGTTTTTTTTTTAAATGTCCGGTGTCGGCGGATCTTGATTCAATCCAGACTGATGCCGGTTTTTATTGTAAGTCTCTCGGGATCTTGATCCCGACGTAGTTTAAGGTCTTCGGACCAAAAATATGTACAAACTGAAAGTACATTCTTTTTTGTGATTTTTGAAAAATATTCTGAGTCATCGATTTTAATTTTGAGGGTTGAGATCGATGCCCATTTTTATTAAAAATCCCTTGGGATCTTGATCCCGACATAGTTTAAGGTCTTCGGACCCACAAATATGTACAAGAGAGTAGCAATCCAGGTTGGAGACTACGGAAATTCTTCTTAGAATGGTTCGGATCATTAGGTCATACCCTTGAATGGTTGAGATCACTGTTTGACCGAGTCAATCTTTTTCTTTCTTTTTCTTGAAAATTCCATGGAACTTTTCCACATCATCAAGCCAATTTCCCACCAATTTCTCACAAGATGAGATTTTGGTGAGATTTCTTACTTTTTCTCACCATTCTCTTCCATCACTTCATTCTTACAAGGAGGTACAAGATTCACTTGCAACCACCCTTCCCAAGGAGGAGTTCTTCCCAAGGAGAAAGGAGGAGAGGTCGTTTCACATAGGTAGGGGGTAGGATGGCCCCCTGGGCGCCGCCCGGACCGCCCCTGACCCCTGGTTTCTTCAGTGGGTTGGGTAAAGGGGTGCACCCCCCTTTTCTATATAACATGGGGCACCCTTGCCCCCTCCAACGTGCAATCTCTCTCTTCTCTTTCTCATACTCTCTCTTTCTCAAAGTTTTCTCTCTCCTCTTTGTGGTTCTTTGCTTCTCTCAAGTGGTGGGCCTTAGAGAAGTTTTGGGATAGCAAGGTGGTCCTTTTTTGGTGAGTGGTAAAGGTATGGACCACTCCCTTTCTCTTTCTTGTCCTTTTCATTCTTCATTGTCTCTTCTCATGACTCTTTTCTTTTTCCATGTAGCTAATCCAAAAGGAGTGAAGGTGGGCCCAAGTGTTCTTGCCCTTTTTCTAGATCTCCAATCTATTTCAAAGGTGGTGCATGGAGAAGGACATTGCAAGCTTTCCATTTCACTTTTCCTTTTCTTCTTTTCACACTCCCTTCATGTGTATGTAAAGAGTAACTTTGCCATGTCATCAAGTGTGCATGGCGAAATACTCTATCTTTTTCATGGGAGTTGGGCCTTTTTTCATATGTATCAAATGGGCTCAAAGTGAAGTCATGGCCCTTGGTGTATTTGGTGGGCCCAATGCTTCATTTTGGGCTCCCTCATGCTTTCTTGCCCTTGTCATTTTTCCTTAAAGCTCTTCCTTTCTTTTCCATCTTCTTTTCAAGATTTGGGCCCATGGGCATGGTAGGGCCCATCTCAAGTTTGGGCTCATGGGGCTCACTTTGGGTGACCCCATCTTTCTTCACATATGTATGGACCAAGATGACTAGCCCGTTCTTCACTTGGATCTCAAGTGGGCTAGATTTCTTAGTTGGGCCTTTATGGATAAATAGCCCAAATCTTCCACCATCTCTTGATTATGATGTACATCCTTGTACAAAGTGTGGTGGGTTCCCTGGAGTTTTTCCATATGGATGGGCTTTTGGGCCTTCATTGAAGCTTGGATTTCTTTGGACCATGTGTGCACCACTACACTTTGTCCATGTAGGCTTTTTCCTTTCATGCTTTTTCTTTTGATGGATAGAGGACTTGAGTTACTTGATCATGTACAAGTCCCATGAGTGAGTTGTTCCAACAATCTCACTAAGTTCAAATGGTTTTTCCTTGTGGTAGGAATGTGGTTCTCAAGAGTTTCCCTTTAATGTTATCAACCTCAAATGGATGATCCTCAAGTGAGCTATCCATACAACCATGGCTCCTTGATCTTTTCTTTGGGGGCTTGGTGGGTCATCAAATATGAGCAATTTTCTTTCAATTTGTGAGAAAGAATGATACCCATAAGTTGCCCATTTTTGTCCCATGCTTTGGGACATTTTGGATTTTGATCTTTAAGTGGGCTATGTGTACCATTCTTATCCATCTTCATGATGGTTGGGTGACTCATCAAGCCATGCCCTCTTGTGCTCAAATGGTCTCCCTTTCTTGTAAAGAAATTGGTGCACATAAGTTGCCCAAATTTGTCCTTTGATGGGCATTTTCAACTTGATTCTTCATGTGGGCTATGTGCATCAACTTTTTACCATTAGCTTCTTTGATTCATATGTTTGTGGGTAGACCGCCATGTTGTACTTTCATGGTCAATACTTTCATCAAGATGGTGCACATAGGGGTGCCCATGGTTAACCCATGAATGGGTCCTCATGTTCTTCAAGTGGGCTATGTGCTCCCTTCAATCCATTGAGATGAGGCATTTGGGTTGCTCTTGGGGGCCCATTTCCTTCCTATTCCCCACTTGTCCATGTACATGTGTAAAAAGAAGATGGAAACATCTTAAGTGAGAATCATGGCCTTGGCATAAAAAGTGGACCAATCCTTGGCCACATGTGGACTTTGAAGAGGAGCTTCTCATGTGAAGTAGGATTCTTTTCATTCGTTGATCTTATGGCACTTGAGTGCATTTGTTGTCCAAAATGTGTCCTCGGATGATGGACTTTTCTTGCCTAAGGCATGCCATGCCACCTTCTTTAAGGTGGGCCCAACACATATCCTAGGTGACACATGGAGTTGGACTTTAGATCTTGCATTTGAATGTGAGTCCAATCCCATGGGTTTCCTGGATGGTAATTTGGATTTTAACGGGTAAAGGATAGGGACTTACCTTGCCAAGCTTGTAGGATTCAATGGCGGATGGTACCAGAGGTCGCCGAGTGATTGATGAGGATGATCCTGCCTTCATCATCTGCCGAGGGGACCACATGTGTTCCTTGGCTATGGAGCACCAACATCTTCCCGCTATCAAGGGTCGAGGTACCAGGGATCACTGGGACAACTGGGTGAAGGATCCACAGCCTTTGCTTGAACGAGTATTGGCTGGTACTCCTTTTGCTGGCCTCCTCACCTTACGTTTTCATAACAACAGTGCCAACCGCATGATGCTCGCGGCCCTTTGCGAGAGATGGCGGGACGAGACCCACACCTTCCAGCTCCCTTGTGGTGAATGGGGAATAACTCCCCTGGACATTTATATGCAAATAGGTTTTCCGTTTCATGGGACAGTTGTTCCCCAAGTCAGCTCTCTGGCTCCCATCACTTCCATTGACTGGCTACGGCTCGTCGGTGATGTCCCACCCGAGGATGAATTCCAAGGCCATCAAGTAAAGATGCAATGGTTCTACAACACTTTTGCCTCCGTCATCCCCACTACCGAGCGAGAGGCCCTCCACAAAGCACGGGCTATGATCACTTACGCCTTCGGGGTCCTTCCTCCTCTGCCACGCCAATGAGAGGGTCGATCCTAAATTTCTTCGCTTAGTTAAGGATCTACACCACCCCTACAATTGGAATGGGGCTATCCTGACCCATATTTTCCAGGGTTTGGATAAGACCTGTCGGAATAGCCAGTCTTACACCGGTTTTTGGCCTGTCGTCGAGGTATTCCTTCATTCACCTTCCTTGGGGTCATTTGCCTTCTTTCTCTCTCTAATCATTAGGTGTGCTTTTGCCCAGACTTGCTTTTATAACCATTTTCCCCATATCGCGCCGAGGGTGCGGGACGATGTTGAACCCTCTTTGTATCGCCACATGTACTGGCACCAACAGAACCGTCAGCGGAACTCCCGAGTTTCTGGGGACAATTGGCGTGCTGACATAGACGGGTTGACCGTTGATGACGTAAGTATCTTACTTTCCTTACCCCTCGTGTTGCACTGTAACTGATCGTGGTGACCTTGTTTGTTGTAGCTCTCTCGGATGTCGTATGCCAGCTTCCCTCTCTATTACACCCCTCAACGCGTGGAGGCATATGATGCTTCATGTCTCCGTATCATGCTTTCCGACGCTGAATCTTTTCAATGGTATCTGGGTGAGAGATTGCTTCGGCAGGTCACTGGGGTGGCTCGGGTCCCTTGTTCTGCACCTCCTCCAGCTGCTCAGATCCCAGCTGATGAGAGAGCTGAGGCTCTCGTGGGCCAGCCCGGATTTTGCTTCACGATCCCGAATCGTGACTATGATGAGTGGTATTTGCTGTACGGCCAGGGGCCTCTGCTTCCTTCGCTCTATGTTCCAGGGGGCCGTCGCAGATATGCTGGAGGCTCGGTGACTGCTCCTTTGATGGATCTTTATCGTCGAAAGCGGGACGAGAGGAGGGACGATGACGACTATGTTGGCGACTTGTAGCCTGCTTCTGTATTCAGCTTTCTTGAGGGATGACCATTTTCTTTTGGTTTTTACCCATCTTTGTATCAAAACCTTCTGAATGAATACACAATCTTAATTCTTCTCAGATTACTTGATGATGCTTGGATGCTTTGATTTCTGACTCAGTCTTTAATGATTTGTGGAGGATGAGCCTTCTTAACTGCATGGATGATGACTTGAACGGTTCAGATTGCTTGATTGGCCTTGTGGGCCCACTTAATGATCAGATCTTGGATTCTGGCCTTCTTTCTTGATGATCAAGCCTTTGATCTTGCTATTTCGTGACTTGTATGAGCTTTTCCATGGTTTAGATCATGTTGATCTAGTCTTTGAATGGCTCAGATTAATAGATTCAGCCTTGCGGGCCCACTTGAGACCTCGGCTTTACTTTGGGGCACCTCTTTTGATGATTTATGAGGCTAAGAAGGCTTCTCATGGTGTGGATGATGACTTGAACGTCTCGGGTCGCTTGCCTTGGCCTTGTGGGCCCACTTGATGATCAAATCTTGGATTCTGACCCTTCCTTTGATGATCGAACCTTCGATGTTGCTATTCGATGGCCCATGTGAACTCTTCCATGGTTTAGATCATGATGATCTGTTCTCTGAATGACTTGGATTGCTTGTGGCCCCCTCTTGATCACATTTCCCTCTCTTTGACTTGATCAGACCAATTCTAGCTGTTGTGCTTCGTGATTGGACCGGTGGGGCACCTTTTATATGATCTTGATCAACCTCAATCGAAATCTGGAGTGGACCGGAGCCTTGGGCAGCCCTCGGGGTGCCATCTGCCGACGTGGACTGTCAGCCTCACCTACCAAGAACCCTGGAGCCAATCCCGTGGAGAGAGAGGGAGCGCGTCCGTACGGGCGGCTCAGAGCGGGCCGCCCAAGGCTCGCCTCTTGAGCAGCCTGGGCTGGCTCGGGTTCGGACATTCTCTGCTGTCCCCTGCTCTTGTCCCCACATTCTCTGTACGTCCAGGTTCGATTTCAACCCTGAATCTTCTTTTCTCCTTGTCTTTTCTCTTCATTTTGTCCTCATCTTGCTTTGTCCCTTCTTGGGCAGCCATTGATGATGGCCTGGGGGTCATTGTGGGAGAGATTGGTGGGTCCCATGTTGCAGCAATTGATGAGGGCTTTAAAGATGGTGAGGTGCTTTTGATTGATGGTGGAGATGGAGCATTGAATAGGGGTATTGATGATGAATTAGGGGTGGTTGTTGGGAGAGCTTTGAATGGCTCTATTAATGGTGGAATGGCTGTAATTCCAGATTTGAATGGGCCTTTGATTGTGGGAGAAATGGATGGCATGGATGAGATGGGAGGATGGGACATAGGTGAGGCTATGCATCCCTTGAATGTGGGCCGCATGGATGATGTGATTGATGGAGGTGATGGGACCATGATGGACATGGATGGGCTGATCTCATGCTTGGATGGGATAGATGGTTCAGATGATACCTTTGACGGTTTGGATGCTCTTGATGAGGGCCGAGATGTGCGGCATATTTGTTTGAGTGGACTTGATGTGATCATTGATGATGTCCCCTTGATGATGGATGGTGTGGATGCCTCGATGATCCCTTTGATCGGCCAGGATGATGACTGGATTCATGATTTCCTGTTGGAGAGGGCCGCAGGTCCAGATCTGACCGTTGATTCTTTGATCGGGGTTGTCGGGACCCTTCTTGATGGTTCAGATGCATTTTTCGATGGTCAGATTGGCCAGGATGCCACGATGTGTGGTGTGATCTTCACCGATAGCACTTTTACTGGAGAGTATCATCCTTCTCTTGATCGTCGGTCTTTTGCGCACTCTGTTCATGAGGTGGGCGAGTCTTCCCATGCGGCTGAGGTTATGACAGTTTCGGACAGTGATGCGACTATATCAGACATAGTCGTTACTGAGGGTAGGTCAGGGGCTGTCGAGTCTGCAGAGGTTCCAGCTTTTCCTTCTCCTTCGCCTGTCGACCTTCCGATCCTTGATGAGTCATCATTGATTTCTGGGCCTTTTGTTCTAGAGGGGGTGCCAGTGAGGACTTGTTAGCTGCTTCCTCGTCCTTCTTGCTCGCCACGGCTGCTTGCTTGGCTTGATAGTTTGTCAGCTTATGAGATTCGGGATTTGGAGTCCTATGGCTTCGGCAGTCTGATCCATATGGCTAGAGTTGACATTGATTGGAGGATGCTCGGAGCTGCCTTGATTGACTGGGTCCCTTCGTTGAACTTCTTTTCATTCAACGATATGAAGATGGGACCTCTTTTGAGGAGCTTGCACGCTTGACAGGCCTACCTTGGGATTATACTCGGTATTTCTCGCCGAAGACATCGCCGAAGGCTGCCACACCGCAGAACTGGTTCGGGATCCCCTATCTTGTTCGGCCTGCAGCTGCCGGCCAGGATGCTGTAGTGTTCTCCTTGGACTTACTGTATGATCTTTTTTCGGGTCCTCGGAGTGTGGCCGATTCTATCCTTACTCGGAACGCACTGATATTCTGTTTGATAGCTGAGGTGCTGTTTTCAGGATGGCGCAGGTCCCAGACTCCTTTGCTTTTTGAGGTGATGAGCCGAGCTATCCGAAGGCAGGGGATCATTTCTCTCATCTTGGCCGAGCTGTTTAATGGGCTGACTGACTGCGCCCTGGGCCGCACTCGTGTCCTTCGCGGCTGTTGTGCCTTTCTTCAGGTATCTTTTCTGCACCTTTTTCTTCTTGCTTTGTTAGGAATCAGTTTGCTCTAGCTGAACTTCTTTTCCTTTTTGTGATCAGGTTTAGCTATGGGAGCGTCTTTCTTTGACCGTTCCTGTACCCCTTCCTGGTATTCCTAGCTCTGACATCATGCGTTATATCATGGAGTTTCTTCCTCATACAACTAGGATGAGCGAGCCCTTGTATCGCAGGATGTTCGCTGAACTTCGTGACTGGAACGTTCGTTGGGAGTCATCTTAGCTTTCACTTCCTCCAGTGCTTTGCGATGCACACCGCCTTCCTCTGATGTTGGTAGGCTTTTGATCTTACTTTTCTTACCATCCCATTCGGTTCCTGCGGCAGTTTGGGTACGAGCAGGATGTTCCTCTTTTCGCTTTCACGGGTATCGAGCGTCGAGCACTTCCATCTAGATCCTCTGACTTTAGGACTCGGGTTGATGGATCTTGGGCGAGTTACTTGATTGCTGATTTGCTGGGTTTTGAGCTGCGGACTTTTCTGATGGCGACCGCCCCATATCAGTACTGGGTTGCTGAGCAGTCTTTGTATCGACGTATCCCCTGCTGGCACCAGACTGCTGATGAGGATGAGCAGGATATCCTTGGAGATGCTGGCTCTTCATCTGGTTCATATGAACCCTTTGAGGAGCGCCCATTCATTGATCCTTACTTCCTTTTGGCCACTCATGATCATCTGCTGTCTGAGATCTCTGCACTTCGGTATCATTGTGAGATGATGTCGAGGAGATTGGCTGCCGATCAGAGGTTGTCTGACGAGGAGACAGCGATCCGTACCCTTGAGCGCAATGAGGCGCATTACCTGCGTATGGAGGTGAGTAGGTTGAGAGCGAGGCTATCCTTTTATGAGTCAGAGGACTTATCTGATGTGGCCGAGGAGGAGGGTAGAGATTGATTGTGTTGGCCACCTGCATATTCCTTTTTGCATATATGATTGATGATGATGCATATATTTTTTTGTATTTTTTGAAAAAGCTGACATGATATGTGTAAAAGAAATATGATGCATTTAATTGAAAAGAGAAAACTGTTTGAAAATCTACTGTGCCATGAGTTGTCTTGTGAGTGTGTCTGGATTTTGTGTCGGGATATAGGAATCAGAATGGGGCTCGGCCAATGCTTTTGACCGATGTCTCGAGATTAACTTGCTTGATCCTTTGGTTCCCTAGAGGTGTTGGCAATGGAAACTGTTGCTTCTTGAGATTGTCAGAGTTTGTAGAGTTCTTCGCTCCTGATTGCACTTCTTCTTGTTCTTGAACTATAACTGCTTGAACCGATCTGGACCGTTTGATTTCTTGGTACCTGCACTTTTATTTTTTTCTTTTTTTCATTTGAGCCATTTTTACCTGCAGTGCTCTTTCGAGTTTTCACCACAGCCGGCCCTTTTCCCGTCATTTTTGCCCGTGGCGCCCTTTCGGGTTTTCACCACGTCCCAGGTGTTTGATCTTGCCTGCCCCTTGGCAGCTATACTGTTTTTACCCTCGGCACCCTTTCGGGTTTTCACCAAGTCCGCTGTATGCCCACTGTTTTTACTCGGAGTGCTCTTTCGGGTTTTCACTCCGCCCTCTTTGTTTAGGCACACATTTTCTTTTTCTCTTTTTTTTTCTGGATCTTTGGATAACTGCGGCGACTAGAGGTCGGGAATCCGTCGTTGCCGGTTGACGGCAGTCTTTCAGCCCTTATCTTAGGTTACGATGATAGAGCTGTCAGTCTTTGCTAAAGACCCTTCTGAGATAAATGGATGGACGACTGTGTTTCTTCTTGGACTGATTTTTTTTCTTACTTTAGCTTCCCTTTTTCTTTCTCTTTTCTTCTTTTTTTTTCTTTTTCTTTTGTATTCTTTTTCTCTTTTTTTTTTTTGTCTTTTCCTTTTGAATCCTTTTTTTATATATTTTCTCTTTTTGAATCCCCTTATTTGAAACACTTGTTGGTGGACGGAAATAATTTCTCAGAGGTTTCAGCTTTGACCTCTTTACTTCAGCTCTATTAAAGTAACTCTTGATAAGGTTAGAATGGCTTACCCGTGAAAGATCTTCAAGTTGTCGGCGTTGGTTGGCTCAGGAAGATCCACCCCTCTCATGCTGGTGAGTCTGAGGGCGCCTCCGGGAAGTACTTCTCTGATGATCAGTGGCCCGTCCCACGAGGGTCTGAACTTTCCTCTGGGATCCAGAAGGTGCGACGGTAGAATCTTCTTCATGACCATGTCGCCTACCTTGAAACTTCTTTTTCGGACTCTCTTATTGTAAGCCCGAGCGATCCTTTTCTGATAACATTGAGAATGACTTAGCGCACGCATGCGCTTCTCATCTGCTAGCTGCAACTGGTCGAATCTGGCCCGTTGCCATTCTCCTTCTTCAACTTCGCTTTCTAGTAACACCCGTAATGATGGTATTTCCACCTTGACTGGTAGGACTGCTTCCATTCCGTAGATAAGTTTGAAAGGAGTAACACTTGTAGCAGACCGTACAGACGTTCGATAGGCCCAAAGTGCATATGGGAGCATATCTGACCAATCTCGATAGGTCACGACCATCTTCTCGAGTATCCTGACGATTGTCTTGTTTGCGGCTTCTACCCCACCATTCATCTGAGGACGGTAGGGGCTTGATCGATGACGTTGGATCTTGAATTTGCTCAGGAAGTCATCCATCTTCTTGTTGACGAACGGGGTCCAATTATCTGTGATGATAGCATTGGGGATTCCATACCGGCATATGATATTGTTCTTCATGAATTTGATCACCTGAGATGCTGCAATCGTGGTGTAGGAGGCTGCCTCTACCCACTTGGTGAAGTAGTCGACTGCCACAAGTATGTACTCATGACCATTTGATGCTTTGGGACTGATCTTGCCGATGATGTCGAGTCCCCACATGGAGAAGGGCCAGGGGGTGGTCAGGTTGTATAACTCTGATGATGGGGCATGGATTTGATTCGCATGCTCCTGACACTTGAAGCATTTTCTGACGTGCTGGCAACAGTCTGTCTCCATGGTGAGCCAATAGTAGCCAAGTCGTAGAATCTTCTTCGCCATCATGTGCCCGTTCATGTGTGGGCCACAGATTCCTTCGTGTATTTCTTCTATGATCTTTGCAGCTTCTGTTTCATCGACGCATCGAAGGAGGATGTGATTATAGGATCGCTTGTAAAGAACTTCGCCACTGATGGTGAACTGGCCGGCCAAACGCTGGATGGTTCGGCGATCTGTTGTTGTTGCTGACTCTGGACACTCCTGGGTTTCGAGATATTGCTTGATGTCGGCATACCAGGGTTTGTCAGGGACAGCTTCGGCTTCTTCTATTTGTAGGTGGAAAGCGGGTTCATCTTGAATTTCGACTGTGAGCTCCCATTCTGAAGCTCCTTTTGGTATCTCGAGCATTGATGCAAGTGTGGCGAGAGCATCTGCAAACTGGTTCTTGGCTCTGGGCATGTATGAGAAGGTGACTTCTTCGAACTCCTCGATCAAATTTTCAAGATACACATGATATGGTATCAACTTCTCGTCTTTGGTTTTCCATTCGCCATTGGTCTGATTGATGATAAGCTGTGAGTCTCCAAATACTCGTAGCTTCTTGACGCCCAAGATTATGGCTTCCCTTAGGCCAGCGATGCATGCTTCGTACTCTGCCATGTTGTTGGTGCACTCGAATGCTATGCGCCTCGAGATAGGAATAGGGACATCATTTGGAGAGTAGAGAATTGCTCCAATACCACTCCCTTTAGAATTTGCTGCGCTGTCGAAGAATGACGTCCACTCATCTTTTTTCTTCTTTTCTTCCTCTTCAATGAGCAAGAGATCTTCATCAGGGAAGAATGTCTTAAGCAGTTGATAATCCAAGAGGGAGTGGGCCACAAGATGATCGGCGAGGGCCTGCCCCTTGATTGCCTTCTGAGCGACATAGGTGATGTCGAACTCAGACAGGAGTAGCTGCCATTTAGCTATCCTTCCAGTGAGTGCCGGTTTCTCGAACAGGTACTTGAGCGGATCCATGTGAGCGAGGAGGAGAATAGGGAATGCAATCATGTATTGACGGAGTCGCTGAGTTGCCCAGACTAGGGCGAGGCAAGTCTTCTCGATCGGGGAATACCTGGTCTTGTAGTCAGTGAACTTTCGGCTCAAATAATATATTGCTTGTTCCTTCTTCCCGGCCTCGTCGTGCTGGCCGAGGACACAGCCGATGGCTTCTGCTGCTACTGAGATGTATAACAACAGTGGATGTCCAGGAGTGGGCGGCACTAGGACTGGAGGGTTCATGAAATATTTCTTGATGCGATCGAAGGCGACTTGGCAATCATCATTCCATTCTCTTGGAACGTTCTTTCGAAGGAGCTTGAAAATGGGCTCGCAAATAGGTGTGAGCTGTGCGATGAAGCGACTGATGTATTGAATTCTGCCGAGGAAGCCACGAATTTTTTTTTCTGTTTTAGGAGGGGGCATCTCGATGATTGCTCTGGTTTTGATCTCGTCGACCCTGATGCCATCCTCGCTCACCATAAAGCCGAGGAGCTTACCTCCCATTGCGTCAAAGACACATTTCTGAGGGTTGAGGCGGAGCTTGTACTTTTCTAATCTGTTGAATAACTTCTTCAGATCTTCAAAGTGTCCTTCAATTGTGCCAGATTTGACGATCATGTCGTCCACATATACTTCAAGCTCTTTATTCATCATGTCATGGAATAATGCTGTCATTGCTCGCTGATATGTTGCTCCTGCGTTCTTCAGACCGAACGGCATTACCCTGTAACAGAAAGTTCCCCAGGGAGTGATAAACGATGTCTTCTCACGATCTTCGATTGCCATCTTGATCTAATTGTAACCCGAGAACCCGTCCATGAATGAGAAGACCTTGTATCTAGCAGTGTTGTCGACCAGAGTGTCGATGTGTGGCAAAGGGAAGTCGTCTTTAGGACTGGCTTTGTTGAGATCTCGAAAGTCGATGCACATTCGAACCTTGCCGTCCTTCTTTGGTACTGGCACGATGTTGGCGAGCCATTCAGGGTAGTTGGAGACTACCAAGAATCCCGCATTATACTGCTTGATGACTTCATCTCGGACTTTCAGAGCCCATTCTGGCTTCATTCTTCGAAGTTTCTGCTTCACTAGCTTCATATCTGCCTTGGTTGGTAGATGGTGTACAACGAGCTCTTCATCGAGCCCCGGCATGTCTTTATATGAAAACGCAAAGTTGGACAATCTTGGAGCTAGGAACTCTATCATTTTCTGTTTCATCTCAGGTGGCAACGATTTTTCGATGCGTACTTCCCTAGGGATCTCAGGCGTCCCCAAGTTTACTACCTCAAAATCATCGGTTACAACATTGGCTTTAGATTCGAACTTTTTGAGGAGATCCTCTAGTTCAAGAGCCAGATCATCATCTTCCTTGTCCCGAGCTTCGTCCAGACCCATGAGCTCGAAGTCTAATTCGATGTCGAAATCATATGATTCGACTTCAAACTCATGTGACTCTTTAGACGAACTTGGCACACTATTGAATGCAGGAAAAGAAATGTTTTTTAGTTTTTGAGATTTTTCTGAAATGGAAATGCTAGATGTTTTTGGCTTTTGAAAGTTTTTTATTTTTTTTGGATTTTTGAAATTCATGGGACTTTGAACAAGTGGGCATTGCATACCATGATTGAGCCCAACTTGTTCCAAAGTTCCGGTCGCTGCTTAAACAGGCATTTTTTTGGAAGCCAGAGCCCTCAGATGGCTCTTTGGCTGATTCAAAAGTTAGGGGAACGGATGACCATTCAGGACCCCACAGTTCCTCCCCTGAAGAGGTGGGGGTTGATGATTCGAGCGAAGAATCATGGTCTGGCCCAATGACCATGATTTCTTGCTGGTCGGGTTCAAGATCTGAGTCGTACTCAGTCCCTCCCGGATCACTTACTTCGCATTGCAGTTCGTCTGGTTCCACAGTGAGACATAAGTTCGGAATCTAGACATCGGACCAATCTAGGGCTGGCCACTTCCCTTTCTTGGTCCAATGGATGGGCTGCTTCTGCCCCTGGCTGATGATTGATGGTGTTGATTCTGCAGAGATGGGCGAGTCGTGCCCCTTGCTGATTGATGCTGAGATGGGCAAATTGTGCCCTTGGCTGGCTGGAATTGAAACGGGCAGATTGTGCCCCTGGTTGGGAGCAGGTATCAGAGTAACCTGGTCCTGAAGCTGCTGTATTTGACTTCCTTCTTCGTCTTCATCATTTCCTTCTTCTTCTGGAGGCTTAGATGGTTCGAGAATTTGATCCCATCGAATGGGGGGCCACGTGGCCCAAATTAGGCTCATCGGGAGGCCTTTATGTAGTTGGTTGTTTTCCTCCTGGATCTTTGCAAGGTTCTCCTGGCTTGACGAATTGGATGGGTGAGCACCAAAATTTCTTCCTCCTTTTGTCCATGAAGGTTGCCCTGTATCCGAGTCCCCATTTGCGTTGGTTATATATCAGCGGTACCTTTCTGAACTTGAAGTGATTCTTCATTCAGTATTTGAGGCTCAGACGCTCTACCGGTGAAAAGACACGGTCCACCCTTATCGGTTCTGGATTGGCGATAGAGTTCACAGTCTCGAATTCGAAACTGTGAAACGGGATGTCTTCTTCAGAGTGCTGGATATCGATGACCGGGATGTCTGGTTCAGTGGCAGCAGCATTGGAAGGAATGATGAGCTCCTTCTTTGCATGGATAGAGATCACTTGATTTCCACATATGTATTTCACTCGTTGATGCAGGGTTGACGGCATAGCTCCAACCTTGTGCAACCAAGGTTGTCCGAGCAACATGTTGAAAGAGGCTGATATATCCAGAATTTGGAATGTGATGGTAAAGATTTCTGGACCTATCTGTACCTCTATGTCGACCTCCCCTTCCACTGACCGGCGGGTGCTGTCGAATGCTCTGACGCATATAGTGCTGGGTCGGAATGAAGAAGGATTGATTCCCAGGCGTTCCGCAGTCTTAAGTGGGCAGACGTTTAAGCTTGAGCCATTATCGATAAGGACCAGTGGGACGCAGAGGTCTTTGTATCGTAAGGCTATGTTGAGGGATCGCCCATGATCACGTCCTTCTGGTGGCAACTCGTTATCAGTGAAGGTGATGGCACGCGGGGCTAAGAGCTGTCCAATCATTAATGCTATCTCTGGTGCCGTATCAGAGGAGACATGAGCATCGCTCAATGTTTTGGCAAACATTTCTCGGTGCATGCGAGATGTGCAGAGTAGCTCCCATACTGAGATTTGAGCAGGAATTGACTTAAGTTGAGTCGCCACATCGTATGCGGCTTCATTTTTATTGCTGAGGCCTGAGAGAGCGCCTTTGGGATCTCCTCTGTTTTGATTATCTCTTCGGATGCAACGCCCGTTGGGATTCATGTTCCCCACTTGTGCACATTCTGGATGGTGCCATGGGACCTCTTTATAATTTTCCTCCCTTTTGCCTTCTAGGACCACCGGTTCTTGCAATGGTGCTGGTGTGGGTACCAGATCTTCCTCGTATGGAGCTTTCGCCTTGAGGACTACATTGTTGCCTGTGCTGAAGGGAAAATATCGAGGCTTGTCTTCATAGATTACATAAGGTCGTGGTCTTGGCTTGACTGTTCCTGGAGCAGGAGGCTCCCATGAAATGAATACTGGTCCTCTTGATATGGCAGGAGGTTTCTCTGTTCGTCCCAGCTGTCGTAGTGTGATTGACACGCCTCCGGTATTTGCCCCTTGCAATATGACTGGCTCGACTGGAGGAGCTCCTTCCAAAACAATGGGTTATTGCTGCTGATGAGTATAATCCCTCCATTGCGGATTGGATTGTTCTGGAGTTGCCCCTTGCAAGATGACAGGCTCGTATGTGGGCTCGATGTATGATTGTGCTCCTTCCAGGACGACTGGTTCCCAACATAGGGGGTCGTAAGATACCCCTTGCACAACTGGCACATCGTATGGAAGTGTTCCTTCGAGAACTACTGGCTTGGAGATTGAAGGAAGAAAGGGACTTGCCCCTTGCAAGATCGGAGGAGGATTTGTCGGCCCATAAGCGTAGGCATGAATGGATTGGATGGGGGAGAAGAAGCGATCGAGGCGTTCTTCTTCTTCTATGCTATTGACAGTGGGGCCTCGAGACGAACTGGGGTCCGTCTGATGCTGAGGCAGAGGATTCTGAAGGATGTTGGTGGAAGCTGCTGCAGGAGTTCCAGGGACCGAGATGACGATCTTGCGGTCATCAATCAAATCTTGTATGGCATTCTTCAAAGTAAAGCATCGATCAGTAGTATGGCCACGTCCTTGATGGTAGGCGCAATACTCATTTTCTCGGTAGTTTGGAGGCAAAGGATGAGGAGGAGGCCTGGGTGCCATTAGAGTGAGTAACTACTTTTGTACCAGCACAGTCATGACTTGACTAAGTGGCTGAGTAAGTGGGGTGAACTTCCTGAGCTCCCTGTAATTTTGCCTGTTCTGGTATGGGTACTGACCATTTCCTCTGAACTGTTGTTGTTGTCGAGGTGGTTGTGGCTGTGGTTGCGGATGTGGTCGTGGTTGATACCTCTAAGGTTGGTGCTGAACTTGATTCTGCTGACGCTGTTGATGTCCCCATGGGGGAGCATTTTGATTACCCTGAACAGTGGTGTTGATGTTGTTTACCTCTGTTGGGCGGGGAGGAGAACTGCTACGGTTTCCGTTCCCATATCCGATGGGTCTTCCCTCCACTCTGTTCCTCTTGACTGGAGTGGTTTGATGAGGCCATGGGGAGATTGTTTCGGCACGGATTCCTGCTTCGACTTGCTCTCCAGCGCGGATTAGCTGCGAGAAGTTCGCATATGGATGCGAGATGAGATATCCAGATATGCCTGGATATGTTGAATGAACAATTATGGAGATTTGTTCTTCGTCATCGATAGGTGTCCGCATTCTGGCTGCCATAGCTCGCCAACGTCCCACGTAGGCAGATAATGTTTCATCACTCCTTTGCTTGAGAGCTGCGAGGTCGGCTCTTCTAGGTGCCATGTTGAGATTATATGCGAATCTGTCGACGAAAGCCTGGGAAAGCTGTTCCCACGTCCTGATGCGGTGGCAGTCCAATGAGGTGTACCAATCTAGGGCATCGCCTTTTAGAGATTTTTGGAATAAACGAATGAGGGCCCCTTCATTTCCTGCGATTGCACTCAGTTCTCCACAGAAGGCCTTGAGATGTGCTGTGGGACAACCGCTGCCATCGTATCTTTTGAATTTTGGTACCTCAAAGTTTTGGGGTACTTGAGCGTCTGGAAAAGGACACAAGTCTTTGAACTTGGTCGAAGGTAAGTCAATTCCTTGCTGTCGCTGAAGCTGATTTTGCAAGGTCTGGAACTGCTCCCGCAACTCGTCCAGTCCTGAGTGATCCGTTCGAGCGACTGGTGCCTCTTGGAGTAAGGCACGTTCTTCTTCGGCATAGTGGTCGATGTCTTCGACCCTATGTGCTTGCTAAAAAGCAACCGCGGGTTGCTGAAATTGATTTGATGATTGAACTGGATTCTGATGAACTTGTGCTTGAGAGGATTGTAATTGAATTGGAGACTGTACTGAAGGTTGAACTGGAACTTGCTGAAAATTAACTGAAGTTTGCTGAATTGAAGATTGCTGGAAATTAACCGGAGATTGCTGAATTGAAGATTGCTGGAAATTAACTGGATTTTGCTGAATTGAAGATTGCTGGAAATTAACTGGAATCCCATCGGCGGGGATGTGCTGGAATTGAAAAGTGCTCCTGTTTGTAGGAGGCTGAGATGCTGGGAAGTGACCCCCTTGTTGGGTATTCGCCACTGTCCGCTGATTGATGTGGGCTTGACACCGACCCCCATTGTAGGCATTCGCCAGTGCTGTCCCTATTGCTGGAAATTGAATTGAAATCCCATCGGCGGGGATGTGCTGAAATTGAAAAGGGGTCCCTTCGGCGGGGACATGCTGAGATCTACTGAGATTGTTGTTTGCAAGATTGACTGGAAGCTGACTGGAAGTTCCTGCGACAGGAGTGCTCTGAGATGGCCCTGTCGTTGCAGGAAGGTACTGCGGAGGATGCCCCATAGCAAAGGGCTGAGACGGTTGCTGTCGGTAGTCTTGGGCAGACTCCGATGGTTGTGCTTGATTTGAACTGGAGGCCGGAGGGATCCGGCATGGTTGCTGAGACTGCTGAACTGGGCCAACCTGATTGTTGGCTGCTACGGTGGCTTGTGCTTGCATGAATTACAAGAGCATTTCTTGCATTGCTCTAATTCCTTGTGCCAATTCTTGCATGATTGGCGTATTATCGATGGGCTGTTGCGCTGGAGGTTGCGCTTCGGTCATCTCAAGAGCATGGAAGAGATGAGTTTCTTCTTCGTGGTCGGACATGGCTTGCTGAGCCCGAGTGCGGATTATACTGCGGAAGGGAAGTTGTTTCTGAACACGTTGAGCCCGAGGAGGCGCAATGGTGAGGACTATACTCTACTCTTTTTGGGTTTTAGGGATTTTCTATTTTTTTTTTCTAGTTTTGGGATTTTTTATTTTTTTGTTTGTTTTGGGTAGAATGCTATGCAGATGAGATTGTAAGAGGATTAGTGATTTTCAAGTATAGGAATGATTCTGTTTTTCAAGTCGGATCACGACTAGTGGGACTAGTTAGTCCCCAGTGGAGTCACCATTCTGTGGACCCTCGCCGTTTCCGTGCTCCCACACGACGTTCTCGTCCCTTCCCCTTTCGGAAAAAGAAGGAGAGGAGGATGCGTGAGTGCGAATCGCCGTTTGTGCCACTGGCTTGCGTCGTTCTCGAGGGCTTTGTTTGGTTGTCGTGTTTAAGCTGGATGTGTTTAAATGAGTTTATGTAAGACCAGAGTCGCCACTAGCCAGTTACTTCGAATCTACAGTCGGCTAGATCCCGTAGAAACGTTAGAGAAGGGGATCCGAAGATTCCTTCCTCTAAAATGACTCCTTTTGATCTGCGGCCAGAGATTCAAGGTAAGGGATCACGGTTACAGGGTGGGAAGAGGTTAAGCACCCCACACACTGCCCGTACCGAAGTACGGTTTCTACTTTACAGAATCGAACTAATACTTGAAAGTCGGTTTTAATCCTCGTACATTCTCATAGATGACATGATGCATGAATGCGGGTCTGAACAGTAAGAGTTTCTAATGGGCAGGTTCCAACAACGGGCAAGCCCAGAGCATACGCTCGAACTGACAGGTGCTTAATATAAGACGTATGCAGTGTGCTTGAATAATCAAGGTGCTTTATAGTGAAGCATGAATGCAAGTCTGAACAATAAGAGTTTCTGATGGGCAGGTTCCAACAACGGGCAAGCCCAGAGCATACGCTCGAACTGACAGGTGCTTAATATAAGACGTATGCAGTGTGCTTGAATAATCAAGGTGCTTGCAGTGAAGCAGGGGGGTTGAAAGAAAAGTAAATGTTGCACTTATGCTAGATGCAAATGAGATGATGCTGGAAAAAGAGTAGCTAGATGGACGGAGGTGTCGCAAAGGTTGGCTTAGAGTGACTGGATTAAGACTTGGATGACTTGGGAGACTTGGACCAGTGATCAGGCTGGGCTGGACCAGGGCTAGGCTCTCCTCACTCGGGCTCTCCCTGGTGGAGGAATGGGCTAAAGGGTGGAGAGGAACTCAGACGGACGGTCGCTGGACTGGGCGGATTGTTGTGTTGAAATGAGAAGGGGAGGGGGGTATCTATAGCAGCGGGCAGTGGCAGAACTCGTAAATAGTTTTGGGCGGCCCGCTGTGGGCCGCCCGTACGGTCACTCCTCAATTTCCAGCGAGGTACGGTCGTTCCCTCGGGGCTGCTGTTTGGCTCGGTGGGTTGACTCAGTGAGTTGACTCAGCGGGTCGACTTGGTGATTTGACTCGGCAGGTTGACTCGACGGGTTGACTCGGTGTTTTGACTCGACGAGTTGACTCAGCGGGTTGACTCAGCGGGTTAACCCAGCGGGTTAACTCAGTGGGTTGACTCAGTGAGTTTGACTTTTTAAGGATTTTTTGACTGGCTTTTCTTATGGGGGGTTTTTCAGGCTAATGTTTAGGACTGGGTTGACTGGGTTTAGGCTTGAATTGGGCTATGGATTGGGGCTTACAAGGGTGAGTTTGGCTGAGTTTAGACTTGGGGTTTGGGGGTATGGTCCTCCATTCATCCAGCTATCTCTACCAACAGTGTAGCCGAAGGTGGGGTGTCTACACGGCTGCAGCCCCAATCCCCGTGGCCCCTATGCCACAACCACAGTCAGAAACGCGTGCACCACCTGCCGCTCCTACTCACCCTCCACCTCCCATGCAACCTAGGTTTGCTTTGCCTGAGGAAACCATATTAATCGAAAAGTTTATGAAGCTACGCCTTGAATCGTTTATGGGTAACCCCGATCCTACCAAGGTGAAATTTTGGATCAAGCAAATGTTGAAGAAGCTGGACACGATGGCATGCCCCCTACAACACCGAGTGGCACTGGCAGCATATATGTTAGAAGGAGCAATGAATAGTTGGTAGTAGGCAACTAAGAGAATGGTCCTAGCAAATTATCAGTGGACATGGGAGAGTTTCTGTACCAGGTTCTATGACAAGTATTTTCGTGAAGCTTATAAGAAGGAGAAGATGTCAAAATTTCTCAGGTTAGAACAGGAGAATATGACCGTGGCCCAATATGAGGAAAAGTTCGCAAAATTAGCAGGCTATGTATCTAAGGCTGTGGAAGATATCGAGTAGAAGACGCACAAATTTCAGGAGGGACTAAGGCCGAGTATTAGATCTAAAATTAGTATCTTGAAGCTTCAGACTTACGAGGAGATCGTGGACCATGCGATGATCGCAGAGAAAGACATGGAGCGCTACCTTCAGCAGCATAATCAGGTTAAGCCATCAAGTCAAAAGTCGAGACCTGCACCAAGTATCCAGTCAGCACCCGAGAAGAGGCAGAAGCCGATTCACCCACAAAACAACACTCCTGATCAACGACAGAACCAAGACCCGAGAGCCTGCCACTACTGTGGAAAGTTAGGTCACCTCATTGCAGATTATTACAAGAAGATTTCGGATGAAAGGAAGGCCACCCTACAAGTGAACAATCAAAACCAACGACCTCAGCAAGCACCAAAGCCAAATCAACCTGCCCGCCCTCCTATTCAGAAGAAGGATGCAATATCGACTTCGAATCAGAAGCCCCAAGGCCGCCTTTATGCCATGGCCCCACCTGAAAATGTGGAAGAAAACCCCCTAGCCATTGAAGGTACTATCTTCATCCGTGATGTTCCCGTTGTAGTATTGTTTGATAGTGGTGCTTCTATTTCCTTTATATCTGCTTCCGTGGTAGCTCGGTTAGAACTAAAGCTTGATCGTCTAAAAGAAACTGTTACTATAGCCTCTCCTATGGGACCGATTATGGAACTAAGGAAAGTATGTCGAAAATGCCCCTTATTTATTGGCGGAATTACTTTTAAAGTAGACTTAGTGGTGATGAATATGAGGACATTTGATGTGATCCTAGGAATGGATTGGCTAGTTAATAATCACGTGACGTCGTGACCTCGAGTTCAAGGAGGGAGACTATGTGTTTACAGTGTTTTTAAAAGTATCTCCAATGAAGGGGATGATGCGCTTTGGGAAGAAGGGTAAATTAGCAAAATGATACATTGGCCCGTTCGAGATTCTTCAACGTGTTGGAGAAGTAGCATACCGTCTCGCCTTGCCTCCTCAGCTTTCAAATGTGCATAACGTTTTTCATGTCTCTATGTTAAGGAAGTACGAACGAGATGACTCTCACATGATTGAATGGCAGAAAATCGAAATACGAGACGACACATCTTATGTAGAAGAACCGTTACGAATCTTGGATCGAAAGGATCACATCCTATGCACCAAAGTTATCTCCTTAGTTAAAGTTTTATGGATGTTTCACGGCGAAGAAGAAACTACTTGGGAAAGTGAAGAAGAGATGAAGAAGGCATACCCGCATCTTTTTGTCGACATCACATTGGTATACTTCGAGGACGAAGTTTGTTTTTAAGGGGGGTGGATTGTAACGCCCCGAAATTTTTAGAATTTAATTTGATTTATTTTAAATTTTATTTTTATTAATTTACCGTTGATTTGCGAATAGCAGGACATCCGTAGGAGATTCGATGAGGGACCCTTTACAAAAGTTGCTTAGAATGACCTCATTAATATCGTAGAAAGATCAAATTTCAAAAATCATGCACTTTTCAGATAATTACGAAAATGCCATTAGTTAAACTTAAGTGAAGATGTCATTTTTAAGTATTATAGTTTCTAACGATCACTTTCACGCAAAACCCTGGACTTAAGCTTTTGGGCACATTTTAACCTTACATGTCGAATTTCAGCTCTTGGATCATTCTAGAAATAGCCGAATCAGAAATCGGTCTGTATGTGGCCCACCCGATCTCGGATCTGTCCCATTTTTTGTGTCAACGCCTAATTTTAGGTGGCCCTCATTCTGATCGGAGTGAATTTCTTACATACATCATGATTGGGCCCACGTGTGTATTGCACATGCTAAGGAGTCCGGTCGAACGCACTTTGACCGTGCGTCTCGCGCAAGGCAGCGTGCGCCCGCCCATGCACGAATGCTGCCCCATCCTTGGCCGTCGTGTGGGCCCCACATCTCAAATCTGAACCGTCCATCTTCTTCCTAGCAGTAAAAAACCCCTCCTATCAAGTGGTTTCACGTTTCGTCGCAAATCAAAGACGATATCTCCTTCTTTCTCAACCCTTGAGTTTTGTGATCTTCTAATCCGAGATTTCTTTTCGCATGGGAAGCTAGGAAAACTTCTAGAGGATCCTAAGTATCCTTCCTAACTATCAAACGTAGCAAACCTCATAGAAAATGGAGCTTTCCAATCCTTTGAAGAGTCATCCTCTAAACTCTCTCGCCGCGCAAAAGACCAACCAAACGAGTATGTGCCTTTGTTTTGTGGACCCCACATGACTAATTGGACTCATCCAAACCTACCCTAGGTGTCCGATCATCAGATAAATCGTTCGTTCAAAAGTTTTCATTTCCATTCTCTCTCTTTCCTATTCGTTTCACATTGACCGTTCATTCGTGTGTGGGCCCCATTTTGAAATCTACTACGTCTATTTTGTGGCCCATACTCATCATAACCCTCACCCGAAATCTCTTTTCCATCCGTTGTGTGTGTGCTTCCCAAAGTGATCCGAAATATCTTAAAAACTCATCTTAAAATAGCAACCGTCCATCTATTGCTTTCTTATCTATTCTAAACCCTAGAGTCCGACCCAAACTCTATAAATCGGGTCTCTCTTGGCCATATAGAGCACTACCCACGAATTTAGAGAGTGAAAGAGAGAGAAAGAGGAAGAGAGGAAGAGAGAGAGAGAGAGAGAGAGAGAGAGAGAGAGAGGGAGTCCCCTCTTTCTCATATTTTTCCAACGGCTAGGATCTTCTATAACCCTTTTCTAAGTCCATCTAAATGTGAGGATTTTCCTTCAAGCCTTTCATTAATAATATCACGATTATCATAAGTTTCTTTTGTGGCATGTGAAGTTATTTTGTTTTGAATTGCTTATCCATATAACATGATGTTTGATGTGAGATTTGTAATAAATATCATTATATGGTGATGTGATTCCTTGTTTAGATTTTTGACGAAAAAGCATGTGTATTTGTGTTATTTATTTTTGTGAAATCTATGCCCTTAATTTCTTAGTACATGTACTACAAGTAACATTGGTTTTCATATTGTGATATGAAATATGTGTATAAGATCATCATATGGACATCCCATTATTGTATACCCTTTGTCCCTAAGTTGGTAAAATGATTTGATGTAGAGAGATGGAACCCGTGAGAGGTGTCCATGATGGAAGAATATATCTTGAGTTAACTGAGAGAATGAAATGATTGTTTCTTAATGGATCCTTACATATACATGATGTTTGATTGGACCGATTTACATTACATGAGTATTTTAATGAATTTGGCCATGATGTATAACATTGGCTTCTTGGGACATGATGAAATCATAAAACGGGATAATGAGTGGACACTAATGGTATAAAAATTCTCATGAGCTGGGGTTGGTGCCATGGACACTGAGCCCGAGCTGTTGCCCTATGTTGGTTCGCTTGCGACTCCCCATAGTATCCAGTGAATTGCTAAAAATGGTTGTTTGTAAAATACTTAATAAAAGGGAAAATAAATTCATGCATACACTATGGCTCGACTTGGTGAGCCAGCCCCTCTGGGTGTCATGGATGAAGTTGTAGAAACTTGTTCCACTTCTTGCCATACACTATCTAGTGGAAGTGTATTGGGGGGTTTCTCGCTTCCATTAGTTGGGTTAATTTCACTCTGGTGACTAGTGACTGACAAATGTGTATGGGGTGTCTCGACCTTGGGCTTCCCGTATTTGTTTAATGGGTGTATATGGGGTGACTCAACTTGAGCTTCCCGCATTCGTTTAGTCAGGGTGCCTTAGCCAGAGCATGCATTCCATGCATCGCATTAACAAAGATTTTTACTTAATTTTTTTGTTTGAATAAAGATATTATTGTGTTGCGTTACTCTGAGTTTTGTATATTGTTATTCCTGATTGTCTTGGAGGGAATATTCCCCACTATGATAGCGTTTAACGCTATCTCAATTGCAATTTGGATGATGTAGGTGAAGATCCAGGTATCGAATCCGACTTTCAAAGTGAAGAGTTCGATGGTTCGTACGATTACATGGCGGATGAAGATGTTGAAGGAATTTAGTTGATATTTTCATTTATTAGACATTTCTTTTGATTAGTGGTAACATTTATAAAAATTGTAATAAGTCTTCCAGAGAAGACATTGTTTGATATTTTGGTTGATTAGTATGAATATTGGTTGGTTCCCCTATTTAAACATTGATGATGAAGTAGTAATTTTAATACAATACGATGAACATTTATTTCCACCATTGTGCTTGAATGCTATATTTCATTATTCAACAAAACAATTAGTCCATGTTTTACTTGGGAATTCGGCCGTCGTGTTATACGCGAGAGTCTAAAACCTCGAGTCGTTACAATTTCTCCCTCCTATTTCCCTCATTTTGAATTTCAAAATAAAAAAAGAGATTGTATGTAGGTGCGAGTTGTGTGTTAGGGTCGAGTATCGTTGGGTCGACTCAACCGAGTCTTAACTCGAGGTTGAGCTTGTCCTGCCCTCTATTGGTCTGGTCAAATGGGGAAGTGAGCAGAGGAGGCTGAGTTGTGTTTTGAGTTGAACCGTCGGTCGTGTTACATCAACTCAAACGACTGAGTTGCTGGTACCAAGTCACCTCAAGTTGTTGAGTTTCCTTGTGTTGAGTTAAGTTCGGGTGTTGCTGGAGCTGCTAAGATTTGGTTGTTGCCTCATCTTGCGAGATTCTAGGAGAGTTCGGTCTACGTTTCTAAATTGTTGCCGCATTCAGGCCAAGATCGGCTGCCGAGTCTACTGAGATTCGTCCATCACGTGGTTGCTGATTAATTTCTCCCAGCGGATTCATCAGGTAGGCTTTCCCTAATTAGTTAGTAATTGATTGGGTTATAGAGTTGTAGTTTGTTTGCAAGTCATGTTGAATTAACTCCTTGGCTGCAGTGAGTTAACTGACTCGGTTCAGTTGAACTCAATAATCCCTAGTTGTATAGATTTCGATGATCATTGCTGTTTATATTGTCGGTACAATGATACCCGATGCCTGCATTAGATTTTAATTTGCATATGGATGGTAGTGACTACCGAGTTGAGTTAATTGGGTTAACTCAAGTATAATCATCTAAGCTTCCTCATTGAGGGTCATGGTATAATCATGCCTAATTTAGGATGTTTTGTATTTGAATTAGTATCTTTATAACTTACCTTTGTGGAGATTACTTAAGAAGTTTTCCAATAGTTGTCATCACCCTGATAATTTTCCTGTTATGCGGCTCCTTTGAGTTTTAGATCTACCTCATCTTCGATATCATACCTCATTTTGACCCGACCAATCTAATGGATGAAGTAGGTTCTTTCAAACATCACAATGGGCCCCACTCAACCTTTCCAACCCTAAGAGTGTCGAAGACCTGTTCCTTCTAGTTTCCTCTATGGATAACGTTGCGAAAACCTCTCCATTTTCTCCTCTCCTTCGAACGGAAAATGCAACCCATAGTCCATGTGAATCTTCTTTGTCCAATCCGCTCCATCCAACTTTGATAAGCACATGCAGAGAGCAGCATGCAGAAGCACGTTTGCAGCCAAGAATCCATCATCAACCTTCTTCAGACCTTGTTTCATCTTCAATTGCAGAAGTGTAAACTCTCCATCTAGATCGTTCAACCACATGCCCACATAATCCAACATATTCCGCAATACCCTAACCACTAGGAAAACGGCATCGATTAACTTCCTTCTCCTGTTTTATCGGAAACTTGCGACAACCAACCGAAAGCTTCCTATTGCGAACTCACTAGGAAAATATGCTTGAACCTTGGTGTATATGGTCTCCAAGCTCCCATGGATCAATCCACATTATCCATGAGAGTCAAATTGGAGAAAAACCCATCAAATCAAAATCCACCATTGTCAACTTGATTATCTTCTTTACTAAGAATCCAACTATTGGGATATAAGCGATCGGCCACGCAATGGAAGTAAGCGAGAAATCAAACGAGGAACAACCACACAATGACAATCAATCAAGAAAATCAACACATAAAAAGACAATTCGAATTTTACGTGGAAAAATCCCTCACAGGTAAAAAAATCAGGGCATAAAAGCGAATTCCATTATGAATCAGAAGTTACAAGTGTATGAAGGAACTTACACCGGATCCCAAAGCCCACAAGAGAAAACTCAAGCTCTTTCTCTCACCCTATAAGTCTCTCTCACAACCCCAACGCATCTAGGATACCAAATTCACGTATTACATTCTTAAATAAGAATAAACCTGAAATTAGAAACAAATCCTGCGCAAAATCGTGCAGTCAACTTAACAGTCTGCGCATCGTCGACTCCTGACCAGAACCATCAGGCGCTCGATAGATCCAAAATATGTCCAGAGAGTTTCAGCAAAAATCGAGGTGAATATTAGAAGTCTGACCAACAGTGGTCAGGCCCCCTACAGCCCAAAAAATAGATAAGCAATTTCAGATTCCATAAGCCATGTTTGAGTGACCTCGGACGCCCAATCCGAACCCGTTGGGCGCCCGACACCGCATAGTGTCCAAGATTGAAAACAAAACCCCAACAATCTCCACCGTGGCTTCAATCTTCAATCGCTCCACTGCTCCAAAGCTCTATTCTTTATCTCTACTCCATCGCCTTCATAGTTCAATCGCTCATCGTGCCTCTACCGACTCTATCCTTACACATTCACCATCCTTGCTCTTCTCATGTGGCCCTTTGACATTTGCCACATACGAGCAACTATGGATCTTGCTGCCGATCCCACAGCTCCACTGTGAATAGTACTCCCGATCACCTTGTAAAGATTGTCGCATCTCCGTACCTTTATCATCACGAGTGCCCCCCTTGCCACTTTACAACACCGATCACAGCCGATGAACCTGCACCCTTTCACCTCGAGTGTACCGAGAGAGATCACATTTTTCATCATCTTAGAGACATGCTTTATATCTTCCAGGATCCGTTCAATCCTATCGAACATCTTGATGTGCACCGTACTAATACCTACCACCTTGCGGGCGTAACCATCACCCAAAAACACCGATCCTCCATCATATCTCATGTATGTCATGAAATAATTTTGTTCAGGACATACATGACATGATGCACCTGAATCCAAGAGTCACTCTCCACCGAGAGACCCCTGCCAAATACAGTCAGTACATCACGAACATCATACTCATCCTTCGTGGATTTCGCTGTATTAGACCCTTTAGAAGAATCTCCTGACTCTTCTTACCTTGCCTTGGGATTCGGACAATTCCTCTTCACGTGCCCTTCTTCCCCACAATTCTAACATCTCACCTTGCTTTTCCACTTACCCTTGGATTTAGATCTTGATGATGACGATCCACCACCCCGCTTAGAATTCCTCCCCCTCATAATCAGTGCCTTATCCGTAGAAGGACCCACACCGCCACTTTTCTTTCTCATCACCTTCGACTAAAGGGCTGAGATAACGGTCTTCACGCCTGATGGTCTCCCTACTTGTGCACAATGAGTCCTTAAACGACTTATATGAGTCTGGAAGAGAATTCAACAGGATAAACACTTGATCCTCGTCCTTCATCGATTTATCTACATCCATCAACTTGTAAATAAGGCTATTAAAATTGCTGATGTGGCTCTCAACATCGGTCCCCTCCATCGTCCTCAAATTATTCAATTGAAGCTTCAAATATATGTGATTCTCTAGAGATTTCTTCGCGTAGATATTCTCCAACTTCCGCCCATGTTTCAGCCATAATTTTCTCTCTCATGATGTTGTACAAGACCTCATCCGTTAGGCACAACTAGATTGGAACATTGGCTCTTCCATCCACCTTCTTCCACTCTTCTTCTTTTATAGACTCAGGTCACTTTCTAAGGACCGCATCTTGCAGCCCTTATTGAAGTAGAAGGCCTTTCATCTTCACCTTCCAAAGTTCAAAATTATTTTTCCTGTAGTACTTCTTTATGTCGAATCTCATGCTAAAAGACATCATTGAAACCTCGTCTCAGATTTCGATCCACCTCCCAACGTTATCTCTGATACCACTTTGTTGGGATATAACCGATCGACCCCGCAGTGGAAGCAAACGAGAAATCAAATGAGGAACAATCACATAATGACAATCAACCAAGCAAATCAACACACAAGAAGATAGTCCAATTTTTACGTGGAAAAATCCCTCACGGGTAAAAAATCACGGCATAAAGCGAATTCCACTATGAATTAAAAGTTACAAAAGTATGAAGAAACTTACACTGGATCTCAAAGCCCACAAGAGAAAACTCAAGCTCTTCAAGAGGAAAACTAATGTAGCCCTTCTCTCAAGCTCTTTCTCTCACCCTGGAACTCTCTCTCAAAACCCCAATGCATTTAGGATACCTAATTCATGTATTACACTCCTTAAATAAAAAGAAACCCGTAATTAGAAACAAATCCCGCGCAAAACTGCACAACCAACTTAACAGTCTGCGCACCATCATGTGCACGGCCAGACCTCGTCGAGTGCTCGACAAAACCAAAATATGTCTAGAAAGTTCCAGCCAAACTTCAGTCGAATATCAGGCACCTGCCCAGACTTAATTGGGCGCCTGACCAACAGGGATTGGGCCCCCCTACAGCAAAAAGGAAAGAAAAAGTAATTTCATATTCTAGAAGCCATGTCCGAATGACCTCGGGCGCCCGACACCCCCCTGGTGTCTAAGATTGAAGACAAAACCCCAACACCAACGCCCATCACATGATCCAATGATCATTTCAAGATCCAATCCATGTATATCGTGGTCCATCTAATGAACATATAATCATTCACATCCAACTAGAAACCTGTCCCTATATTAGGTGTAGAAATCCAACTTAATAAGTCATGAAAATTGTCGTGTAAACTTGTGACTCAATGTGCTCGTAAATCCCACTATAACACCAATTTTGGAACTGAGAGTTTATAAAAATGTACACCACACGAGAGAGAGAGAGAGAGAGAGAGAGAGAGAGAGAGAGAGATTATGTTGAAAAGCAATAACACGAAAGAAAGAAATGAGAGAGAAGAAAGAAAAATCGTGTGTGAGTCGACTTGTCAAGTCAAGCCCTGTTGTGTTGAGTCCGGCACATGACATAGTTGTATAGGAAGAAAAAGGGAAATGAAAAGAAAAGAAAAGAAAAGAGAAGGAAGAAAGGAAAAGAGAAGAGAAAGAAGAGAGGAGCTGAGTCGACTCAACAAGTCAACCCACCTTGTTTTCAAGATTTGAACAATTTCGTGCATAAGTAAAGCCCCATTTTCATCATCTAACAAGTAAGTTCCCCTCTTCTAACTATTACAATCTAAATTAAAATCGCTAGTTGTACTCTAATCCACAAGACTCGTTGAGTCAATTTACTGAGTCAATGTGCTAATCTGTTGTATTTTAGGTCTAGGAGACCAAACATCCTATAATAGGATTAGAATAACCAATGCGTGTGTTCTCATACAGAGATTTCATTGTTTTGTACCTAAAAACCTTACTGAATCGTTTCTAGTCTAAGTCCAACTATGTGTAAGTGGAACCAAACCCCAGTTGAGCGCACCGTATTTTCAACCACATCTCAAACCCTTGTGCACCTATCCAGGTGGGTGATTGTTCCTTATTTTGTTAATTTCATTTTATACAAATATGCTATGTATAATGCTTTATTCTTCCATATAATGAATTGAGCTGCAAGTCTATGCTTAAACACATTAATTTTTACATCGAATCTTGAATTCTCGCCCCTTTTAAATTGGTAGTTATCATGGATTAGAATGTAGGTGATCCTCTTCTGTTTGGAAATCTCTAGTTTGTATGAATAAGTTATGCTTATTTACATACTGCACTCATGATGGATATAATGTTTTGTTTTTCAATTATTGCTTTAAAATGTATGTGTTTATATTGAATCTAAATCCGTGCCACATCTTAACATGTTTATGCTTGTATTGGACCTAAATCCGTCCCATATCTTAATATGTTAACACTTGTATTAAATCTAAATTTATGCAATTGAATACTTTATATTTTGGAATAGAGTGTTGATTAAAATCCATTCATGATTGTGCTTCTAATCATAAAAATTCATTGCATGTCTAGTTGATCGTTGGTTTATAGTATAAGTTTAGTGAATGACTTGTGATGCGAATTGAACATCCAACACATAGGAGTTCTACCTTGAGTTGGTCCCTAAAACCATCAGCACGAGTGTTCTACCTTAGGTCATTCATTAAAATGGTTAACACGGGTACTCTGTCCTGGGTCATTTATTAAAAGAGTCAGTACGAGTGCTCTATCCTAGGTCATTCCTAAAAAGATCAACACTAATGCTTTGCCTGAATTTGTTCCAAAAGGATTCATCGATGCTTATTAATTGTTAGTCTTACATAAAAAACTTTTGAAATAATCATGTAATATCATGTCTCTTTATAATTTGTTTAATCTTATGTTTCACAACTGATGTATATGCTAAGCTTATATATTTGAAAATTTTCAAAATCTGGGTATGGGATGACCCCACAAAGCTATTATGCTCACCCCTACTTAAACAATTTAGTAGGGAATAAAATTTAGCCAAGGAGCAGAACGAAGCGAAGATTTAGATGTCAGTCTAGCTATAGCGCTCTGTGTGTGTGTGTGTGTGTGTGTGTGTGTGTGTGTGTGTGTGTTGTATAAAAAATGTGTATTGTGGATAGTAGGAATTCAGAAATGAGATCAAATTATTATAATAGAACTCATATTAAATTTATGAAAATTGATTTATTGTAATGCGATTATTATTAAATTGTAATAACGTATGCTTAAAATTTTGAATCATGATTTGAAATTCAAAGTTAAGTCTGGCCATCTCGGGTATGAAATTTCAAAGCATTGCGATATCTCGCTTTTCTCGACTACAAATGTGTATATGACTTTGTGTCATTCTACTTTTGACGGGTGACGTTTCGTTGAAGGAAATAGGGTTGAAAGATATCCTCGAGGTGTGAGCAATATTTTATCCATAATTTGTACATAGTGCCGACACATGGCGGCATTTCATTAGTCCGCATGAACATGCTACGACAG
The DNA here is from genome assembly GCA_003013855.2 of Liriodendron chinense. Classification (NCBI taxonomy): domain Eukaryota; kingdom Viridiplantae; phylum Streptophyta; class Magnoliopsida; order Magnoliales; family Magnoliaceae; genus Liriodendron; species Liriodendron chinense. Next base: position 7,564,736 of record ML058445.1, on the reverse strand, counting down.
GTGTTTACACCTCTTGCAAGACTTTGTGCGGGAAGGGAATTGAGTTATTAATGGGTATACCTAAATCCACATGTACTAACGGACTCAATTTTAATGGTCCCATTTTTCAGACCCATTAGGAAAGGTCTCACCTATTGGATAATTTTTACAAATTGGGTCTAATTGGGTTTGGGTTCGGAGTTCGAGTCCATGTGATGGACCTAGTTCATAGTCAGGTTAGGTTAAATTCAGGTCCTTACGCATGCTTCAGTGGTAGTCTCACAAGAGTTTCAACAGGAGATCATGGGTTCAAGTACCCATTGTTGGGGTTGTCAACGGTTGGGCCTGTGTTGGTCTAGACCCAAATTTTGAATTTCTTTTGGGCCAGGCCTATTCAAAAGTCTAATTTTGGTGGGCCCCATTGGGGGGGGGGGGGGGGGGGGGGGGGGGGGGAGGCGGTCTATGGGCTCCAACAAGAAGTATTGATGGGGATTTTAAATAGCTTCAAAAGGAGGAGATAGCTTTAGCAGGGAGAGTTACATGCATTCCATTAAAAGTCATGTTGGGTTAAATATATGTGGTCTGACTCAAATCCATTAATTAGCATTAATGGGGATTTGAAATCAGCTTTAAAAGATCATGATAGTATTGGCCGTGCAATTACATATGTTCAGTGTAATTGACCATTCTAACAATAAAATGAGATTTTGTAAACCAAATGCATGAAAAAAAAAGTCTGCTTACCATCAGTGCATGCATCAAAGTGTGGTACATGTGTGTTTGAGCGACTATATGCCAAGGGAAGTTCGTTTAGCCTCCTCCGTGAATTAGGATCCAGTGCATTGAGATGCTTCTACGGTGAATGGTCTTATCTACTGATGTCTGTGGATCCTTGATTGCGTGGACCACTATGATGTATCCTTAACTTCGTTCTGATAGCTAATTTTAGGGGATGATCCAAACAAAATTAAGCAGATCCAATCTCAGGTGGATCATACAACTGGAAATAGTGGTGGTTGCCCATTACAAAATTCTTGTGGGCTACAAAAGTTTTGGATCAAGGTGATATTTTTGTGGTCCATTCTGTGTGACCTTATCAACAGGTTGGATGATAAATAAACATTCCGGTGGCCCCCAAGAAAATCTTAATGGTGGGTATTCAATCACTACTATTTCCTGTTGTGTGGTCCATCTGAGATTCAGATTTGCTTCATTTTTGGGCTCGTGACCTAAAATGATCCGTAACAATAGATGGAAGGTGTGGATGTAAGGCAAGTATATCATGGTGAGTCCCACAGTAAGGGGTCCACCAAGCAGCATCTTGCGCGCTGCTACAGTAAGGATGGTTTTGTCCGTCGCTGTAGCAGATGAGAAGAGCAACGAAACGAAAATTCTAAATGGGTCTCACTCAACTCCAAAATGAAAGGTTGGGATCTTCCCTGAAACCTCATCATGGGACAACGGCTTGCTTACGGCAATACCAAGAACGTGAACGTTCAACATTGAGTAGGAGCTCACCGTGAGGTATGTGTCTTATCCACTCCGTCCATCCATTTTATCAGCTCATTTTATGGAAAGATCCCAAAATTGAATTATATATAGAGCTCAAGTGGACCACACCACAGGAAATAGTGTTGCTGCTAATGCAGTTCACCGTTGAAACCTTCCTAGGGCCTACAATGATGTTTATCTGTCATCCAACCTGTTTATAAAGTCTCATATACTGGACATACGCAGGTAAAACACAAATATTAGCTTGATCCATAACTTCTGTGGCCCCCAGGGAGTTTTCAACGGCCGGCGTTCAATTCCCACTCTTTTCCTGTGGTGTGGTCCTCTTGACCTTTGTATATGCTTCAATTTTTTTTTTACTTTCTAAAATGAGCTGCAAAAATTGATGGACGGCGTGGATAATACACATACATTACGGTGGGCCCCACAGAGTGTACAGAGTAGCTTAGTACGCTATCCGCACTCGGCAAATCCGACCTATAAAAGCAGAACTCTCAGCATTTCGGGTTAGGGTTAGGGTTTTTTTCTCGCGCGCGCCTCGAGCTAGGGTTTTGAGCGCCACTCTTCCTCGACCGAAAATGGTGAAAGAACTCTCTCTCTCTCTCTCTCTCTCTCTCTCTGTGGTTTTCTTCTATACACCATTCTAACGGCGTCTATCTTCTTTGTTTTGGTTGCAGCCGTCGCACAAGACCTTCCGCATCAAGAAGAAGCTGGCGAAGAAGATGAGGCAGAACAGGCCAATCCCTCACTGGATACGCATGAGGACCGACAACACCATTAGGTTCGTACATCTGTATTTCCGTCTTCTTCATTTTCATTTTCTTTCCATAGGGCTTATGCACCGTATCCCCCCGTGTATGTCCTCAGGTATAACGCAAAGCGCAGGCACTGGCGCCGTACAAAGCTAGGGTTCTAAGGCCATTGAAGGTTTTCCCTTTTTATATCGTCGAATTAGGGTTTTGATTTTTCAGTAAAAGACATGAAATCGCAATCTGTTTGGTTTCTTTCTTCTATTACTCCTTTGATATCTGCGGGAAACATGATTTAGACTGGTTTTTTCGGTAATGCGAAAGGATGTTTTGAGATGTTGATGTATCGTTTCTAGTTTCAATAGTTTCAGATTTTTATAATTTTCGTTTTTTTCTTGAAATTATAATGGAGAAATGTTCTTAGTTGCATTGGCACACTTGGACAGTCTAGTTGATCAATCCTGACCGTCCATTATGTCGAGCGCACGGATGAAGAAATCACACAAAATGGATGGTCTAATCTGTATGGGATGGTTAGGCTTATTTGCTAATTAGGCTAAAAAATAGACCGTTCAGAATTTTTGACTTCACCAATTTTCATTTATGATCTGGAATGCTCGTTTATAGGCTATTATTTGGACGGTTAGGATTGCCTGATCAGTGTGATTGTCATGTGGTAGCCCATTGAATATGTGATGGACCTACTGGATGGCTGAGATCATTTGATTGGACTATCTAAGTGTCCTGATAAGCTGACCCCAGTTATTTGATGATGAGGCTTGCATGACAACAATGATCCAAGATCCAAGTGTCCCGATGCTCTACTATGAGCTTTGTAACTTGTAGTGCTTTGAGAGGTTGGATCATTTTCCATTATATTTTATCCAATGTGAGTAATGTAAAATGATCAGCATGAAGCAGTTCTATAATTGCTTGTGCGAGCAGTCTGTATGGGCAGGGCCCACCCTTTCTTGATTCCAATTGTTCATTGTTTGGGGTCCACATGAACGGTGATGGCGGTGCAGAAGATTCCCACATTTTTTTTTTTTTTGTGTTTACTTGCTTTCATGTAAGTGGATGATTCGAATTGGAAGACAAAGTCTTACCACTAGTTTATATGTTGTGTAGGAAGATTTCACTGATGGGTTGGCTGGCATTGTCTATTATGTGAGATGAGAGTTTTTGTTGGCCTGTCACCCATCCATGGTGGAGCCCTCTAGATGAGTGCTTTGGACTGTTGAAAGATGGGATTTTCTGTATGGAATGCTGGCTGCAACACACCTTTGTTTCTGCCTGATATGGCAGTTTATCATTGTTAAATGGTTTCCATTGTTTGCTTTGTTTTTATGCATTATATGTGTAGAATTGTTATGTAGAGTAAAATGAGGATATTTCTTTAGTATGTAATTGCACCTATTTAGATAATGCATTTATTTTGGATCTTAAAAGACTTTAAGGGACAATTTGGATGTGGCCAAGCTCCGTTTTTTAACTAACCCATTTTATAAGGCAGTATGACATGACATCACCTATAATGATTGTATGCCTGAAATACCAAAAAGGCATTAGAAGCCCTATTTTGAGCATTTAATTGTAGTTATGAATTAGTGATGATTTTTTTTTGTACATATTAAAAGTAAAATCGAGAATTAATATAAACTATAATTTGTGAATACCCAATTGATGCTAATTAAGATCTGATGAAATTATTTTTAAGTGGCAGCCGTACATGCCTTAAGTTTTGAACTCACAACCTTAGCTACGGAAGCAAATGTCTATAGAGATCATCTTGAATCATGTATTTTGCATTTTCCATCTTGTGGGATCGACAATTGATTGTCTTTGCCTGTAAAAATTATTTTTATCTTACCCATTTGATCAATGGACATTAGAATGGATGATCTTGATCAATTAAATTAAAACATCAGTCAATTGGTCCATGCAATCTATTCTATTGGCTTGCTACTCTATTGATTGAGCTCCTCTTTTGGGTGTTACTATAGTGTATTTTGAGTGATCCTCAATTTATGCTTCTGGCTACTAGTGAGATGGGCCTTGGAAGATTTGTTGAGGTGTGTCTTAAGAGGTGGACGATAAGAAGTCCAAAACCAGTTATTAGACAATGATATCATAAATATAGGTGGTTACTAAGGAGCATTTAATGATGTCATTGTCTTTTTGGGTTTGTTTGGGATATAGATTTGGATTTAGGAACATTTACTGCAATGATGCAAACAGGACAACATTTCCATCCTTTATGGCCCTTTCACCATTAGTCGTCATATTAAAAAAAATTAGAATTTTTTGAAAATTTCATGAACAGTTGACTTTTCACAAGACTAGTGGCAAGTGGAAGTTTAGGGAGGTGTAGTGATTACATGAGGCTGTTAAAATAAGCTTATTTAGAGTCATGTGTGCACGTGTTGCATGACTAGCTGGTTGACTCCTTGGCTGTTTCAAACAGCAGGTCTCAGGTTCAAGAATACTAACTGCACCAGTGGGTTCATTGTGTGACTGACCGGGTGGGTGCGTTGCACGACTAACAGAATAAAGATTCACCTTTCAAAAAAAAAAATGCGTGTGTGAGAGATTAAACATTTTACTACAACCAATATGGATCTTTCATTTTGCAGACCAGAGTTAAATGATTATGATCATTTGATTTAAGTAACTCCTATGACTCACAGGCAATCCAAGGTGGGGCTTAGACGATAGACAGTTTAGATTGATCATCCAAGCATCTCATTGACATTTTTGACCTTTCGTGTTATGTGTTATATGTTATCAATCGGATGATTAAGGTTAATTGATTGGAATAATTCTTAAGAGATGGCCAATCCGAGGCTGGTCCATTTCAATCATCTGACCTTACTACCACAATCAATCTAGATGATTGGTAAAGAAAAAAAATAAATCGTAGACCATTGTTTTTACTTGGCATGATCAGATGATTAGGTTTGTTTCTTGGGGATTCTCAAGAAATGTCCAAATTCCATTCCCAACATTGGGCTCACATGTCGGATGGTTTAAATTGGTTTTGGTGATTTTTCATTGTAACTAATCTGACAATGTGATAGGGGTTTTCAAAGACATGCCAAGTAGGCTCCAAAGAAGTTTCCTACAGAGAGGGTCGTAGTCTAGTAGACTATCACATTGAGTTGAGCTAAAGAGCAAAGCCTCTAGCATCATCGTAGTCTTGTAGACTATCACATTGAGTGGAGCCAAAGAGCAAAGCCTCTAGCATCATCGTAGTCTCATAGACTATCACATTGAGTGGAGCTAAAGAGCAAAGTCTCTAGCATCGGCCCCATATGGGATGGACTGTTGTGAGTTGGTAGATTTGAGAAAATAGTTGGAGTTGTTAGATGTTGTTTACAGATTTTGGAAATTATAGATTTGGGTGAAACAATTGCAAGCTAGAGATTTGGACTTCCTACGTTATTCGTTACTTATCATTTATCGGATGATTAAGACTGAAAGACGAATTAATTTATGAGTGGTCAGCAATCCAAGGTGTGTTGTTGTGCTCAACCATTTGATCTTTTTACCATAATCATTCTTTACCATGGGTTTTACATGTCACAATCGGATGATCATGGTTGTTTAATGGGAGTGATTCTGAAGAGATGCAATCCAGTATTGGTGATTTCGATCTGTTTTTTCTTTTTAATTTTAATTGATCTGCAGCCTAGGGAGAGAAGTTCATGGGCATTATGCCTAGTGTGCTCTCGAAGAAGCCAAGTCCATTGAAGGGAGGTAGACCATCAAGTTGAGCTGGGAGTTTGGAGCAAATCCACTAACATTGCATTATTCCTATTCTGTATGGGGCCATCCAAGTTGGCATATTTATTGGCAGATTTCAGGAAGAAATTCAAAAGTTATTGTTGGTTGCAAGCTACATTGGACAATCCAAAGCACCATATGGAGCCTTAGTGTTATTCTAGAAGAAGCATGATATGAGTTTTATTGTCAATCAATCATATGGTTTGATTGACTGATTAAACCAATTCTTTAAGAGAATTGACATTTGAGGTGGGCATGGGATGAGTGCTTCGTTTTACCCATATTTCACTTGATAGGTCTGTAACTATTCCACATTCATCAGACACCATCTCAGGACTGGAAAAAAGAGTGAATATCATTCACTTTGATGACTAATGTCAGGGTGTCTCTACATGAAGGATGTTTTATACCCATTCCAATTGTGGCACATGCTAGACTATTTGGTTGTCATACACGTGCCACTTTTTCCACCATTCACAAGTGCCTCACATTCAACCTTTAAGCGTGCTGCATGTACCATGGTGCAAATGTGTACATCTGTTGAAGAACACCCACCCTCACTTTAGTTATACTGCAATGTTAACCACCCCCACTTGGGAATCGATACCAATACTGACGTCTTGGTATTGATTTCCAAGTGGGGGGTGGCAAACATTGCGGTGTGATTAACAGTGACGGTGTGCAATGTTAGCCACACACCCCCCCCCACCCCCTACTGTCTTGGTATTGATTCCCAAGTTGGGGGTGGCAAACATTGTGGTGTGACTACCAGTGACAGTGGATGTACTAACCGTAAGAAAAAAGGGGTGGGGGCACCTCTTTTTTTGTGTTGTTTTGGGCAACACACCCACCCACACCGTTAGTCACATTGCAATGTTGGCCACCCCCACTTGGGAATCGATACCAACACTGAGAGGTCTTGGTATCGAATCCCAAGTGGGGGGTGGCAAACATTGCGGTGTGACTAACAGTGACGGTGGGTGTACTAACCCGAAAAAAAAAGGGGTGGGGCCACCTCTTTTTTTTTGTGTTTTTTTGGGTAAGTACACTCACCCTCACTGTTAGTCACATTGCAATGTTAGCCACCCCCACTTGGTACTCGATACCAACACTAATGTCTTGGTATTGATTCCCAAGCTAACATTGTGGCGTGACTAGCAGTGACGGTGGGTGTAGTAACAGTGGGGGGTGTGTACTAACCTGAAAAAAAAAGTGCCCCCCATGTTTGCCAAGGGAAACTGCACATCTTCAAACATCTTTTACGTGTGCGACATTTGTCCCCACTGATCTTTAGGTTTGTTCACCTACCCAAACAAGCTATTTTGGACAATTTGTCTTGAACAATACTAGTCTAATCACTATCTTAGACCAGCTATTCTATTGTCTTGTATGCTGTTTGTCAATCACCCTGGAATAGGAAATGATCTTGGAATAGCTATTCTATTGTCTTGCATGCTGTTTGTCAAACACTGAATAGCAAATGATCTTGGACCAGCTAGCTATTCTATTGTCTTGTATGCTGTTTGTCAAGCACACTGGAATAGGAAATGATCTTGGAATGGCTATTCTATTGTCTTGTATGCTGTTTGTCAAACACCCTAAATAGCAAATGATCTTTTGACTAGCTTTTTTTTTATGTCCTGTATGCTGTTTATCAAATGCATTGGAATAGGGAATGATCTTGTGGCACATATGGCTTATATGCATATTGAAAATGCTGCACATTTGAGGCTCTTGCAGATTAATGGTGGCACATCTGAGGTACTTTTGATGTATGGTAACAGATGTGGGATGTGGTGTGAGTACACGTTTTTGTCTTTGCATGTGCAGTGCTTGAAGATTGAATACTGCAAGCAGGATTGTTGAAAATGTATAGTAGCACATGGTTTTTTTTTTCTTTGTATTATTACTAATGAAAATTCATTAAAGGAGAAACTAGGCCAAATGGTGGGACCTCCTGATTAAACAAACTCTTTTATCCAGAGCTGGTGGTGTTCAACTGTTACATTACGAGCTATAACAGTCGTTTTGGTAATAAGAATCAGAAAAAATACAAAAAACAGAAGAAAATTTATACAAACAATGGCACTAAATCTAGCAAGATTTTTGGTCAATTTGGTGATATAATGTGGGATCAATAAATTTGCAACAAGAAAAAAAAAGCCTTAATTATTTTTTGAACTGTATCTTCAATTATTTAAAAATAGCTTAATTCTTGGGATTCAATATTCAAGGATTGCAATATCTAGTTGAAAATGAGTTAAAAATTAAACAAAAATAAGAAAAAATTGAGATAAGGAAAAATTGCCAAAACTATTCTTCCACATATTTGAAGTGGACAATTCTAATTTGGAGTTGGTACATCATCAGTATGCCCCCGGCTTTACACCCCATTTGGCACCTTGGATTTGGTGGTAAATGGGTGTATTTCAAATCCAAATGCTTTTTGCATTTAGCAACCTGTATTTGGAGGTAAATGGAATAGTTAGGTATTTCAAATCTACATTTTCAGTGGGTTTTGAAATCTTAGCTAAGTGCTAAGATTTCATTGTAATCAAGAGGAAATGCCTTTTTTACCTCATTTAAGGGTAGGAGAGTTGCACAAGTAACAAAGGTGTTTATAGGCCACTAATCTGCTGGACACATGATATGCTAACAATACTTCAATTATAGGCTACAATTCTAAAATTGCATTAACAGAATGATCTGAACCATTTAAACATCGGACATCTTAATGAATGGTTAAAAGAACTTTGGTGAGTTGCTTGTTTGTGATCCTTGTATTTGTGGCCCACCCAAATGCTTAGAATTTTCTTTTCTTTTCTTTATTTTTTTTAGCTAAAGTATATATTTTAATGGGCTTATTACAATCATTCTATCATATTGATTCAGTTAATCGAATCTGAAGTCGAATCTAAAGTCCTGTGAATATATCGAAGAATTCCAATGCGCTTCCAAATACAAATTTCCAAGAGCAAGAGTTTGGATTCCAGTGCATTTCAACCAAACACAAATGAGGACATCGTTAGTATGCCCACCAATCTTTAGTGAAATTTATGTTAGTTTGATGTCCAATTCTACTTGAACCTTTCCCATCTAGAAAAATCACTTCAACTACTTGGACCTCATTGTAAACTGTTGAAATCCAACAAAAATGATAGGGGTTTCTTCTATGATTGATTTCAAACTAAGAATTTGGTTGGGCATTTTTTTATTGTAGAGTCTCGATTGGATATGATTCTCGCTTTTCTCAAGGTATAGGAGATGAGATCATCATCACCTCCACTCTCTAGGTCTTAACCAATCTAATTGGGCTCAGATCCATGAAGGATAATGCCATTCTACTCTATCGTTATAAAAATAAAAAAAATAAGAACCTTCGATTGATGAACCGTGTACCATGTGAGTCTTGATAAAATAATTGTAACCCCTTAGTTGATGTCCTTAAATTGGACCACTAATAAGAGAAACACAACATCTCATATTTATCTGATAATGGCAAATAAGAAGCTTAATTTATTTATTATTTCGTGGTCCATCCAGAGTGGGCCCCATGTTGATAGCATTATTGATCATGAAACCAATTAGCCCACCTATACTTGTACAAAATCCTGACTCAGATGCAGCATCATATAACTCACCTTGCCCAAATATGACCGATACTTAGGTGGAGTCATATTTGCCGAGAATTAATTTCACAGGCAGTGCCAAATTTTCAGAAATGGATTGCGTAAGCCTGCACGGCTCCATCCATTTTATGAGATCATGCTAGGATATGATCCTAAAAATGAGGCAGTTCCAATGCTCAAGTGGGTCACACCAAATAGTGAGTGGACCCTAGTGATGTCATCATTGCTACTGTTGTGATGACGTCACCAGGCTTCCCATTATTTTTTGTTGTGGCCCACTTCAGCGTTGGATCTTCCTCCATACCTTAAAATGATCTTATAAAATGGATGGACAGTGGGATAAATGGATACATCACGGTGGCCCCTTCACAGGTTTGCCTGGACGGTAATGCATGCTTCCCGGCCAGGATGCAATCCTGGTCCAAGTCCAAGTCAAAGCACATCTATGCAAAACCATCTAAAAAGGAGGTTGCCCACCTTGCATTATGTGTGAAATCCGCCCCGTCCCACCATCTTACTGGTTAATATAGGGCATGAGCCCAAAATGAGGTTGATCCAAATCTCATGTGGACCACACCACAGTTAATATAGGGCATGAGCCCAAAATGAGGTTGATCCAAATCTCATGTGTACCACACCACAGGAAACTGTGGTAATTGAACGCCCACCATTAAAAACTTCTAGGAGCCAAGTTTTTGGATCAAGCTGATGTTTGTGTTTTTCCTTAAGCCATGTCCTTGTGACCTACTCAACAAATTGGCTGGAAAATGAGCATTACAGAGGGCTCTAGGAAGTTTTTAATGGTGGGCGTTCAATCACCACTTTTCCAATGTTGTAGTCCCACCTTAGATTTGGATCAGTATCTTTTGTTATCTCATGCCCTAGGATAAGCTGGCAGAATAGACTGACAGTTTGGATAAAATACATACACAATAGTGGGGCCCACATGTGTATGCCATCCCAAGGATGCACAATACATAATGCCAGTTGCAATCGGACTCAAGATTTCATACGAGTCCTGGGCATCCAAAAAAAAAAAAAAAAAAAAAAAAAAAGAGATGGCCCTCCTTTATTTATTTATTATTATTATTTTGGGTTAGTGCAGACACTAACACTGTTAGTCACACTTCAGTGTTAGCCACCCCCAATCTGGGAATCGATACTAAGACCTTAGTGTTGAAAGGAGGTTATTTTCACTCAGTCTACCACTGTACAGAAGGTGTGGGTGTTAAATTGACGGTGTTCCACCTTTTTGCTAGCTTATTTTAGGGCATGGTCCAAAAATAGGTAGATCCAAATCTCAAGTGGACAACACATAGGAAAATGTGCTAATTGAAGGCTCACCATTAAAAACTTGGGGCTATAAAAGTTTTGGATGAAGCTGATATTTGTGTTTTTCCTTCGTCCAAGTCCATGTGACCTATCAATAGGTTGGATGGAAAATAAACATTACAATGGGTCCTAAGAAGTTTTTAATAATAGAAGTGTTGGGAATAGGGACACTGACAACGGAAGCCGAACAACACTACAACAACACCACAGCAAAATATAAGATCAAACGAGAAATACAATGAAATCACACCACACAAGCATTCAACCACAAGAGATAATCCGATTTTACATGGAAAAATCCCTCAACGGGTAAAATACCACTGCACAAAGCAATCCACTATGAGTCACAGAAGATAACAGAGATTGACAGCTCACAAGTAAGGAGAATAGAGAAAAAACCCAAGCTTTCTCTTACAAAACACTCTCCCCTCTTCTAAACACACTTTGGAAACCTTGAATACCTTAGGATTACTCCTAATTCCGAATTCAAGTCATATATATAGCAAGCAACCCTGAATTAGAAACGTCTCACGCAAATCCGCGCAATAGCGCAAGAGAAACCTTGCTGCGCAAGTCATGCGTAACCGGCCGACCGGCCGGATCGGTCCAAAAACAGTCCAGGGGCAATTTCACAATGAAACATGCTGCCTTATACACTGGTCGACTAGTTGGCTCCCACTGCCCGACCGGTCATGACCGGTCGGTGACAGTCCAGAGAGCCTAGTTTGAAAGCTCTTCTTCCAATAAACTCCACCTCTTCTTCAAATGTTGAATCAGAACATCATCTCATCTTCATCATAGCTCCACCGCTTCTCGTGCCATCATCAACTCTAACCTTGCACTTCTCCGCTCTTCTTATGTGGCCCTTGGGCACTTTCCACATATGAGCAACCGTGGATCTCGTTACCGATCTTGCAGCTCCACCGTGAATTGTGTTCCTGATCAACTTGTAAAGATGACTACATCTCCGTGTCTTCATCCACACGAGTGTCTCCTTCAATACTTTACAACAACGATCGCAGCCGATGAACACGCACCCTTTCACCTCGAGTGCGCCAAGAGAAATCACATTTATCTTCATATTGGGGACATGCTTCACATCTTTCAGGACTTGTTCGATCCCATTAAACATCCTGATGCGCACCGTACCAATAACTATCACCTTATGAGCGTAGCCTTCACCCACAAATATCGATTCACCACCATACTCCCTGTATGTCGTGAATGAACTTCGGTCAGGACAAACGTGATATGAAGCCCCTGAATCTATGATCCACTCTCTACCGTGAAATCCCTTACCAGATACAGTCAAAACTTCACAAAGATCGCCACCATCTTTTATGGTATTGACTCCCTCTTAAGAAGAATTTTAATACCTCTCTTGCTTCAACTTGGGATTCTGACAATCCCCTCTCATGTGGCCATCCTGACCACAACTCTAGCACTTCACCTTAGCTTTTCCTTTGTCATTGGCTTTAAATTTCGATTTCGAATATACTCCACCATACTTAGAATTTCTTCCCCTCATAATCAATGCCTCTGAGGAAGAACGATAACTCACGTCACCGCTTTTCTTTCTCATCGCCTTCGACTGGAGGGCTAAGATAACGGTCTCGACGTTGATGATCTCTCTCCCTGCGCACATAGTCTCTGAATGACTCGTATGAATCTAGAAGAGAATTCTATAGGATGCATGCTTGATATTCATCCTTCATTGGTTCATCTATCTCCACCAACTTGCAAACTAGCCGATTGAACGTGCTTAAGTGGTCCTTCGCATCTGTCCCCTTAGCCAGCCTCAAGGTGAACAATTGCATCAACAGATACATGCGATTCTCTAGAGACTTTTTGGCATAAATCTTCTCTAACTTCATCATCGTGTCAGCCACAGTCTTCTCCTTTGTGACATGATAGAGGACATCATCCATAAGGCTTAACAGGATCGGGGTTTTACCCTTTTTGTTGAGCTTCGTCCACTCATCATCTTTCATAGCCCCAGGTTGCTTTCCAAGAACTTCATCAAGCCCTTATTGAACTAGAAGGGATTCGATCTTCACCTTTTATGGCTCAAAGTTATTTTTGTTGGAGAACTTCTCTGCATCGAAACTTGTGCTTGATCCCATCTTCTCATCTCAAATCTGAATTCTACTCCACCTTAACTTTAACTCTAATACCACTTGTTAGGAATAGGGACGCCGACAGCAGAAGTGGAAGCTAAACAACACCACAGCAAAATATAAGATCGAATAAAAAACATAATGAAATCACACCACACAAGCATTCAACCACAAGAGATAATCCGATTTTACGTGGAAAAACTCCTCAACGATAGAGGTGGGCAACGATCCGGGCCGAGCCGAGTTGTAACGCCCCAGATTTTCGAGATTTATTTGAAAATTCATTTTTAATTTATCTTTTATTAATTATCGTACATTTATCGTTGATTTGTGAATAGCGGGACATCCGTAAGAGATCCAATAGGGGACCCTTTACAAAAGTTGCTTAGAATGATCCCATAAACATTGTAGAAAGATCAGATTTCAAAAATCACGCACTTTTCAGATAATTACGAAAATGCCTATTAGTTAAACTTAAGTTAAGATGCCATTTTTAAGTATTATAGTTTCTGACGATCACTTTCATGCAAAACCCTGGATTTAAGCTTTTGGACACATATTAACCATACATGTCAAATTTCAGCCCTTAAATCATAGTAGAAGTGGTCCAATTGTCAACTTAGCCCCTTAACCCTTGATTTTCATGTCCATCGAGTGAGGAAAGTAGATGGTTAGTCGTAGTCAAATATTTCTCTTCATATGAGTGACTTGGATCGTCTTTATCATGGATCAATAGTATGATTTGAGTGCCCTACCTTGATAAGCATCTTTCTTATGCGCGAAGTTATCCCGTTTTAGAAATTAACGAGTTACCAACTCTTTTTAAATCTGAACCTTTCAATTTACTCACTTCTCATCATCAATCGCTTCTCAAATTTGGACCACTTATATACTCATATGACTACGAGTTTACACAAAATTTAGATCCCGATCTATAATCCTACACCGTTGAACCACAAAGCCAGCCCCTTCCTTTTCCGCAAAAATTTAGAATTTCAGATCTAGGTATTTCTCACCATCAATCAACCACTAAACTTTGTACAATTATTTGCCTATCATGACCATATATTTTTCCAAAATTTGGGCCCTGATCATCAAGCGTAGACCGTTAATTGAGATCAAGCCCATTTTAGCACCCGTTAGGCCATTTTCAAGGATCGGCCAATTTAGAATGTAGATCATCAAGAAATTTACGTATTTTGACTCTACTCTTCGAGCTTGATAAGATGAACAGATTGGAATTGATCATAAATCATCCAAATATTGAGATTTGAGAAACCCACCTCAAGAGGTTGTTACACAAGACCTTTCGTGTACATCCCTCTCCATATTTCTACTACGCACCTCCAAATCCTTCTCCTAACCCTAGTCTCCATGCCCTAGAGAGAGAGAGAGAGAGAGAGAGAGAGAGAGAGAGAGGAAGAAGAAGAAGAAGAGAGTTCTTTCTCATATTTTTCCAGCGGCTAGGATCTTCTACAACCCTCTTCTTCTAAGTCTATCATAAGGTGAGGATTTTCCTTTAAGCCTTTCATTAATAATATCACGATTATCATAAGTTTCTTTTGTGGCATGTGAAGTTGTTTTGTTTTGAATTACTTATCCATATAACATGAAGTTTGATGTGAGATTTGTAATGAATATCATTATATGGTGATGTGATTCCTTTTTTTAGATTTTTGACTAAGAAGCATGTGTATTTGTGTTATTTATTTTTGTGAAATCTATGCCCTTATTTTCTTAGTCCATGTATTACAAGTAACATTGGTTTTCATATTGTGATATGAAATATGTGTATAAGATCATCATATGGACATCCCATTAGTGTATACTTTTTGTCCCTAAGTTGGTAAAATTATTCGATGTAGAGAGATGGAACCCATGAGAGGTGTCCATGATGGAAGAATATCTCTTGACTTAACTGAGAGAATGAAGTGCTTGTTTGTCAATGGATCCTTACATGTATATGATGTTTGATTGGATCCATCTACATTACATGAGTATTTTAATGAATTTGGTCATGATGTACAACATTGGCTTTTTGGGACATGATGAAATCATAAAACGGGACAATGAGTGGACACTAATGGTATACAAATTCTCATGAGCCGGGGTTGGTGCTATGGACACTAATCCCGTGCTGTCGGCCTATGCTGGGTTGCTTGCGACTCCCCATAGTGACCACTGAGTTTTATTTAAACCGGTTGTATGCGAAAACACTTAAATAAAGGTGAAACTAAAGTCATGCATTCACTTGGCTCCATGTGGGTGTACGAAATTGAGAATAGGCTAGAGCGTCCTACTTCTCCCGTACACTATCACGTGTAGATTTAGGCTATGAGCGTCCCGTTTCTCACGTGGTCGGGCAAAACTATGAGCTTGTGCGTCCCAGGAACCTCTGGTGACTAGTGGCTAGCGTGAAGTCGTAACAGGGAGTCTCCCACTTCATGCATTATGATTTCTAGCCAGGGTGCTTTAACCAGAGCATGCATTCCATGCATCGCATTAACAAAGATTTTTACTTGATTGTTTTATTTTGAATAAAGATATTATTTATGTTGCGTTACTCTGAATTTTGTACATTATTATTCTTGATTGTCTTGGAGAGAATATTCCCCACTATGATAGCGTTTAACGCTATCCCAATTGCAATTTAGATGATGCAGGTGAAGATCCAGTTATTAAACCCGATTTTTAAGGAAAAGAGTTCGATAGGTCGTACGATCACATGGCGGATGACGATGTTAGAGAAACTTAGTTGGTGTTATCATTTATTAAATATTTCTTTTGAGTAGTTGATACATTTATGGAATTGTAATAAGTCTTCAAGAGAAGACATGGTTTTATATTTTAATTAATCAACATGAATATTGGTTGGTTCCCTTATTTAAACATTGATGATGATGTAGAAAGTTTGATAAAATAAGATTATAATTGTTTCCGCCATTGTGATTGGATGCTATATTTCATTATTTAACAAATCAATTAGTCCATGATTTACTTGGGAATTCGGCCGTCGTGTTATACACGAGAGTCGAAAATCTCATGTCGTTACACGAGTAAGCCCTAGTTTGGCTTGGCTTGTTTTTGTACCACTGCGGTTTGTGGATTAGTTTGGTTTGGGTTTCGGGCCAAACCATGCGGCCTGAGTTTGGTTTGCTCCAGAAAAATCTGGTTCGAGCCGAGGATCGATTTGGTCGAAAATTTCGAACTGGGCCGGGCCGAGTTCAAATCGGCAACAGCTCTTTTTCTCCTTGTTTATTTAATTAGAAAAGAATTTAAAAAGTTAGAAAAAAAAAGTACAAACATATCTTACTATATGATGTTTAACATCCTCCAAAGGAGTGCAACTTCAAAAAAGACTTGTAAGAGTATTTTCCAAACAAAAGTACACAAGCATAATTTTACAAGTGCAAGGAAACAGTGTGCATTCATGTATATGTATTATGTATTATCCAAGTGATCATGTATATGTATTATCCGTGCTGTCCATCTGTTTTACATGTCATTTTAGGACATGATCCCAAAATGGAATCATATCCAAAGCTCGAGTGGATCACACCACAAGAAACAGTGTGCTTATAATCTACGAGCCGAATCAAATCGAGCTGAATCAATTCGAGCTTCGAGCCGAGTCGAGCCGGTACTGCCCTAGTTCGAGCTTGGTTTGTTTTTTCAAACGAGCTTGACTCGGAGGCTTGGTTTGGTTTGAACTTCCATTCGAACCAATCCAAGCCGAGCTTTTTCGAACCAATCTGAGCCAAGCTTTCGAGCTGGCTTGGTTCGTGCCCACCTCTACTCAACGAGTAAAAAACCACTGCACAAAACGATCCATTATGATTAACAGAAGATTACAGAGATTGACAGCCCACAAGTAAGGAAAACAGAGAAAAAACCCAAGCTCTCTATCACAAAACACTCCCCTCTTCCGAACATACTTTGGAAACCTTGGACACCTTAGGATTACTCATAATCCCGAATTCAAGCCATATATATAGTGAGCAACTCTGAATTAGAAACGTCTCATGCAAATCCGCGCAATAGCGCAAGAAAAACCTTGTTGCGCAAGTCACGCGTAACTGGTCGACCGGTCTTGACTCGTTAAACCCCATGGTCGACCGGTCAGACCGGTCTAAAAACAGTCCAAGGGCAATTTCACACCGAAACACGCTGCCTCATACACTGATTGATCGGTTGGCTACCCAACCAGTCAAGACCGGTCGATGGTAGTCCAGAGAGCCCAATTTGAAGGCTCTTCTTCCAACAAGAGGTTGGATGAAAAATAAACATTACAATGGGCTTTAATAATAGGCATTCTGTTCGCTTGCCTCAAGTGTAAGGCTGCGATGTAGTAATAAATCTCGGTAAGACCGAGGTCGATCCACAGGGAAAGAGGTAAACAATTCCAAGTACTCTAATAACTAGAATCTAAGAAGTTTGAGAAGATAGTTTTTCACATAAAATAGAAAAATCTGAAATTAAGAAGAACTAGAGCATTAAGGATCCACTTGTAGTAGTCCAATGCCAATCCATTCATCCAAGTACAACACAATTAGAATCAAAGTCCTATCTCTCATCTAATTGGAAGATATAACATTCAAGCACAAACAATCCCACTTAAATCTGGAAATTAGATTTCTAGTTCTAATGAAGCACATAGAACTTGAACTTGTAGCCTTCGGAGTAACAACCATGCCTATGGACTATGGCATGCTCAAGGGTTACTACAATTCTAATTCAAACAACCCAATCATGGTAATCTTAGAGAATTGCAAGGAACTCATGTCCGGAGCACACAAACTCTCACAAAACTTCTAAAAAACCAAACTTTATTCAAACTAGAACTTCAAAATCCAAAATTAAGAAAAGGGTACTTGAAATAAAAGAATTAAAGCATTGGAACCAACTACAAATTTCACCTCTAGCTCTAGCTAGGAGGTTAGCTAAGGAAAAACATATTAAAACTAGAACTAGAACTAAGAAAAGGAAGAAAAACTAGCTGGAGGAGGCTAGGTAGCCTCCTGGGACTTGAACTCCTTGCTCCCCACGTCCTTGGTTGATTTGGAATAGAAGAGAGCACCTCCTTTTATAGTGCAGCAATAGTACAGCAACATAGCGGAATTTGTTTCGCCTGGTACGGCTTAACCAATGGTCGGATTGCCTTCAAATTTGGTTTGTAGCTTCCTTGTAATGTGATCTTCCTCATAGATGATTTAGATTTCCAAGATTATCCTCTGAATGGGCCCACCAATCACATCACTGACCGCCTCTCAAAATCGCGCACTTTGGGTACCTTCAGAACCAGTCATCTTGCTTTCAACGCCCCGGAGTGTACAGAGGTCGGATTGATCTCAAATTTTGAACATTGGTAGAAAACTTCCTCCTCTACATGATGGATGGATTAGATTGTCCAAAACAACCCCAGAATATGGTCCGAAAATTAGAACAATTAGGGCTTTTATAAACTCTGCGCAGTTGGAGCTTTCTGGATGGTCCATCTTTCTTCAACCGGTACGATCAAACCACACATCCTTTTGATCTGAAACTTTTGTGGTTATTTATATATGGATGTGTTCTAAAAGATGGTCAAAGTAGATTCTTCATATCATCAATGATGAGTCCTCTGGACCGGGCCAGAGTTGAACAGCGAAATCTGGAACTTTCTGGACAGTTCGTATTGTTTTGGCCACCACGGTCAATCCGTAGCTCCGATCGACACGAAACCACTTGGGTTAGTTCGGCGTCGAGCTCCTCTTCGACATGGATGTGTTGGATTTTCAAATATCATCAAGATCAACCCAGAAAACTGGTCCGAAAAATCAGGTGCGGGAATACATTGCTGTTTTAGAATCTGGAATCTGAAACTTGCATGGCCGACCGGTCACGACCGGTCGGACAGGGCTGGCCGACCGGTCATGACCGGTCAGGCCCTCTTTGGCATTACTCCAGCAAGCATGGCCGACCGGTCAAGACCGGTCGGGCTTCCTTGGCCGACCGGTCAAGACCGGTCGGTCTCTTTTTCTTCTTGTTTTCTTCCTTTCTTTCTTCTATTTTCTTCTTTCTTTGCTTCCTTCTTTCTTTGGTCCACCTTGGGCCTTCATCGAAGGCTCCAAATGGCCCCTTTTTGGTCTCTAATTGAGTGAAGTCCGCTCTCATTCCTATAATCACAAAACATGTGTTAGATGGGCCTTTAAATCATGAAAATCATGCAAACCATGTCATGTAATGGGCAATGCAATGTATAAATTGGAGGTTCAACACACCCCCCAACCAGCTTTTTGCTAGTCCCGAGCAAAACATGCGTGAAACAGTTTCAAACCTCCAAATCCAACTCTCTTCCAGAACCCATGATTCTATCCATCCCAAGATGTATAAGTGTAAAATTTGGAAAACTTAGGTGTTAGAAGCTGAACCTTGGACTCTCAAAACATAAAAAGTGTTTACATGAAATCCCCGCTGATTGATTGATAAATAGAAGAACTCGAACAAATTCCACCTAGTGTGCATAGTGAAAGATCATCTCATGAGTTCCTGGAATCATCTTCTTCATAGATTAAGTAGACCAAGGATTTCAAGGTGCACAGAGCAACAGCAAGCCTATGACAGGAATTTGTCTTACCGTCCTTCCGACGGCTTTCACACTACGTCCCATTTCCGGCTTTGGTTACGGTTCGACCATCCCCCGGTTGGTAATAGGTAGCCCTTTTCGGAATTTTCCACCATTTTTCTTTCCTTCCCGATTTCATCATTTCTTTCCTTGTTCTTTTAACTTAGATAGGATTTGTAGAAATCCATATCTTTCATTATTTTCCCATGGACAAGGATGGACAAAATACCCCGGCTTGGCTGCTCAACACCTATAAACCAAAGTCTAGCTAATCCACAAATCACATAAACCTGTCACTCATGAAAATCGTGTAATGTGAACTTGGTGTAAAGGTGTTCAAATTTTCTATCAATCACAACAATAGGGGAATTAACATATAAAGCCATTATGTTGGAAGAAATTCAAGACTACAACATCACACACTTTGTTTCTCCTCTTCTTATACTCATATCATCTCGAATGCATGGAAATAAGGTTTTCTAAAAGAGTTTTGAAATTTTAGAAAATTCGAAAAAATTTGCGCATGTGAGGCTCGAAATGTTGCAACATGCTAGATGAGGAATCTCATCTCACCCCCCAACCAAATCTTGCATTGTCCTCAATGTAAAAAGATATGCAATTAGCATGAACATGAGAGCAATGGTAAAATATGAGAGAGTGAGAACAATAGTACCTGAGATAGCAAGTTGATCAATTCTAGCATCTTTCATTGTCTCGATGAGACTTATTCAATCCTAATTGCAGAAAAATAAATCCTAACCTACCTACCTACCTTTGATTAGTCCGATCAACTACATGATCAAAGTTGAGCAGGATCTTCATGAATTTCAATAAATTTCTCATGAGGACCATCCAAAGTCCTGCTCGACAGTAAACATGTGTGCTTCTTATCATTGAAGTCCAATCGTATTGTGCACCACATGCATAAAAGGAGGAGATAAGAGCAGCAAAAAGATATCTCCTCAAATTCTGATTTGGGTTATGATTGATTAAAAATGGGTCATCCCAATCAGAATTTTCAATGGGCTGAAGGACCCATGACGGTGGAGAGACATTCATCAAGTTTTCATTAGTTAAAGTTGTCTCTTCCACAAATTCAGAATTGTACGGTGTTTCCATAAACAATGGTAAAGAGTGTAAATCAGTGGAAAGGTATTCTTCAGGCACCGACACCGTGTCTAACAAAATATCCAACTCCTTAATCATCTCATCATCAAGATCATAAGAGTGGGCCAAGCATTCCTCTAGGAAATCGAGATAGTCGGATGAAGGGTCCTCATCCTCCCTTAATGATTGAAGAAATTCTGTTTCAATGGTAAGGAATTCCTCCTCTATAGAGAGGAGGTCTTCCAAAGAGAATTCTTCAGATTCAGTGGTAAGCACATCATTTAACATTGGTTGATCTTTGAAAATTTCAGATTGTGCCACCTCATCATCCAAAGGAATAGAATTTTCAATCAAAGGGAGGTCTACCACACTAGAATTTGGCATGTGTTGTTGGTGGAACGACTCAAAAAGATCGACTTCGGCCATCTCTCTAGCATGCATATCCTCTAGAGACTCATAATCATTATGCCCTTGGGAAAAAGAAACCATAGGTTCATAACCATTCACTACACCCTCATTGTAGGCAACCCCACTACCACTTTCAAATTTTATGGATTCCTCGGGTTCGTCAACCGTCATTGAAATCTCTTCATCATTAAGTTCAAAGCATCCAAAAGAGATAGTGGACTCACCATAATTGATGATGACATTGGGATCATCGAAATCAATCTCCTTTAAAAGTCTATCCATTAAATCAGAAGAGGGTTGGGCTTGGATAGCCTCATCCTCCTCATTGTTGGGGATTGATTCGGTGTTCCCAATGTTGGGTTTAATATTTTGAGATGGCGAGAGGTTTTGTATGCATTTCTCAGTTATTTCCATAAACTCTCGCAGCACATCCTCAAGAGTTCGTGTCGGTTGCGGCTCATGAGAAAGAAACTCTTGAGGATAGTTGTTGGCATCCATGGTTGGTTCCTCCCTTGAACAAGGAGAATTGTGGTTTTCCCAATTAAGACCGTACGCATTGTAGGATGAAAAGTTATTTGATGGTTGATAGGCATATCCATACAAGTAATCACGCATTGTCTTAACCGGTTGGCTACTATTCACCTGTTCCTTTTGTTGTTGCACACCTCTTACCATAACCGGTGGAACACTCATGTTATTTTCAATCCGGTAATCACGTAATGTTTTTCCCGGATGATTATCCAATTTTGCTTCGTTCCGGTATTCCCCCATCGTCTTACATCGTGTCTCAATATGTGTACTGTTTTCATTAATGTAATCACGCATCGTCTTACGTGGGGCGGCAGTGGAGGTTGATTGAACCTTAGAAAAATACTTATGCTTATAATGGTTCAAATCATAAAGACTTTCAATTTCATGGTTTGACATCTCATCTTCCAAAAGATGCTTATATGCACCATTCGTCCAATCATACATGATGAAATTTTAAGAAATTGAAAACTACCCTAATATAAAAAAAAGAACAAAAAGAAGGGATATGGGGAGATGTTACCCAATAGAGTGAGATCTATGTCAGCAACAATGTCCTACAAAATCAAAAAAGAATTTGTTAGTAATCTAAAAAAAAAATCAGAAAATCTACTTCTATAAAAACTGAAAATCCTACCTAACTAAGATTACTCTATAACTACTAGAACAATTAAAACCGTTTAACTTTTTCCCCGGCAACGGCGCCAAAAACTTGTTCGCTTGCCTCAAGTGTAAGGCTGCGATGTAGTAATAAATCTCGGTAAGACCGAGGTCGATCCACAGGGAAAGAGGTAAACAATTCCAAGTACTCTAATAACTAGAATCTAAGAAGTTTGAGAAGATAGTTTTTCACATAAAATAGAAAAATCTGAAATTAAGAAGAACTAGAGCATTAAGGATCCACTTGTAGTAGTCCAATGCCAATCCATTCATCCAAGTAAAACACAATTAGAATCAAAGTCCTATCTCTCATCTAATTGGAAGATATAACATTCAAGCACAAACAATCCCACTTAAATCTGGAAATTAGATTTCTAGTTCTAATGAAGCACATAGAACTTGAACTTGTAGCCTTCGGAGTAACAACCATGCCTATGGACTATGGCATGCTCAAGGGTTACTACAATTCTAATTCAAACAACCCAATCATGGTAATCTTAGAGAATTGCAAGGAACTCATGTCCGGAGCACACAAACTCTCACAAAACTTCTAAAAAACCAAACTTTATTCAAACTAGAACTTCAAAATCCAAAATTAAGAAAAGGGTACTTGAAATAAAAGAATTAAAGCATTGGAACCAACTACAAATTTCACCTCTAGCTCTAGCTAGGAGGTTAGCTAAGGAAAAACATATTAAAACTAGAACTAGAACTAAGAAAAGGAAGAAAAACTAGCTGGAGGAGGCTAGGTAGCCTCCTGGGACTTGAACTCCTTGCTCCCCACGTCCTTGGTTGATTTGGAATAGAAGAGAGCACCTCCTTTTATAGTGCAGCAATAGTACAGCAACATAGCGGAATTTGTTTCGCCTGGTACGGCTTAACCAATGGTCGGATTGCCTTCAAATTTGGTTTGTAGCTTCCTTGTAATGTGATCTTCCTCATAGATGATTTAGATTTCCAAGATTATCCTCTGAATGGGCCCACCAATCACATCACTGACCGCCTCTCAAAATCGCGCACTTTGGGTACCTTCAGAACCAGTCATCTTGCTTTCAACGCCCCGGAGTGTACAGAGGTCGGATTGATCTCAAATTTTGAACATTGGTAGAAAACTTCCTCCTCTACATGATGGATGGATTAGATTGTCCAAAACAACCCCAGAATATGGTCCGAAAATTAGAACAATTAGGGCTTTTATAAACTCTGCGCAGTTGGAGCTTTCTGGATGGTCCATCTTTCTTCAACCGGTACGATCAAACCACACATCCTTTTGATCTGAAACTTTTGTGGTTATTTATATATGGATGTGTTCTAAAAGATGGTCAAAGTAGATTCTTCATATCATCAATGATGAGTCCTCTGGACCGGGCCAGAGTTGAACAGCGAAATCTGGAACTTTCTGGACAGTTCGTATTGTTTTGGCCACCACGGTCAATCCGTAGCTCCGATCGACACGAAACCACTTGGGTTAGTTCGGCGTCGAGCTCCTCTTCGACATGGATGTGTTGGATTTTCAAATATCATCAAGATCAACCCAGAAAACTGGTCCGAAAAATCAGGTGCGGGAATACATTGCTGTTTTAGAATCTGGAATCTGAAACTTGCATGGCCGACCGGTCACGACCGGTCGGACAGGGCTGGCCGACCGGTCATGACCGGTCAGGCCCTCTTTGGCATTACTCCAGCAAGCATGGCCGACCGGTCAAGACCGGTCGGGCTTCCTTGGCCGACCGGTCAAGACCGGTCGGTCTCTTTTTCTTCTTGTTTTCTTCCTTTCTTTCTTCTATTTTCTTCTTTCTTTGCTTCCTTCTTTCTTTGGTCCACCTTGGGCCTTCATCGAAGGCTCCAAATGGCCCCTTTTTGGTCTCTAATTGAGTGAAGTCCGCTCTCATTCCTATAATCACAAAACATGTGTTAGATGGGCCTTTAAATCATGAAAATCATGCAAACCATGTCATGTAATGGGCAATGCAATGTATAAATTGGAGGTTCAACACATTCAATCACCATTGTTTTCCTATGGTGTTGTTCACTTGAGATTTGGACCTACCCTAGAATGATTTGGAAAAACTGATGGACCGCTTGGATATACAGCACATACATCAAGGTGGCAACCCACTACCATGTTGGCCGATAATACCTAAATGTCCGTGGGAAAGTTTTATGGGTTCCTGCACCACATGATGTATGTGTTATATCCACACCATCCATTCATTTTGTCAAATCATTTTAGGGCATGTTGAGGTAGATCAAAGACTTTAGTGAACCACACCATAAAAATAACAACTAATGAGGTTTTTAATGGTGGGCGTTTAATCACCACTTTTTCCTATCATATTGTCCATCTTAGAATTGGATCTACTTCACTTTTTGGACCATGCTCTAAGAATGATATGGAAAAACTGACGGACGGCTTGGATATATAGCACATACATCAAGGTAGGCCCCACAGTTAGGAAAACACCCACTAACGTGTTACATGCAATGTGTTACATGTGTCTTACCTGTTAACAGCTCATCTCCGCATGTTATTAGGATTGCCTTGAACATGGCACCTAAGTAGGTACCTGCCAATTCCATGTTGGCATAACAAAGTTCTGTGCCACACCTAGAACTGTACATGAGACAAGCCGAGTTGAGCTTTGCCTTGCTCGTTGCTCGGCTCCAACCACCTAGCCCAATGAAAGGAGGAGAGATCAGGGATTCAAGTTGATAGAGTAGCTCGGTGGTGGTAGGCGAGCACATAGGTAGTGGGCAGCGGGTTAGCGTCTTAAGGCAGCTCAGGGGTAACTGACTGTCGAGCTAAGGGAGGGAGGGAGGGAGGGAGGGAGGGAATGGGGCCGGTTGTTGAGCTCAGTCAGGGAGGATTAGGGTTAGGGTTAGGGTTAGGGTTAGGGAGAGACAGAGAGAGGAGGGCGCGCGGGCGGGTAGATTAGAAATAAGATTAGGGTTTTTTTTTTTTTTTTTTTTTTCGTATTTATACTCCGAGTCAATGAGCTTAGTCAAGCCGAGTCAAATCGAGCTAAGTTCGAGCTGATCTGAGTCGAGCGTGGCCATGCCCAGTGCTCGGCTCGAATTCATTCGAGCACCTAAAAAATGACTTGACTCAGCTCAAACGCACTTTCGATCCGAGACGAGCCGAGCATTTTCGAGTTGAGTCGAGCGAGTTTTTCAAGCTTGCTCGACTCGTGTACAACTCTAGCTCCACCATGATGTATGTGTTATATCGACAGAGTCCATGTTTTCCATCCATTTTTTCAGGTCATTTGAGGGCATGCACCAAAATATGAGGTAGATCCAAAGCTGAAGTGGACCACACTATAGAAAACAGTAGGTATTGAACACCTACCATTGAAAACTTTTTAGGGGAAGTTTTGGATCAAGCTGATATTTGTATTTTCCCTTCATCCATCCAGGTTTGTTTGATCAATCTTGTGAACATATTTGATGGCAAATAAACATCATGATGGTCCTAGAAAGATTTCAATGGTAGATGTCATTATCCCACAGATTTCCTGGTGTTGTCCACTTGAGCCTTGCTCTGCCTTATTTTTTAGATGGTTCCCTTAAATGACATGACAAAATGGATGGATAATATGGATATGACAAATACATCATGATGAGGTCAAAGAACTTTGTCATATCACTGGTGTCTACCCTATCGATTAGCTCTTCTAAAGCTGCAGAAGTTATAGATGAGACTAAATTGTCATTTATGAAAAGAAAAAAAAATACTCAAAATTACTTAATTATAGGATTTAGTCTTGAGTCAAAGGAGGAAAACTTAAAAAAATCTTCTTTTTTCAATGAAAATCTGGATGAAGCACATGAATTTTTTTATTTACAAAACACACTGAAGGATAATTACTAAAAATAGACAAAGTGGTGAAATTACGTTTTACCAAACATGCCTTTAAAAAGGATCATTGATCACATGGCTGATGGCCCATTGGGGCAATCTATGAGGGCTTCACCTTGAAGATCACCTGGGACATGATAAATGAGGCAGTTCCACACATCAGGTGGACCACGCTATTGAAATCAATGGACAACCGATGGTGTGACTCATGATACAGGTGAGGCCCACCTAGCCATCGGATCAGCCTTGTTTTTTACAAAGCTGGCATTCACTGTGGAGCCTACCATTTCCACGGCACTGATGTCCTAGAGAAGCAGAACGTTGGCGGAACTATGGTACTGTACCACAAATTGTGGTACTTTTCGCTGTCCACACAATGCTCAGACTTTAAATGGCTAGGCTCCTGAAGTGGTGGTGACTCTTCAATCTCACACACGGCCAGTTGTACGAAAATGCAGACCGTCCAAGCCACTTGCCAGATCTATAAGACTAAGGAGATGATATTACCATGTGGTTGGTTTTGTCCCTAGAACAAGACTTACAATTTTACTCTTAACCATCCATTTGGTAGCCATCAATTGGATGGCTAGGATTGCTCGATTAGCATGGTTTCAGAGATACGACCAGTCCGCAATGCGCCCCACAATTTGGTTGGCCCGGATACCCCATGCACGAATGCAACACATGAGAAGGCTGAGTCATCACTGTTTTCAAAATGGTGGTAAACTAACCATGTTCATATATAAGGTTTGGGTCTGCAGTTTGTACAAATGTACTATGGTTTGGTGATCCAAACTATTGATATGATTGATATGATGGGCCCACCAAGGATAGAAAATATTGCTTTTTTGTTAGTTGGATGTCAATGTTGTTTCTATTGGATGGAGACCATGAAAAGGGGTTTAATGTCACGTAACCTTACTGAATTAAAGATAAGAAGGAAAGCAGCTTTAAGTCGCATCACTAAAGTTTTTATTTTTATTTTTTAATTGTGCTGCTCTGGCCATAGTACCGGATGATCAACCCTAAAATGCTTAGGGCAACAGATCATCATCATCGTTTTGGCCTTATTTTAACTAACTGCGTCGACTATATAAATTATTTTCCGGGTCATAGCTGCTGCTTAGGGCTTGTTTGGTTAGCTGTAAACCCATATAATGGAGAGTAAATAAATAATTATGACAAATGCTTGCTGTTTGATTTAGAGTGAAAAATTTGCTTCGAAAATTGAGTAAAACTCATCCTTGTAAGAGGTGAACCCCATCACGAACGTTTGTTCATGTTTTCATATCATTTTAGGTAATGAGCCCTAAGATGAAGCAAATCTAAAACTCAAGTGGACCACGCCACAGAAAATAGTCAGGATTGAATGCATACTATTGAAAACTTCTTGCTAGCTATGAAAGTTTTGGATCTGCCTCATTTTTTGGTTCATGCCCTCAAATGATCTAACAAAATGAATGGGCGGCAAGCATATGCATTATGCTGGGCCCATAAGTTTATGTGAGCAATTTGATCCTCTTTTCAAAATTTGTACTTGTCAACATTAAGAAATACATCATCATTACTCGTTTATCATCATTTACATGCATTTATAGCTAATTAAACAAGCCCTAATCATAAGTCATCAGGGCTTTTCTTATTACCTTTATCCACGTTTTTTAGGTCTTTCCTTTATCTTTTTAAAGACTTCAACTTATACCAACTCACTCTTTTTTAACCAGCATAATTCTTAGTTTATATTTGCATAGGACCGCACCATTAATTCTACTTTCATCTTGTTACCTATTTGTAATCCTCTTAGGTTTCTTCAAATGCATTTATTTTTAATTCTATCCTTCTGTCTTTTCACTCATTTATC
The DNA here is from genome assembly GCA_003013855.2 of Liriodendron chinense. Lineage (NCBI taxonomy): Eukaryota > Viridiplantae > Streptophyta > Magnoliopsida > Magnoliales > Magnoliaceae > Liriodendron > Liriodendron chinense. The sequence goes on along the minus strand of ML058445.1, from coordinate 7,536,608 downwards.
TTAACATTACCATTTCAATTATGCTCATCCCAAGAACACGTTATTACTTGACCGTCCAACATTTTGTCCTAAAAAGTATGGTTGATCTTATAATTGTCTTATAAAAATTTCCTATTGGATTAAGTGGTACACAACGATCACATAAAATTCTAAAGGCACATCTCCATTTCTTTTACGTCACTTAATCTTGTAAGCAACATCCTTCTTAATTTCTTCCCTCTTATGAGTTATTGACCAAGCTATCAAAAATAGTCATTTTGGAAAAAAAAAATTTGGTCGATGATCTTTACTAATTCTTCATTTTCACTCTTATTGGTATTAAAATTATAACCCTTTAAGCTTTGTTTCAATCCAACTAATTTTAAATTCTTTAAATTTTAAAGACCTCTTCATAAATCTAGTTGTGTTTATGTCCTCTGTCGTCTTGCCAATCAAAACTATGTCATCTGCAAGCAAATTATACTAGAAATTCAAAGTATTATTTATTATGCAAGGGCAAATTAACATATATGAAAATTATAAAAATGCATTGAAAATAAGAGTAATATGAGAATTTTGCGAAACATATTTTGCACAAGAGGAAGCGATGACTAGATTCATGGATTTTTATTTATAAAAAAATTTAGTAAGTGCTTAGATTGAATATTTTGACTAATTATATGGTTGTTTAAGGCACCCTTTCAACTATGCGAATTGCTTAGTAAAGATCTCCTTGCTATGTCACCTTATCTAATCATTTATATAACCACTACTTAGGAGCAACCACTTTATTTAACTACCTATATAACCTCCAGCCATACATGCCATGTTGCGCAGTGGTCAACTCAAATATATGTTGAGGGCAGCGTTATTAGATTAGTTAATTGACCAAATTATCATACTGCCATGCCTTAAAATTCAGCACATAAGTACAAAGATTTCGATCTTGAGTTTCTTGGTGTGAGCTTATTAAAAATGCTCACCTAAGATGCCGCACATGGGAAATGCTCACATGTGTGTCCTCAATCGGATTCACATTCATTCTATAATTAAATAAGAGTAATGCATTTCACTCAGCAGATAAAAAAAAGCAGGGGATAACTAAACCCAGAAATGCAAGACTAACACCTAAAAGGTATAATTCCAAAAGTAGTGTCCGCCCAAATGTGAAATATACAAATCACAATAAATTCACACATGTACGAAATATATACAACTACTAAAAATGATGAAGCTATAAGTCTACTGGAGCGCCTCGAGCGCACCACCGTTTGATCATATTTTTAAGTCATTTGTATATGTGAAATGGAAGGCGTTAAACATCAATATAATGAAAAAATATCCACAAGATTATACTCAATATATTTTAGTCATAAGTAAGTTCGTGACAAATACATATTTCTACATATACTACTCTTAAGCATATTACCTCTAACACACAAATACTCACAATTTCCTAATTTGGTTGTTAAATGCATGGAAAGCATGATATGCGGATGCACGTCCTCACACAATTCCAACACTCCCTCATCACATGTGACCGACACATTTCAAAACGATTCCAACACTCCTTCATTACATGCGCCTGACACCTTTCTCGACGATTCCAACACTCCCTCACATATGTGATGTATGTATGATTACCAAGCCTTTATTAATCAAAATTTAAACAGTAGATTGGTGAAGCTAGGATATAACCATTATATCATGAGTCATTATCCGGATCACGTGGCTCGTTGCGGCACGTAGCGGTTCCTCACTAGTGTCCCTCGATCCAAATTAAGGTTTGTCACTTAATATACATCATAAATTAATAATTCCAAAGGTACGACATGATACCCAATCGTATGTAAATCAACACTGTAAGGTTTGTCACCCAAATATCAAAAACAAATAATCAATTCAAACATGCGGTCTTATCACACAAAACTAAATCAATACAAAAAAGTCTCGTCACCTAATTTCATTTACGCCCGAGTGGTTCGAACAATACTTTGGCACGTAACCATCGGCCGGGCATCTAACAGGGGCCGTTCGAACCATAATTTATCACCTCCATTAATGCTCATTAATCACTATGGGGAGGCTCGTCACCCTAATATAGGCCAACAGCTCAGACACGGTGTCCCATACCACCATGTCAGACTCATGAGTCTTTATAGGATTGTATTGCACTAACGGTTGTAAATAAACTCAAATTTAATGAAAATAGTGGTATCTTAGATTCTACAGAGTGTTGCACAATAATCAAACATAAGAATAATTAACTCTAAATGTAACTTATCCAGTGGACCCAAGTAAACGACAAATCGACATTAGCCATTATCAGTTAATCGTGTTTCGTCTTGGTTGATCGAATAAGTCCATGCTGGCCAACCCAAAGGTAAGCAGTCCATTAGTCAAATGGTTTTTAGAGCTTAATCTAAAGTAATGCAGACGCATAAAAACATAAATATGATCATATGCATTCAACATTCAAATATAGCATCATAATGACTTATTTAAGAATATTCACTTAAGAATATAAACAAGCACCTGGTATACACAATAAGGGCCTGTTTGATTTTCTTGGGAAATGGAAATACCCTGGAAACAAGTCATTATTACTTATTTACCTCGTTTAAAATTTGTTGTAATTCCTACCTCGAAAATTAGTCCAAAAGTAGTTTAAAATTATGGGCCCCACCATAATATGTATGATATATCCGCTCCATCCATTAGTTTTACTTGAATATTTTAAGACATGAACAAAAAAATGAGGCTGATCCAACATTCAAGTGGCCCACACCATAGGAAACAGTGGCAATAAGAAGTTTTTAACGATAAGTGTTGGATTCCCTTTTTCCTGAGGTGTGGTCCACCTGAGCATTGGATTTGCTTCGTTTTTTGGTCCATGCCCTGTGTTCATTTGCCAAAAAAGATGGATGGTGTGGATAAGCCACATACATAACGGTGGGCCCCACCTATATTTTATTCTCCTCGATTTTAGCAATACAAAAGTAGGCAGTCAAATCATACATGGGGAACGACGTAGGAATTACCCAGGAAATAATCATTATACATTTACATTACATTCACCTGAGAATTGGAAAATCAAACAGGCCCTAAGAGATTTCATGTATTTTCAACACATCCAACTTTGGATGAAGTCAAATGTCATAGCCTCATACACTTTAAACCATTTATCAAGCAGGTTACCATCTCAACAATAAATAACAAAGGAATCATAATAATAGAGTAGGTCAAGCGTGTGAAACATAACTAATTTCAATAAAACACAAAAATTCACAATCATATAAAAAATGTAGACATCCAATCATCTAAAATGTCGAGAAAAGCTTGACGGTAAATCTTCACATTAAAGTCGAAAATCCTCGATTCGGATGTGGCCCTAGTGTCAGAATTTTGAGGAAAATATCAAATACATATGATTAAACACAAATATAGCGTTAGAAAACCCCCAACTCGATTCAATGATTCGGGGTTCGAAATCGACGAACGACGACATTTACACGGGACCATGCCCAAATACAGCTTCCACAATAGTATGAGCCGCTCCTAATCGATCATCGGGACCTCAAGTCCTAGCATGAGCAAACCCTAGGGTTAGGGTTTTGGGTGAAGCACCGATTCCTAAACCAAATAGAAAGGCTAATGTAAGATTCATGAATTTCTAACACTTAAAAGGATTGAAATTGGGAGGTAGGATTCATTTCTTACCTCTGGTTCCAAATGGGGGTGGATTCGACGGAGAAATCAGCGGCTCCTACAGTTTGGTTGGAGCACTAGCAACCCACAGGAACAAAGAATCCCAAATCGAACTCTCACAGCACTCTCATCCTGACTCTCTCTTTCTCTTTCTCTCAAACCCTAGCAAATTCGGATTTAGAGAAAAAAAGGCCAAATGAATTGAATTTATAGTGCCAGATGTGTTGCATTTAGCTCTAAAGGCTATATTTTCATTCATATAACCCTATCGGTGGTGGGTTTTAGCATTTGGGGCCCACTTGGGTCCACACGGGTCAATTTAACCCACAGAATAGTTGCCACAAGTGGTGATCTACATGAGGTCATGATCGTCCCACAATTCGGATGCGGCGATCGATGGATAGTATGCGGAGTTCGCTTAACGGTTACTGATCATTGATCGAGGTCGCAGCTATACAAGATATTAACTTGGGTTAGTGTCTTAAATTTGATCGTAATCTAACGGTCCGAAGGCCACAGTTTGGGCAAGATTCAGATATGGACAATTAACTTAAGTTTTTGCTTATTTGATTATTTAAGTATTTGATTGGTCAACATTTATTTAACAGGTCATTATATAACTTTCCAATAAATGCCCACCAATCAATGGTCAGATAATTGAATAATCATAACTTTTGGTCCATGATACATCCAAACTGGGACCCATAATTTGGACGGTTTAAATTGACTTACCCGCATGCCAGGTATTTTAAGTAATTTATAAGTTCCTGTGTATTATCCATTACTCGATGCGGTTTGCGGTATCAAAGCTTTTCTCCTATGGTTGAGGCCTGTCCTTTCTCAGCTTACTACTCTAGAAGAGTGTGATAGTTGATACGCAGGCACTGAGAAGAGTTTGTACAAGCCGCGTACAAGTAATTTTGACACTCTCGTTAGGCCCGCCGGCCCATTGCCACCTTTAGTTGGGCTGCCTGTGATGTAAGGATGACATCCGAACTGTCTATTAGTGTGTCCCACCATGAGGTTGAGGCATCCCAAAAATCAGGCATATCCAAAGCTCTGCGGATCACACCATAGGAAAAAAAATGTAGAATGGAGCTGAAAATGCCAAAAACTCTAAAATGGTGGGACCACCAGATGATTGTATCGGCCTCATTGTTGGGGTTTCCTATTTTCATGATGGGGCGCACCATTTAGACGGGTTGATTGTGGTGGGTCCATGAGCCATTCAGACCTTTTGTATGGTCCATTGTTCTTTACGGTGTGGCCTACCTGATGATTGGATCGGTCTGAGACATCCCACCTAATAATTAGATCTGCCTGTTGGATAGGTTGGTGAGCATACATACGTGATTGTGGGCCCAAAACAGCTCAACTCCCTGACTAACCACGAAATTGCGAGGAAGTCAAGACAAGATTCGTCATCTTAGGATTCCATGGTTGTAGACTTCAGGAGCCTGGCTGGAACGTACCTCCAAAAATAAAATAAAATAAATAATAAGAAAGAAAAGAAAATGAAAAGCTTGAGGACCTGTTTGGATGACACCTAAAAAATGTTCATCTCTTATTATTTAGCCATAATTATGTATTAGAGATCATAGTTTATATAAGTTGGTGGGTATGTTTTTAATTCATACCAAAACAATGATATCTAATAAATAATATTTATTTAAATAATATGAGATGAACTCGTTTTTTTTCCCCGTTAAAAATGTCAAGTGCATATCTTCCATAAAAATCTCAACCACGGTCCATGCATTGAAGAGTATCAAGCATGGCCAACCAAGACAAAATTTATAACTTGCTATCATCTCGCCTAACATATAAAGATTTACCTCCGTGAAAAGACTGATTCATTCGAATCAACATGAGCATCCAACTCCATGCATTGTTAGAATCCCGATGCACAATCATAGGCTCCCATCATGCCTTTTCTGGAACAACACTGGGGCTCCATATAGTGCTTTGGATGGTTAGATACAGCCTGCATCCAACCACACCTTGAGTTGTTTCCAGCCAGAGTATAATCTGTGACTACAGTAGATGAACATAACTATGTGACAGAAGGGGAATGTGGGGCATGAATATTTCCGTTATGTTGTTTGATCGCTACTTAAAAAATAACTCATCTCATTTTAGTTGATTATGTATTAGAGATTTCTTTTTTGTATGGATTAAAAAAGGCAGAGTTCCCCTTCCATTCCGAACTTAGTTCATAGATGTGGAGCATATGGATGGCTTATTCAAGTCATTTATAGACCATCCCCATCATAGCCATTCCTAAAATTTTCCCTTGATCATCTACTCTTAACCTCTCTATTGTGGGCATGCAAATACATGGTTAAAATGAAATCCACGAGCAAACCACATGTAATAGATGAACCAAAATTTCGATGGCTAGGATCGTCCAGTTTGGGAAATTTTGTTTCAATGGTCCATCTCTGATAGCGGCAGTCAGGTCAATGGTTTGGATAATCACCCATAGGCCCCAAATCTACAAACTTAAAGTTCCGAGCAAAATTACCCCCTTCGGATCCAATACAGCCTCGGATTAAAATACATATTTTATAATGAATTATTTACATACACCATGATCTCTAATATATAACTAATTAGAGAACTCAAAGAAGATTATTATTATTATTTTTTTTTTCAAGTGGCATCCAAACAGGGCCTAAATATATACTCCTTTCAACAAAAAATCAATACATACTATTTAGTAGCTAAGTTATGGCTTTCTCCTGCTGGATGATCCAAATGTCTCATTGGCCCTCAAGTGGATAGCTAAAATAAAATATATAGCATTCAAAAGTCCAACGAAATTAGTATGTATTGATTTTTTGTTGACTAATACATCACCCTTTCACTCACTGAGCTCTGTACCGGTAGGCAACCACAGTCCCTCCATCCTAACAGCTAATCTTTTGGGTCTGAATACCTCTCACATTGGACAGCCCTAATCAGCATCCTTCCCACTGAGACCCAACAGGCCCGTTGGACCAACCATGGATGTACCATGCAGTATAGACGATCATGGTACAGCAATCCAAGCCCTTAGGCTGCTATATCCAGCAACGGATGCATCATACAGCCCCAAAATCTCCCATACTGAAGGCCCAAGGCAACAAACTATGGCACAGTTGAAAGTGGACCACATTGAATGCTTAGGACTATACAATTAGTAGGTTGAGAATCTAAGAATGGCATAGTTGCACAAACTGGGAAGGACAATGAGAACTTTACCCTTCCCCAAGGGACATGTAAGATCATCATCATCATCATCCCCAGCCTAATCTGATTTAATGGGGTCTTCGCCAATCCACTCTATTTCCTACCGGTAATTTGTACATGAAACTACTTCTATTTCCGCATAATGGTCTGTGACCTTCCTGGAGCCTAAAACCTTCGGCTGCAGCTTGGGTGGATCCCTTTGGGGCCCACTGTGATGTATGTACCTTCATCCACACCATCCATCCATTTTGACAGCTCACTTTAGGGCATTATGCAAAAAATTAAGCAGATCCAAATCTTAGGTGCACACCATAGGAAACAGTCGAGATTGAATTCCCACCATTATAAACTTCACGGGGGCCACCAGAATGTTTATTTGCCATCCAACCCGTTGATAAGGTCACAAAGACCTAGATAAAGAGACCACACAAATATCAGCTTGATCCAAAACATGCGGCCCATGAGAAGTTTTTAATTGTGGATTACCACTGTTCCTTGTATTATGGTCCATCTGAGATTTGGATCTGCTTCAGTTTTTGGATCATGCCCGAAAATGAGTTTTCAAAACAGATGGGCGGTGTCAATATTAGGTGCATACATGATGGTGGGCCCCAGTCTGGAATCCCACACCGAGTCCAAACCTTCATCCAGGCACATTTGGTGCTGTGGTGACCATGAACAATCCACCACCGATCAGAACCCTACATCAAAGGTCTCAAGTGGGTCGCCGTAATTGAATCATTGTTGCACCCACCAGTCTGAAGAATGGTAGTAAAACGATGCACTGTTACCCTCCATAGCTACGAATATCCCCTGCAAATTACCACATCATCCAACTAAACTGGAAATGGCTTAGCAGAGAAGCAGTGCAATGTAACCTTGTAACTTCGCACAATGTGAAGATGAGCTCCGGGCCCCACCGATCACAAATTCTTGCAGCGATCAGTCTGCCGGTCCCGTAAAATTCCTTTCGAATCAAACCTGCACGTCCGATGATGAAAAAGGCAGTGCAGATGCCTTTCCCTCATCATCTCATTTCTATGAATCTCAAAGTCCATAGATGTTTCATAACCAATTGTGCTGCAAGTTCTATTGGGGGTATTAAATAAATAAAAACAATGCTTATGAGAGATCACTCCGTAAACTCCAGATGAGGAAAAAAACATGCGCCCGACAACCAAAAGGAAAAGATTCCAGGAACAAAAAGGGAGAAGAATAAGAGAACCTTTCCGCAAAATTTCGCAAGATATGTATTGGTTTGATTAAATATGTAGGAACGTTCCAAGCACCAACTTCAGTGAGATGCTGAAGTAATTCCAGTGTTATTTTCTTTTCCTTTTTTCTTTTTTTTTACATTTTTTTTTTCCTTCCACACTTTTTTGGCTAGAGACTTTTGCTGCTTTCAGGTTGGGGAGCAGCCACCGATGCAACGCCCAACATCACCAATAGTTGAAAAAAATAAATTAACAAAATAAAAGAAATTATCATGACAGAGGCATTTGAGAAGTAATCTCAGCCACATTATGCTAATGGGGCACCCATATCAGACGGCCTGGCCCATTTTGGCAGAGTGACGCCAGATATAACCAATATTTTGACACAGTTTCTCAGAAAACAAGAGACGTGCTATTAAAGAACAAAAAATGAACCACATCTGATTGAAATGAGTTCTCCTATCCCCAATAAAATCCAATTAACAGAATAAGATGTAACTGTTTAGCCAAACCAGCAGATAAGACAAACATACCACCCCAGGCTGGAAAAGCATGAGCCTGTAAAAAGTTAATGAGAAATACACCTGCCTGTACTTCCACAAATTGCCATAGAGGACAGAGCAAAAGAAGAGAAATGACCAAACATGGAGCTAATTTTCATAAAGAGAAAAAAAATGGCTAACATCCTCGGACTATGTTACCTGGTTCGAGCAGATGATTTAGCACAGGTCAGCCTACTTGCTGAGGGACATCCACCATTTTTTTGAAGACGAATTTTCACTTCGGAAACCCAGAACGCTGCTTAAATTCATTTGCACAAAGGCCAGGAACTTGCCTGTCTGTAAAAATAGACCACCCCAGCTGGATTTTGCATGCAAAGCTCGAGGCCTTGCTATGAATGAGGTTCCCCCTGTTGCTTCAAAGTCTGTCCATTAAGTGTTTAGGCACAACGAATGCTGCTGCTTTCAATGCCTAGCCTTGAGTAAGCATCCAAAGCTTTCTTCTACCTTCTACGCACCTGAAAGCAAAACCCCATTAAATGAAAAACAGAAATGAAGGAGAATCCAATGTGCAATTCATTTGGATAAGACAGACAGAAAAAAGGGTTTGTTGTATGTGAAAAGTATGTTGTGGGGGTGACTATCCACACTTCTAGATTTGCATACACCCATTGTGCATTCTGGGAATTCGAAGACAAATCTATCAGGATGGTTACGGATGTAAGCTCATATTGCTTGAGATCAAATATAAATCAAATTTTCACATGGCCTCACGAACGGCCAACCAATAGAGGTATCCTGTTGGACATTGATACATTCATTAGATTTCATCGGCCAACCGATGCCGCAAAGATCATTATGCAACTAAATCATCAAGCAACTTGAATTTGAGCGGTCCCGGCCAAAATTACACAATTTAAATTCCAACCAGCTAAGCGTGGGGGAAGCAGCATCTTTGGAGAAGCCAAACTCCGTGGAAGAGGTAAAAAAGGCCATGGATTCATTAGGGAGAGACAAGGTGCTGCGGCTGGACAGATTTCCTATTGCTTTTTTCCAGGTCTTCTGGGAATTGTTAAAAGCGGACTTCGTCAGCTTTATTGCAGATTTTTTTGAGCGTGGCCATCTTCCTTCTGAAATGGGGCATCTTTTATCGGTCTCATCCTAAAGAAAGAGGGAGCAGAAAATCTTGTTGATTTTATTCCCATCAGCTTAATCGGACGTCCCTAAAAATTTTTAGCCAATATTCTCACTTCAAGGTATAGAGCGGTGCTGAGGAGGGTGATTTCGATGTGCTGGGGCTTTTTTCGCTGGAAGGGAAGTGATGGATATTGCCCTTCTAGTGCATGAATGCATCGACTCCAAGCATAGATGAGGTAAGAAAGGGGTGGTTTCTAAATTGGATACAGAGAAGGCCGACGATCATTTAGATTGGAGTTTTTTGAACTACATGTTAGGCCTGCTAAGTTGTGGGGAAAAGTGGAGAAGATGGATGTGAGTATGCTTGGAGTCAGATAAATACTCAGTCTTAGTGAATGGATCTCCCAAGGGTTCCTTTAAGGCTTCTAAAGGGTTAAGGCAAGGAGATCCACTCTCCCCCCTTCTCTTTGTGGTGGTAGAGGAGGGGAGGCATTGGGTCGAAGTTGGAGAAGGGGGCATTAGTGGGTCTAATCAGTGGTTTCAAGACGGACGACTCTGATTTTCGTATTTTACATCTCCAATTTGCAGATGACATAATTTTATTCTGTGAAGCGGAGTAGGAAAAGTTGGACAACCATAGAAAGATCATCAGGTGAGTTTTGAGGCAGTCTTGGGTCTCAAGGGGAACATCTTGAAAAGTGAACTACTAGTAGTGGGTACCTCCCAGGAATAACTCTTCAAGCTAGCGCGAGTATTTGAATGTAGGGTCGGGCCATTCCCATCCTCTTACATTGCCCTCCCTCTGTCGTGGAAAGCCTGCTATGCACTTATGGGATACAGTAGTTGAGAAAATGTAAAGGAGGCTCTTAGGTTGGAAGAGCAGGCATCTCTCTCTTGGAGGAAGATTGGTGCTAATTAAAGCCGCAATGTCCAGCCTTCCACTATATTATATCCTTACTCGGCCGTCCAAAAACAGTCTTGAATAAACTCGAGAAGGTGAGAAGATTTTCTTTGGAAGGGCGCTAAGGAGAGGAAGAGATTCTACTTGCTTAGGCGGGACAAGGTGCGCTGTCCAAATCGGGAGGGTGACGCAGGCATAAGAAAACTGGGCAAGCGGACCTTTTCTTGTGCACACATGTGGAGCATGCAAGTATGGGATGTGGGGTGATTGTATCACCTTTCCTAGATTACCCTAAAAACTCCAATATATCAACCAAACAACATTTAATCATTGCCAAAGAAACACTACACCAATTCTATCATTCTCCAGGAAACATAAACCCATGGACTGAATTCCCCAACAACCAAACAAGCCCCCTTAATTATCTCCCCTCTCCCACACTTTTCGCGCAGCTCAATTAATGTAAAGGCTAACATAGGCCCCAAAGCTCTATGAACTTGCAACAAAGTGGCTAAAAAACTTCGTTTATCAATTCCATTCCCAAACTCTTCCTCGAGAACATCTAGCACACTACAATCACCTTTACCTTCGATCAACACCCCTCACCGCTCCACGAATTGGGTGTCTCGATACAGTTTCCCCCTTGGCATCTTTACCAATGTTATCCATATAAGAAGTCCTTTTCTCGCTTTTTGCGAGTCTTTAATAAAATCATCACCTTTCAAAAAATAATAATAATAATAATAATCCAAGCCATGGCATGTCCATGGCATGAAGCTTTGAATAGCCCCAACCTTGTTCAAGTGTCCGCCATGCTTCTCCCAACAAGGCACTGGAATAGTGATGCTGAAACTCGAGCTCTCTTTTAACAATTTGATGCAATTGTTACCACCACTACCCCTCTCACTACTCTAGAATTCAAAACTGCTTTTAGGCACCGGAATAGTGAAATAAAGTATAAGGAAAGATTAGACATTGTGGCCATGATGAGCGATAACATGCCCTCAAAGAGAGGTGCCTGCTCTCTCACCTCGAAAGCTTCATTTTCATTTTCTCTATCACCTTGTACCACAAAGTGTGTAGATGGCTAACAACACAAAGGGGCAGCCCGAGATAGGATAATGGAAGCAGCCTAGCTTGACAACCAAACACCCAAGCGAGCCTAGCCACCTCTTCCTTGGTAGTGCAAATCCCAAGCAACTCAATCTTCGATATGTTCACCTTAAAAGCCCCAAGACCACCTCAAAACACCTCACAATCTTTATGACATTGTGTCTATTGTATCCTCTTACGCATCACAAAACAGAAGGGTTGTCATTAGCAAACTGTAGATGGGAGATCTAAAAATTGGTGTCATCGATCTTGAAGTCAATGATTAAGCCCCCAAACACTCCTTTCTCCAACATCCTACAAAGAGTTTCGACCATTACCACAAAGAGATAAGGGAAGAGGGGGTCACCTTGCCTTAGCCCTCTCATAGCCTTAAAGAAGCCTTTTGGAGACCTGTTAACTAGCATAGAAAACTTTACCAAATCCACACACGCCTGGATCAATTTTCTCCATTTATCCCCACAATCCCGGCCGCAATAACATGTAATCAAGAAAGTCCAACAATAGCATTAAGTCTCAGTTCAGCATCGAAATCTTTACTTGATCTCAAGATCATTTGGACCATAGTTTGTTGTAAGCACACATTAAAATCATCTCTAGTTGAAGAAAATCGATGAGTGGCTCAGAGAACAGAAAAACCTTCCAATCATCTTTCTCTGTTACCGTACCAATGTTCCACATAGGCTGTCCCTCATTTTGTTGGAAATCCATATATCTTAGTTACACAAAGTAGCTTTGGGTCAGAGGGATTCAAGCTAGAATTAGGAGAGCCGGGATAGCAAGCAGATAACATAATATTTAAAGAGGTGGTATCAATTCCAACCTGTTGGACCACAAGAAATGGTCCACCCAGAGGATAACTTCCAACCTTACATGTGCATACGACATCCAAACCATGAGGATTGCTTTATGAAAAAATCAGCCGCATTAACTCATTGAGTGGACCACACTTGTATTTTGGTATTCATCGATGGCTAGAGATTGTTTTCTATGGTGTGCCCAACCTGAGTAGTAGATGGTGCTGATTTTTGCAGTAGGTGATCCCAATTGTCGGGCCGACCTACTGGAAGGGTTGGATGTCATGTCACATTCACTTAATAGGTTCGAAGTTATCCGCTGGGTGGACCATAACTTATGGACAATATCTATTTAATTAAATATAGAAATTAACTTCTTTATCCAGAAGACGCAGGAAAAGAAGAAAGTTTTTTTAGTGATTATGATTCCATAAGCTTAGAAGTTAAATTCTGGAAATGACAGAACCTGTGAATGAAACAATGATGACAGTAATTGGAGATGAGAGATAGGAGAGGGAAAAACCAAGGATAGAAGGTTCTTGCTAACACGTCCTCAATGGATATGTGGCTGACATGACCCTCCAAAGCTTGGAAATAAAACACTGTTTAAACGATTGAACATTGCATGCTTTTTAATAAATATGTAGAAGTTATGAATATGATGATAAGTTTTAATGGCAACGGATTTTTTTATTAAATCTTAAAAAATGAAAATAAAAATTATTATAACAAACAATTTTATTAAAGATAAAGAGGTTAGCTTCTTCTTCTATTTTTTTTTTTTTTTAAGGATGAAGAATTTTATTAGAAAAAGCAAAACAGCAGAGCAGAAAATAAAAAAGAAAAAGACAAAGCCCGAACTACAATCAGCAAACAAACAGCCAAAAACCAAAAGAGGCTACAACTCTGTCCAATCGGACAGCAGTGAAACGGCTCCTAAAATGACTGCATGGCTGGTCCTAGACTGATGCTGAAAACACCGCCCGTTCCTCTCTCCCCATATGGACCACCAAATAGCTAACAGAGCGAGATCCCATTTCGAGCGAGGTGAAATCCCGCTACCTCCTCCATGCCATGCCCAAAGAAGATCCCGAGCTGTCCTCGGCATCGCCCACTTCACCCCAAACTCCGCAAGAAAGTGGTCCCAAACCTCTCTAGCAAACAAGCAAAATATGGAGAGATGATCCACAGTTTCTGCGTCTCTATTGCACATACAACACATTTGGGATTATCATAGGTAGCTAGCCTCACATGTTCCCCTACTCGCAGCTACATGTGCTGACCTGGACGTGTCAATGACTCGGGCCATCTATCAGGTGTGACACACGTGCAGATCATCTAGCCAAAAACTCAGGATGTTTAACAGGTCTACTAGAAAAACTTGAGAATTCTTTTAAGACCATTGATTGTTTTCATTCATGTGAAGTACCTGGCAGTTCGACCAGCCTGATCTTTTGGCTACACGGTCTACTGTGTTTCTCCTTTCATGGTCAGAATCCTCATCTAGCACTACATGCTCTAGACATCAACTTCAGTAGATTTTCCTTTGTGGGTAGCATGCCTCGCAGGTTTTTTTTTTTTAAAGCAAATGTCTCGCTGGTTGTTGCTGGTGGGTCTTTGATAATTTCCATTACTCTCCAACAAAAGAATAGTTGTAAGGTGTACTTTGGAGAGTGAATGGATTGGCATGTGAGTGGTGTTGGTAAACTTGTATTGGTAGGTGACTAGGCTCCATGCTATTTTGTGCGGCCAACTAATCGAACACGGCCATTTTATGCTTTGTGAACCTACTTCGCTTGCTCACCCCTTCTTTTTTTCTTTTGTTTTTTTAAAGAATTTGCTTGCTCACCCTTTGAAGCATGCATATGTATTGGGCTGGAGCTGCATATAGAGTGGGACCATGTTGGCACATGAGTGGTGTCAATGTGATTCTCTGCCATGGCTGGTTAAAGCAAGGTTGATGTCTTGTGGGCAGCCGTTCGTAAAACTTTGGTCAATCTACTGTGTAGAGGTGTGTTTGCAGCCACCAAACCTCTAAAGGAAAAGGTGTTTAAAACCTCATACAATTTTTTGTATTTTGCAGAGTGATTGATATACATCCTACGCTAAGACGAATGGTTTCAAAAATGCTATTCCACATTCTCCATTTGTGAAGCTTATCAATCCAACATCTATAAGTTTATGACTCAAAAGTCTCAGTCCGGCAATAGAAGATGACTAGCTATATGTTAGATCAGCTTCCCATTCTACAATATAAAACTTTTATTTCTTTCTTCTGAACAAGGGAAACACACCCAACTCAACTCCTTGACTGACCACAGAGTTGGTTCAAATAAGATAAAAGACAGATTCTGCCACAAATCCTTGTCCTGATTTGACAGTTCAAACTTCAAAGCAGAACCGCCTTTGTCAATTTATGACATTTAAGTTGCAGCTCAGATTTCACATCGAAAACGAAGAAAATATCAGCTGTTCTCTTCAATGAAGTAATTCCATTACCCATGGAAAAAAAAAAAAAAAAACTCTTAGCTGATGCCAAATTATAATTCCTTTTCCAACAAATTATAAATGGTCCCAAATGCAAAGACAGAGCACAACAATAAAGCACCAGCTAGCAACGCCCGAGACAATAACAGAAGCCAAAAGTTTACCTGGATTGGAATCAGAAGGGAGCCTCAAGTGATTCATCCCAAACTTCTGCACTTCCATTGGAAGCATCTTCACCATCTTCTTCCATCGAAAGTCTAATATATTCTCTGTGAGCAAAGCGGTCCCACTCTGTCAAAGTAGGATCTTCCCTCTCCTGATTGGACCATTGAAAGCATAAATTAGGCCAGCAGTAACACTTTTCTAATTTATTCATCTACCGGTTTAGCTACTAAGAGTGAAGGCATGTGGAAAATGCAAAATGTTGCAGTTACCTGGCGAATAAGAAATGGATCACGAGTTTCAAAGGCCACGAACTTATTCAAATTAAAAAGGATATTGAAAACATTTCCTGAAAGTTTGCAGCTTTTAAAGTCGCGTAGTGTTAAATGGCTCTCTCTCTGCAAGCGAACTTAAAATGTCATGGGTAGTAAAGTCATCTCTGGCTAGAATAGAAGAAATAAGAATCTGAAAGTTAAATGAGTAAAAATATGATGACCTCTGGTCCAATCATGTCCACCATCTGGCATAGAATGTCCTCAAAGAGCACAGGTTCCTGGGCCATGCACTCCATGCGATGCAACTGCTCCTCATAAAAAAACTGCATTTCATTGGTTGTGAGTACGCCGTTTCCATCTAAATCTATGCACTTGAACCTGAAAGATCAAATTCAGTGACATGAATACTATATACATCCCATATTACAGTGAACAAAATCAGATTTTAGAGTTTTAGATAGAAGCACGATAGAAGTGAACTAAAGTTGTATCTAAAGGGTGCAGCATACACAATCCCATCCTCCAACAAAAACCACAGGGGAATCATGAAAAACAGGTAGTCAATGGGAGAGGTCTGACCTTAATTTCAGACAGTTCCAAGCAATTTGCAGCAACATCGATGCTTAAATATAATGATTTCGTTTCTTTCAAACTAGAAACAGCATGACCCTCTTCAAATGAGTCACCCGCTCAACCTTGGCCTGACAAAAGAGGCACGCATCATTCCCAAACTGGAGATAAGAAACATTCAACCTCCCTCTGAGAACATTAAAACTGCTTATCAAACCTTCTGATGGTGCCTTGTTACTCATTCAACTTAAGGCTTTAGCAATCATTATGAATAGGAAAGAGGAATGAAGTTCACTCTGGCAAATGCCTCTAGATCCTAGGAAAGAACCTCTCAAAGACCCATTAATTTGAATAGAATATTCAGTAGGGCACGCACTTGACCAACTACCCTCTCCACCGAACCCCAAATCCCATCTTTTGCGTCAGAAACTGAAGAAAGTCCACAGTTATGTGGTTATGGGCTTTCTCAATATTTAGCTTGTGAATTATACTGACTTACCCTCCATCTCGACTCGACGCACCTACACACAATAAGAGCTCCATTAATAATCTGTCTTC
This sequence comes from Liriodendron chinense, assembly GCA_003013855.2. Classification (NCBI taxonomy): domain Eukaryota; kingdom Viridiplantae; phylum Streptophyta; class Magnoliopsida; order Magnoliales; family Magnoliaceae; genus Liriodendron; species Liriodendron chinense. The sequence goes on along the minus strand of ML058445.1, from coordinate 7,519,979 downwards.
TGGGAATAAAAGCCATGTGATCTGAAAATGATCCCACCCTCCACCTCCCTGCTAAAATTTTTGCCAAAGTTTTGCGTGAGCCCCTAATTAAGCTAGGTCTAAAATGCCTCAATCCATCCGTTCCTTCTCAGGGATGAGGGTAATAAAAGAAGCCCCCCTTGTTATGGAATTCAGAAAGAAATGCCATCAAATCCCCTTTCACCACCTCTTAAAAAATTTGAAAGCACACTATTGGAAAGTCAACTAGGCCAAGAGCTTTATCACCGCAAGGTTTGGCTTATTTAACTCCCTCTTCCTCAATGGGTCGCTCAACCTAATCTGCACCCTCCTCTAATATCCCTGCTAGAAAATAAATTATCAGCTTCAAACACACTCTGTGTAATTTTTTCTCCACCACTCTCGTTTTTTGGTTCCTATATCCGTACCTATTTACTATTGCTCCCACATGATCCCCAAGAGACGGCTTTTCCCAAATGAAATGAAACATTTGACTCATGTAACGGGAGAAAGATTTCCCATTCCTTAGCCAGAAAGATATGTGGCCATTAAAGAGGAATTAAGTGGAACATAATTGACCAGGTGGCAGTCGTGGAAGAAAAGAGATTGGAATAATAATCCACCAGTGTCTTGAAAATATCTTGTATTTTCCTCCACTCTTCTACCATCCACCACCAAACTACAATTCCATTTTGCCTCCTAATGTTTCCTATCTCCTGGAAGAAAGTGTTTTCTCTCTATCCTTGAGCCAAATAGATTGTGACCTTTATCCCCAAAATATCTCATTCAATCAGATGAAGATGGGACAACAAGCGAATAGTGTGTTGAACTGTATGAGGCACAAAACTCTCAAGTACAGTTCAAACAAAAGGAATTCACCCACCTATTCTGACCGAGGAGACGGGCCATTCAACAAGGAGATTTTGAAATAGCAGAGACTTGGTCCAATCAAGCTGTTGAATATTGGAAACAATCACAAAGCAGTTGACTTCCTCCTTCCTAGCTGTTGTTTCAAACACAAACTTAACAGTGTCACAATTACATCTTTTTTCTAGAGATAATGCAAATTTGATTAGAAGAAAAAAGCGAAGACAAGAAATTGACGCTCATGAAGCAGACCAAAAGGAATCAACATTAACAAAAAGAACTTCCAACAAGTGGCCTAAGAGCCAAAACCCATAAAACTACTTCTACTTTGGCCTTCCTAAACACCTTGTATTTTCTTCTCCTCCCTGTCTCGAGGAGCAGATATTTTCAAGACCCCAATCAAATGAAATATTTATGAATTCCCGTGCAGTGGGCAACAAGAGACAAGCCCCTAAGCCTTTTCCTCTATGCTGCTCCCAACTCCTGCCCATGTCTCTACTGCTTCCTCTGCCTGGAGCATCATTGGAAACTCTATGGGTCGGTTACTCTTTGATCAGGCAGCACATTCTTGCTGCATGTGCGTGCAGCTTATACATTATAAAGTATTCCGCACAACAGTGACTGCTTATTTTCCATGTATAGCCTACAAGAGAGATTGGGGGTTGATTGCAAAAGCATCTATTATTGCACTCAATCCAAATTGATCACAAACCCACGGGGTCAGCGAATTTCCATAGGATAGGACCGACTCCTCCCTCATACCAGCAAGAAAAAGATCCAATCAACTCTAGCAGTCTGTCACCACCCAGCAACAATGGAACTAATCAAAGAAGCTCCCCAAAACAACCGAATAAATGGCCAATGCATAAATAAATGATCTACCAACTCAGCGCCCCAAAGATATGAGATGCATGCTTCTTTTTTCATTTTTTTTCATTTTTTGGAAGAATGATATGAGATGCATGTGTTAGTGACCAGCACTTGCCTGTCGATAATCAGCACCAACCCCTGCCCACTAGCTATTCAAAACCTATAACCCAAGGAGGGCCGCAGTAACAATCCCCAAAAGTGGAGGCACGAAACCCAGAATAGGACCCAATGAGATTCGACCCTTGCTTTCCAAACTCCACACCTAACTGTCCTGTCAAACATAGAGGGGTACTAACAATGCAGAAATTCCAACAAGCCCACTCTCTCCTCCAACTTATATCGTCAAGATTCATACAATAAGGAAGGGCCCAAGTCATGGCCCCCAGAGACTTCAAAGCATGGAGAAATTGACATCTCCTTGTCAGTCACAACCAAAGCAAGCCTTGCAAAGATCGTTTGAAGTGACTTATCAACACTACAAGCGGCAATGGTCAGGTCTCTCCACGGGTCAACTGGCCCAGCCCACTCCTTAGGCAGGTTTGGCCCAAGCTAAAAGGGGACTGGTGTTGGGTTCAGATATGAGACGGGGCACAATTAAGTAAATGGGTCAGGATCGGGTTGAAGCCTACCTAACCCAGCCCATATAGCTTATCAATGGGCTAGGTGGGATGACCCAAACCAACCCGAAACACAAAACAAATTAATTGATGATAAGTTTAGATAAATACTCTTATGTGTGTATATTTGTATGTATCCCCTAGTTGGGCAAGAATGGGCACACCTTCAGAACCGTATTCGGGTGGGTCAAGCCCATCATAATTACAATTAAATGAGTCTTGTAGAGCAGGGCTTGGGATTGGGGTTTAGGTCAGAATTATTTGCAAGTTTAGGAAATGGTAAGGGTTTGGTCTCACCCTGACCCTACTTGACCCAATCCCAACCCATTGCCCTTGTTTGGAATGTGGGAATAGGTGGGATTTCCTGATATGGAATTGCATACAATCCCATGCAAATTACATCCACTGTTTGGAAATTACGGGAAGGATTGGATTAATCCGGGCATCATATCATCCAGTCCCAACAGTAGATACCGTGGGATTTATGGTGGATTTCGAAATCCACTATTTGCGGGCCCCACATTGATCTATGTGTTTTATCCATGCCATCCATCCATATGTGCGCTTTACACGTAACGTTCGAGTTGCATATGCATACAGATGACCGACATCAGTTGTGAATCTGGTCCATGGAATATAATTCCATGGTCCACCAAACGTAGGTTTCACTTAATACAATGTTTTTTTTTTCTTCCAAAGGAAGAATTTGATCCCAAATGTGGGAATGTGGGATTGGACAGTCAAAATACCATGGTATTTCCAGACATGCAATCATTCGGAACAGCTTGAGGCTGGAGAATCTACAGTTTCGTCAATTATCTCCCATTGACGCAATTTTTCTTAAAAGGATAGTGTCGGAAGAAGAGGTTAAAGAAGCTCTTGAATCTATGTGTGGGGACAAGGCATCGAGACCTGATGGGTTCCTTATTGCGTTTTTCCAAAGATATTGGACGGTGGTAGGTAAAGACGTGATTGATTTCATAATCGAGTTCTCGAAGCGTGGTCGGCTTTCAGTTGAACTGGGGGCTTCATTTATAGCCATCATCCTAAAGACGGAAGGAGTCGAGCAGTTGAAGGACTTTAGACCTATTAGTCTCATTGGGGGCCCTTATAAGGTTTTGGCTAAAATTCTAGCTAAGAAGTTTCGGGATATCCTTTCCAAAATCGTCTCAGAATCCCAGGGGGCTTTTGTTTTGGGTCACCAAATTCTGGATACCGCCCTTATCGCTCACGAGTGCATCAATTCCAGATTCCGCAAAAAGAAGAGTGGTCTGTAAGTTAGACATTGAGAAGGCTTATGATCATGTGGACTGAGAGTTCTTAGATTACATGCTTTAGAAACTCGATTTTGGCCCAAAATAGAGAGGATGGATTAAATCTTGTACTCAATCGGCTTCTTTCTCGATGCTGGTGAATGGCTCGCCTAAAGGTTCCTTCAAAGCCTCTCGGGGTCTTAGACAAGGAGATCCGCTTTCGTCGTACCTGTTTGTGGTGGGAAGATCCCTTCCCTTCTAAGTATCTTGGTTTGTTGATATGCATTGGGAAGCTAGGTATTCACTTATGGGACAAGGTGATTGAGAAGATTGAGGACGAAGCTAGCTGCATGGCAGTGCAAATACCTCTCGTTGGGAGGTCGGCTTACCCTTATAAAGAGCACTGTTGCTATTATGCCAGTCTACTTCATGTCTCTCTTCAGATGCTCGAGTTCAGTAGTTGAGAAGCTCAAGAAATTCATAAGAAATTTCCTCTAGAATGGTGCGAGGGAAGGGAGAAAATTCCATTTACTTAGGTGGGGAGATGTGTGTAGGCCTCTAAAGGAAGGGGGTGCTGGCTTGAAATCCCTAGATACTATGAACCTTGCCCTTCTAGGGAAATGGATTTGGAGGTTCAGCGCTGAGAAAGACGGGGTATGGAGGAAATTAATTGCAACAAAATATGGGGTGCAGGATGGCGACTAGTATGTCAAACCCTCTTTTGTTTACAGATCGTCAAGAGCTGGGGGATTCGATTGTGTGGTCCCCCCCCCCCCCCCCCTGGTGTCGTAGAAACCTAAACGATATCGAATTTCAAGAGTACGCAAATTTGTTATCCACTTTGCAGGCGGTTCAAGTGGATTGGATGGAAGAGGACACAATCTACTGGTCTTGTGGCACTTCTGGGAATTTCTCGACTAGATCTCTCTACTCCTTCATTTCCTCTCTTCCCCCTCTCATGGCTCCTCCCCACCCATTTCATCATTGGTTTTATGGGGCTCCCACTCGTGTTGCCGCTTTTGTTTGGTTAGTAGGCCAAAAAAGAATCCTAACTATCGACAACCTGCAGCGTGGAGCGATGGTGCTTCCTAACATTTGTCTGATGTGCATGAGAAATGGGGAATCCATCGATCATCACTTCATCCACTGCCCTTTTGCAAGGTTGGTTTGGGACCATTTCCTTTCGATATTTCAGGTGTCTTGGGTTATGCCAAAAATGATGGAGGAATTGTTATGGTCGTGGCATGGAGGAGTGAGGAAGGCGTGCAAAGCGGTTTGGTGTTCTCTCATCATGGCAATCCTTTGGTTTATTTGGGGAGCCAGGAACGGAAGATGTTTCCGGAATGTGGATATCGGGGCGAAAGAGGTGATTTCAAATGTTGTAAGGCTGGTTAACGATTGGGCGGTTTGTGTTAAAGCAACTCTAATTGCTTAGTGCTTTTTCGTCTTGGTTTTGTTTTGTTTCGGGCCCTATATTTTTTCTCGCTTCGCGAGTTCCTAATAAAATCTCAGTTCTCTAAAAAAAAATAGTGTTAATTCCACCCAATGCAATTCCATACCATTTAATCCCGTGAACCAAACAGGTCCAATCAGTACACCATACATCCTCACAAAAGCAAATATGATTCACATTACCCACCTTAAATGAGATTTCATTCTTAAACAAGTACATAATTCTGGAGATGCCCTTCCGAATGCTTCTGTCTATAGGCAGAAAAGGATTTAGTGGACCAACCAACCACTCTTTCACCTTATCAGCAAAATCTTCCTCGGCAAGCCACATTAATTTGAAATGACAAGGAATAGGACCCTAAAGCTCCTCAGGGGTATCCAGGACAACTGGGCTGCAAAACCTTCCTCATCAAGCCACATTAATTTGAAATGAAACAGAATAGGACTCTAAAGCTCCCATGGGCGTCCAGGACAACCGAGCAGTGATCTGAAATAGGACAAGCAATGGCACGCTAATTGACTTTGGGGACTTCCCAATCAGCCGAAAGCAAAAATTTGTCTAACCTAGACATAGCCTGGTTTTCCTGATTATTGGCCAACCAGATTAGCATCCACTAATCGAAAGGTCATCAATCAGCTCGTGAGAGTTGCCCAGTCTAAGAGATCTCGCCCCTTCTTTTGTGAGAAAACCGAATAACATTAAGATCTATGCAGACACACCATGGCATGTTCTATTTAGCTTGGGCCCTACCAAGTTCACCCTAAAACTCGGCTCACTGGTTCTGATCACACGGCCTGTACACTGTCAACCCCCAGAGAATCTTTCCACAGCATCATAGAACAGAACGAAACAAAGAACTGCCCAACAAAAAAAAAAAAAAACACTAAAGAGACATTTAAGAATATAGCAATACAGTGAACAAATGAAGTGAAGATCAGAAAAACAAAAATATCTCATGGAAGCTCACAAGACCCTATTGAAAAAATTAACTTCCATATCACATGCAAAAAGACAATTTAGGATCTTCAGTGGCTTGGATCATTGACACATTTTTCAGGAATGAGGGTTCTTCTGATTACGAAAGGAGTGCAGTATTTCAATTCATATTATTTAGTGAATGAGTTCAAGAGAAGATTCAGAAAACCTTCTACAATCACAAATCCACTTTGAATGGATTTCTTGCCAAACGAAAAGAAAGGCGTCAAGAAAAACAACAACAACAGTGAAGACAAAAAAATGATAACAACAAGCAGAGATAGTTTTCAATGGGTTAGTCTTCAATATACTTTTGCTATCTTTACAGTTTCTTCTAGTTATACAGGAGGAACACACTTCCAATTCTTTTCCATAAATCTGATGCATCCCAAAAATCAGTGCGACACATCCTAAATAATACAGCATGATAAGTATGGAATCATAATAAGAATAAGCAACCAGTTTAATGGCACTGAACACATGGAATTTGCCAGTAATTCCAAATATTCACAGTTAAGGAAGATGCAAGTACCAGTACTCAAGACTAGGCTCTGATGATTTATCTTCCTCTGACAACATGAAGTAAACAAAATCTTCATATCCCATCTTTCCTTCAACCTTGCTAGTAAATTTTCTTGGAATCTATGATAACATTAAAACAGAAACATATCAGAAGATAGTAGTTTGTGCAAAGTATTTTATCATACTGAGAAGCGACATTGGCATAGTCCACATAATAGAAATACAAACCTGTGAAAAAATTCTGTCAACAATCCTGTATGTGAGAGCATGGTTACCATATCTAATAAGATTCTCTTTATCAATCAAGAAATCATGATCTGTATCCAGCTCCCAAAATTTGCAGTATATCACATAGAAATGTTCATAGGAGAAGTACCTGTCGAAAATAAAAAGGAAAAAATAAAACAGGAATTTAACAGATGAAATTGACTCTTGTGCCATGAATCTTACAGTAGGAAGCGTTACAATGGACAGATGCATTAGGTAATGTTATCTTTAATCCATAGTTGCTGCATTAATACACAAGAATCAATTCTCTTATGCTTAACCATGACAAGAAATCATTCTATAAGAAGAATCAATTCTCTTATTCTTAACCATGATAAGAAATCATTCTATAAGAAGAATCAATTCTCTTATGCTTAACCATGATAAGAAATCATTCTATAAGAAGAATCAATTCTCTTATGCTTAACCATGATAAGAAATCATTCATTAAACCATTTTCCACATCTTCTGAATATATTAAATATATAAAATCGGTTCATCAATAAAATTTCTGGCAAACATCCCTTGAAAGGGCAAGTGAATTTAAAGCACAGTTCAAAAACCTGAAATCTTGGCTCAACTATAAGGCGCTACCAATTGTTCACTTGACTAGGCAAGGTGGGTAACGGTAACAAAGAGAAAAAAGGCGTACAGGGAGGATGGGAGAAGAGGGAAGATCCCTTTATGAGAATATCCTTTCCAGAGGGCTGGTCGCCTGTTAATTTTGAAAGGGTATTTGGTGGTTTCGGGGTGGTAATAGAGGTCGTAGTTCCAAGAAACAAAAACTCGAATTCCCGAAGAGGCTTTGCATTCGTTCGGATGAGTACCATGGAGGAGGTGGATAAGGCCGTCTTCAATCTGAACAGGGAGAGTTTCGGGGGGGACGAAGCTGAAGGTTCAAAGAGCTAAGTATGGACCGGAGAGAAAGAATAAAGAACAGAAGAATGGCTCCAAAGTAGTGCCTTCGGTTACTAACGATATGGTTAGAATGGGGAACATAGCAATAGGGCAGCAGGCAAGGGGATTAACATCAGAAAATATGGTATCGATTGCGGGAGGTAACTCCTATAAGGAAGCCGTGTCAAGTAGGGAAGAAAAGGAGAATCAAGTGACAGGGAAATGCCTGATTGGTATGTTCAATGGGTATGGAGGGAGGTTTCGAAAGAAGGTCCAGTAGTGAGGATCCACAACAAAGTATCAGAGGATTCTTTCGAGTCTTTCCAGTTCAGGATCGTTGTATCAATGGAATTGGGGGTTTCGGAAGATAGGGTGGAGAAATGGTTTCTTGGAAAACGCAAAAATTTAGAACCAAAGGACATCATTGTCAAAACCTTTCAACCTCGTAAGATGCTAGTATCATTGGGTAACAAAGTTCAAGCAAATGGGGTCTATGTGGCTAGTAAAGAGGACCAAAATGATTTGATACAAGAGGTTAAGAAATAGGAGGAATGATTAGTGTTTGGGTGGGAAGAGCACTGGTACCAGATATGGAAGATTCCGCTCGAGTTCTGGATTGATGATATATTCAAGGAATTAGGAGCTTGCGTCGGAGAAGTAACGGCGATCGATAAAGGAATGAAGTACAAGGGCGAAATGCAGTTTGCTCGCCTGAAGATCAGAAGAAGAAAACAAACCCCTTTCCAACGCAGATTCTATTAAGAGTCGGCGATGTCAGCGTAGCCTCCTTAGTGTAACAAGAGAGGAAAGCTCACTTGACGAGGATTGAAGAGTTTTGAATAGGGCGTTTGGGGGCAAAGTTGACAAAGGTGCACTCCTTTCATACTCCCGCAAGCCTCCATTTTGATTAAAGGAGTGTTGTCGAGCGGTGAGTGGACAGGTTAATAATCTTGCAGAAAATTTGCTTCCAAGCTTGACAAGTGGCACTCTTCTGTCATCTTCAGAGGAGTGTCGATAGGAGAGAGGGAGGTGAAGTCGAAATCGCATACACTGTCGACTTGAGCCTTACACTTGCCGCTGGTAGAGACAGCTGTCGAGAAGAGCTCTCATTATTGGGCCGTATTTTAGCGCAGATTCTCGACCAAATATGATCAAAATCCCGTGCTCTACCTCACATGTGAGGGATAAAATTAGTGGCCGCATGTGCAAAAACCATTTTAAGTTACATTTCGATTCCAAAAGGCTTCAGTCGCCGAGGGCTTCTTTCCAGAGAGGGTTTCATCCGGACCAGCAGACGGAAACAGCATCTCTCATTCAGATGTCTTCAAACTTCCCGATTTCGACGATGTTCCCAGAACTGTTGGGGAATAGCGGTGCCTTTGCTGATTCCGAAGGTAAAACCGATGGCACAGAACTCATATCATTGGAAGACGATGTAGAGGAAGAACACGTTTTTTATCTCTTTCTATAGCCAAAGAGTCTACAGTTGCCGGTTAGTATTGAGGGTGTAAATTTGTCTCAATTGATTACAATAGAAAGATATCAGTTCCCCCTTTTCGATTGTCAGCTAGTTTCGATCGACAAGCAAGGACCAAATCAGGGACGATTCTCTACTAACGTTGATCCAGAAATCATTCAGTCTTCTTGCGCGAAGGGTTTTCCGGAGGGTGAAGTTTTGTGGAGTCCAGTCTTAGTGTCCCCACTGGTGATCGAATGCAATGCTTGTGAGGGTACCAAAATTGGGAAATAGCTCGAGGGGGCAGAGAGGGGTTCCTATTCGTTCGCAGTTATCTCCGATACAGAATCTGATGGTTTCAATGGCACAGGGCATGAGAAGAATTAAATTGGTTACAATGGAGATGGCTCAGCTAGTGGGAGTTAGATTTGGGGACAGGCCAGAGGATTATATAACATATTTTGAATTTGTTGAAGAAAGGGGGAGTCAGTTAATTCCTAAACAGGTTTGTTTAGGCAGACGATTTTGCATGGTTCAGAACTTCTCAATCTTAATGGAGGGGTAGAGGCTGTGACCGAGAAAAGGGGGTGCAAACATGGGGCCAGATAGTTTTAGATGAAGATTTTGTCTTGTAATGTTAGGGAAATGGGGTGTGCACAATAGCAGGGCCAAATAAAAGGTGTAAGAAATTTAAAATACAATTGGCAGCTTTTCAGGAAACTAAGATGGAAAATATAGATATCAAGGTGATTAACTCTTTATGGTGGGGTAAACAGAAAGATTGGGTAACCGTGGATGCAACAGGGTCGGCAGGAGGCATATTGGTGATTTGGAATTCAACATCACGGCAGAAAAAAGGCAGCCGGTCGGGTGTCTATTCGGCATCAGTAGTGTTGAAAGATATTGCATCAGGATTCCGTTCGTTATTTACAGCCGTTTATGGGCCATGTAAATCAAAATTTCATGATGAACTTCAGGAATAATTGGATTGTTGTCGAAACAGATGGAGACTTCCTTGGTGTCTAGGAGGGGATTTTAATGTGGTAAGGTTCACTCACGAGAAGTCTAATGGGGGGCAGTTGTCCTCAAGTATAAAGAACTTCTCTGATTGGATCTTAAAAAACAGGATGGTTGACTTACCGATGGAGGGTGTCAAATTTACTTGGTCAAATGGTTAGGCCGAGCTGGTCATGTCCAGACTAGACAGATTCCCAGTTTCTTTGAAATGTGTGGAGAGTTTTCCAATGATTCATCAAAGTAGTTTACCCAAACCCTTTTCTGGTCATTGACCAGTATTGCTTGAGGTTGATGAGGAAATTTGGGTTCCTCGCCCCTTAAGGTTTGAGTTAACTTGGTTAAAGGTAAAAGGTTTTACAGAAAAGATAGTGGAGTAGTGGACCTCTTTTTCATTTTATGGAGGACCAGGTTTCTCCCTCTTTCAAAAGTTTAAATTGTTAAAAAAAGAAGATTTGTGAATGGCAAAAAGTGGTTGTACAAGGTCGGGAGGAAATGCTCCTATGGCTTTGGGAAATACAATGATTGGATATAAAAGAAGAGTCAGGGCATTTAACGATAGAGGAAAGAGATTAGTGGGAGGTTCATTGCGCCAAGTATAGTGCTAGGCTTCGAGAGGATGCAATAAAATGGAGCCAAAGATCGAGGGCTTTATGGCTTAAAGGAGGAGGTAAAAACACAAGTTTTTTCATGCTATCACTAATGCTAGAGCACGCACAAATAAGATCAAAGTCCTCATGGAAGACGAAGTAAGATTAGAAGGGAAAAATAAAATTTGTAATTTTATAGTGTAGTTCGATAAGAATCTTCTTTCTAAGGATGCTTAGCATCGTCCCCTACTAAATGATTTAGGCTTCAAGTGTATTTTGACTGAGGCGGCTGATTCTTTGGAGCAACCTTTCTCAGAGGAAGAAGTTACGAAAGCAGTGGCAAAGTTGGAGGTGATAAAGACCCGGGTCTGGACGGTTTTCCCTTAGCGTTCTATCAGAAATTTTGGGAGTTGACGAGGGGTGATGTGCTTCGTTTTGTTGAACATTTTTTTGAGAAAGGTTTTATAGAGGCAGAATTAGGGGCTACGTTTATAGCCTTAATCCCCAAGACGAAAGGAGCTGAAAGTTTAAAAGATTTTGTCTCATCAGTTTGCTTGGTAGTCCTCACAAGATTTTGGCGAAGGTTCTAGCTTCTAGATTCAGGTTGGTGTTAGGGGATATAATTTTGGCGACTCAAGGGGTTCGTGGACGGGAGATAGTCGATGGATCTTTGATAGCAAATGAATATATAGATTCTTGTAAGAGAAGAGGGGATAGAGGTGTAGTTTATGAATTGCACATCGAAGAAGCATATGATCACGTGGATTAGGCCTTTCTTGATTACATGTTAGGGAGGTTGGGATGCAGGGTCAAATGGCAAGCTTGGATTCAAGCATGTGTTAGGTCTGCAAAATTTTCGATTCTGGTTAATGGTTCGCCAAACGGTTTCTTTTCAACTTCTAGAGGGCTTCATCAAGGCAACCCTTTATCTCCCTCTTTATTTGTTTCTGTGATGGAGGCCCTGAGTAAAATGTTACAGAGAAGAGAAGAGATTGGCCTGGTGGAAGGATTTGGGGTGGACACATCCAATTTTCAAATTTCACACCTTTAGTATGCGAATGATACGCTCTTTTTTGGTAAGGCAAACGACTTCAAAGTGCAAAATCTTCGGTCGATAAAAGTAAGTTTCAAGGTGGTTTCTAGTTTGATTAGTAAAAGCGAGATTCTCGGAGTTGGGCTCTCTAAAGAAGAAACTCAAAATTTAACCCACATTTTTTGTTGTATGGAGGGATCTTTTCCTACCACATATCTTGGGCTCCCACTTTGTTTCGGAAAACCTGCAAGACATGTGGGGCAACGTTATCGAGAGATGTGAGAGGAAGATGTCCGATTGGAAATCGAGACATCTTTCTATGGGTGGTAAAATGATTATGGTTCAAGCATCTATGTCAAATCTTCCAGTTTATTTCAAGTCTCTTTTCAAGTACCCAGAGTCGGTCTTAAATGTATTGGAAAAGTGGAGGAGGGATTTTTTGTGGAAAGGTTCGAAAACACAAGTTTCATCTTATGAAGTGAGAAGACGTGTGCAAACTGCAGGACAAAGGAGGAGTAGGTTTAAGAAAGTTAAGAGGAGATGAATTGAGCATTGTTAGGGAAATGGGTGTGGAGGTTTGGGGTAGAGGGGGGAGCAAGATGGACGGTGATGCTAAGAAAGAAATACAGGTTAGATGATGTCGGATGGTGGATTAAATCTTCGCCGTTGTATCGTGCTTCATATCTTTGGAAGTTGATGGCGTCCTTAGAACAAAAGGTTTCAGAAGGGATAGGATTCGAGCTGGGGAATGAGAAAAATATTAAGTTTTGGGAGGATAGAAGACTTTTTTAGGGTTAGCTTTCCTAGACTATTAGGGTTAGCTAAGGAGGCAAACTTGAAGGTTAGTAGTTGTTTCTCTTGGAGGGGTGATGAAGTAATTTGGGCTCCTCCCTAAAGAAAAAATTTGAATGATGAAAAAATCCTAGAGTTTGCTTCGCTTCTTCCTCAGTTGGTTAAGGCTTCTCCTCCAGTTTCAAGTACGTATTCTTTGAGATGGCTAAAAGATAAAGCCAGAATTTTCTTTAGCTAAATCGTCGGTTTCTGAGTGGCGAAGATGGGGATAATGTTAGGGTAGCCTCAACGACATATGTATGGCAATATGGTGGTCTGTTGAAGATAGCGGTCTTCGGTTGGCTAGTCAGAATGAAGAAGGCACTAACAATCGACAATTTGCGAAAGAGGAATATGGTTTTACGAATGTTTGCTTGCTCTGTCTACAATATGCGGAATCTGTGAATCACCTGTTTCTTCATTGTTCTTTCACCAGGGAGGTGTGGGTTCTCTTCTTCCAACTCTCTGGTGTTCTTTGGGTGATGTCAGATTCTATAGATAGTTTTCTCCTTTCATGGCACGGAGGGGGCTCGGAGAAATCATATATAAGGTTATGGAGGCTGAGTAGGTTAGCAGGTTTGTGGGCTTTATGGTTAGAATGTAATGGTTGGGCCTTCAAGAACAAGAGCGAGAGTGTGATAAATGTGTTCAGGAGGGTAAAGTCTTTCGTAATAGAATGGGTGTCGGCTTCTAATAGTTCTTTTCCTTTTCCTTTGGGCTGGCAATAACTGGTTTTTGTTTTGCTTCTATTCTCTTGTATATTTTGGTAATGGCCTTTTAATGAAATTATCATTTTTCAAAAAAAAAAAAAAGGTTAAGTGGATTTCCCTCCAAAAATGCTTAAAATCCCCACAATCAAGTGCAAAGCTGAACATACAGATCCACTTTCCTATGCCAGAGTTATTTTAAAGCTCAACCACCATGTGAATTAAGAGTCTCTTTTGAGCAGTGTTTTTCGTATCATTATTGCACAATGTATCGCACCCTTAGGATACAAATACATATCGGTTATTGCATAGAATAAATCGGTTGTATCGCGTAATTTGCTGTTGTTGGGAAACATGGGGAAATTGGTCGAATTTTTCAATGAAACTTCAGGGATTATTAAAAAAAGACACCAATGCACACTTAAAAATAAAAATAAAAATAATACAAAAAAACAAGTGCACATAATAGGTTTCCTTTGTATGAGGTCCTAATTTCTGTGTTGTCTAACTGAACTAACGCAACTATATTCAAAGTTAGTTCATGAAATTTATAAATGTAAGAAGACATGTATGGAAACATAAGCATTACATTCAAAAGCAAAAGAAGTAGAAAAAGAGAAATATAGAGGTGCATTTCGAAAAGAAAAAAAAAATTAGCATTTTTAATTTTTTTTTGGAAAAATCCCCAAATTGCCAAGAATGTGTAGATTAGATCATATACATGTTTGATTTTGTGTTTGGATTCTAAGATTGCAACCGATTTGGAAAAAATTGGAGAAATTTTTATTTTTCCGCAACTGGCCCATCTCTCCCAAATCTCGAAATCCAAGCTCCAAATCCATTATTATTCATGCAAAACATGAAGAATCATGGCTTTCTTACCATTGGACACTATTTACAACATATAAAAATGAAAAAAAAAAAAAAAAGAATCAAAACTAAAAAATGCGCACCTTTTAGAATCCGGCCCCAAGAAGCTTCTAATCGCGATTTCGAAGAAATTTCAAAAATTTTCTTCCAACAAACTAGAGTAGATTGATCGAAATCACCATACAATGTGTACTAGGAAAAAGTTCCTTTTGTAAAAAAAAAAAAGTGAATTTTTTTAGTATTTTCCCGACAAAACAGCACCGGTTTCGTTTCATCCCTTTCTATATCGCACTCAGTATCTATATATCGCACAAGACATTAAGAATTTATAAAGGGGGAGTATGGATATATCGTACAATATCACAATGTCCACGATATTTCAAGATATCATGCCATATATTGCACGATACTATGAAAAATGGATATTAACGCTAAGGTTTCATATTGCCTAGCTGGGGTAATAGATATATTGGTGATATTGCAAGATACTGAAAACACTGCTTATGAGCACTAGGTATTACAAAGAGCAAGTGCATGTGAAATAAAATACTATCGATATTATAGGCCTTTATAAAGGGAGAGTATGGATATATCGCACAATATCACAATGTCCACGATATTTCAAGATATCATGCCATATATTGCACGATACTATGAAAAATGGATATTAAAGCTAAGGTTTCATGTCGCCTAGCTGGGGTAATAGATATATTGGTGATATCGCAAGATACTGTTAAAATCGTACGATTTGGATCGTATCGTACACCCATACGATTCAAATCGTACTACAAAATCGCAATTTGAAAAAATTGTATGATTCATACTTGAATCGTATGATTATCTCGTGAATCGTACGATTTAATATGAATAGTACAATTTGATACCAATCGTTTTTTTTTTCCAAAAAATTGTATTTATTTATCTTTTTTTTTATACATGTAAATGGGGATTTTTTTTTTTTTTGAAACGAATGTAAATGGGGATATTCATTATAACCTTTTTGTTTTTTGCATATTCATGACAAAATAGATGCTTGATGTGTTTTTTTAATTTTATTTATTTATATACAATTTTTAATGACATGTTTTATTAAGTCTAAAAAAAATCTTATGATTTACAATACGAATATGCATCAGTTCATATATTGTTTATGTGTTAGAAAACTGGGCAATTTTACAACTGTAATTTTACTGGATTTTACGCCCCCCCCCCCCCCCCCCCCCCCCCCCCCTGTAATGACATGTTTTATTAAGTCTAAAAAAAATCTTATGATTTACAATACGAATATGCATCAGTTCATATATTGTTTATGTGTTAGAAAACTGGGCAATTTTACAACTGTAATTTTACTGGATTTTACGCCGCCCCCCCCCCCCCCCCCCCCCCCCCGCGGCTCCGAAGTGGGGGGAGACCCCCAACACCCCCTTTTGTCGGGGGCACTTGTAGGTCTAATACAATAAATGTTAGAGGTGGGCCCTACATTCTCACTATGGTCCGCATAAGATTTAGATATGTATAATTTTTCACACCCACCCTTAAAATGAGTTGGCAAAATAATTGAGATGGGCCCCACATTTAGGGCCTCACCCACTAGTGGTCCACCTGAGATATAAATCGACCTTATTTTTGGACCATGTCATAAAATGAGCTGGTAAAATGGATGAACGACATAGATATATAATACATACATCGAGGTGGACCCATGTACATTGCCTTAAAAAATTGTACATGAGGCATATATTAACTCAAAATTAATTAATTAAATTATAGACCATGTTGCTAAATGGATGATTGATATGTTTTTTTAATTTTTCTTATCTA
The DNA here is from genome assembly GCA_003013855.2 of Liriodendron chinense. Lineage (NCBI taxonomy): Eukaryota > Viridiplantae > Streptophyta > Magnoliopsida > Magnoliales > Magnoliaceae > Liriodendron > Liriodendron chinense. The sequence goes on along the minus strand of ML058445.1, from coordinate 7,503,939 downwards.
TGTATAATTATTTGTTATTTTTTATGATATTTTTATACAAATCTAAAAAAATCTTACGATTTACGATACGATACGATTCAGACAAGAAAACGATTTACGATTTGACAACATTGCTTATGAGCACTAGGTATTACAAAAAGCAAGTGCATGTGAAATAAAATACTACCGATATTATAGGCCTCCTAATGAGATTTCATTCTAAGGCAAAATAATTTGCAAAATTTTAAGTAGACTTACCTCAACACTTTGTTGATATCCTCCTCCTCATCCGCATGTTGCATTGCAGCAATTAAATTTCCACGTTTCAGCTCCCTAAGGGTAAGATGGCCATTTCCAGATCTATTTATGTAGTAAAATATTCTGTATATGACAGTTTCCGCTGGTCCAAATTATGATGTATCAGTAAAAAATAATGAATAAATTGCACGATCTGACTAAGGTCGTCAAAACAAAAGCATGGGGAAATAGGCTAAGAAAAAAGAACATTACATGCCTAAATACTTCCAAATAGACAGGATCATTTTGTTTTATTATATTATTTTACCTTTCAAAAAAATTGTTTCTCTTTTCATTGTACCTTTTGCATGCTTTCTGTCCATAATAAAATGTTGTTGATAAAAAGAGAAGTTCTCAACATTTCAGATGAAGCTTGAATAAACTAACTAAAGTGGGCCTGTACTTGTTGAATTTCTACGTACATGAAAATGTTTGCCTTAGTTGAGTTTGAAGTTCGTCATCCCTGGCTGGACGACCCCATCCCAAATGGAGCTCAAATGGCTCTACAATGATTATCCAAATAATCCATCTGGTGGGCCATACAGAAGATGGGAGACTAAAAAATCACACTGATTGGACAACCCTAGCCACCTGATTTTTCACATTGAACGTGAACCTTTGACAGCATTTTGGTTCTAGCCATCCACTTAAAGGCCACCAATAGGTAGGATAAAATTGTCTGACCAACTCAAATATCAGCCTATTCACTAGAACCAACCAGATGGAGCTGCCCATGCAGCCACATCAGTCTCATAGTAGACGCCAAGAGAGGCTCGAGAGTGGCAAACCAGAGTTGACCTTCATCAAAATTCACATATTCCAATTGTTCTTATTTCCCTCTCCCTTCCTACCTTAAAATCCGTCCAGCGACTCTATTGCTGCTAAATCAGTAATACCCAATCCAATAGTACACAGAACCCTATCCAATCTTACATTCAGTTATCCAGCTCCTGCCATTGTCAGAGAGTGTTCATCTATTGCAGTATTACTGGATGCATTATTCTTTTGGAACGTAGAGAGTCTGCTGTGTTACTTCTTTTAGAGAGAGAGCGGCTTGGGGGGGGGGGGGGGGGGGGGTTCCGTAACAAAGAGAAGATTCCAATTGGAGAGAAGCGATTTCTCACAAATACGGATATTCAGGGACCAGGGGATGATTTTCAGGTTTTCCTCGAAGAAATGGAGAATCCAAGGTGTGGTCAGCTATAGCTGAGTTACTGGACAAGATGTGTAATCAGGATTGGAGATCGCATTAGGTTTTGGAAAGATGTGTGGCTTGGAGACTCCTCGTTGGAGCAGGCATATCCCTCCCTGTTTTCAGCTGCTGTGCACAAAGAAGCCATGGTGAGTGATAACAATGTGGTGCAAGGAGGAGGGTTGTCTGGAATGCATACCTAAAGGCAAAATTTCATAGATAACGAGATGCATGATTACATGACTCTTCTGGAAACTCTCTACTCGGTAAATATTGACTGGTCAAGAGAGGACTGGAAATTTTGGAAGTGGGCAAAAGGGGGCATCTTTTCTTTCAAATCCTTGCAGCCAAAGATTTGCAATAGTGGATCCCCTAGACACCCTTGTTCCCACATCTGGAAGACTCCCATACCCCCACGAGTGCAGGCGTTTGTGTGGTGACGGTTGCTAGTAAAAATCGCACGGTGGACAAGTTGAAAAAGCGGAACATGTCAATCCATAAATGTGTTTGTGTAGAAGTGTGGCGGAAACCAGGAATCATCTATTCTTGCACTCTTCAGCAGCACAGGCTGTTTGGGACACCTTTTGGCAGCTATTCAAGATCAGCTGGGTGGTAAAAGGGACTGTTTTCAAGGTTGTTGCAGGCTGGCCTGAGGATCCTCTATGGGAGATTTATTTGGAAGATGGTTCCCTTTGCCATATTGTGGGGGATTTGGAGAGAGAGAAATGCAAAGATTTTTTTACAGGAAGATTGCACCATTGGATTCCAGTCTATCTCTCCATGTGTGTGGAATGGACTTTAGTTTGGCCTGATTTTATGGGAGTCTTATTTGTCTATAGTGAGGGATTGGGATTCTTTTATATTTGTAATCCCTTTCTCCCTCGGGCAGCATTGGTGTCTTGTTGTTTTTAGAATTTATTTGAAATTTTCTGAAATTTTATTTTTATTTTATTTTAATTAATTATCGCACATTAACTTTGATTTGCGAATTGTGGGGCACCTATAAGAGATCCGATAGCGGACCCTTTACAAAAGTTGCTTAAAATAAACCCATGAACAGCGTAGAAAGATTAGATTTTACAAAACTCACACTTTTTCGATAATTACGATAATACCCTTGGATCTCTCAATTTGTGATTTCTGATCAATCGGACAGGTATTTTTCAAATCTGTCCAAAAGATAAGCATATTTTTAGGTGCATAATAATTCTGTATAGATAGATTTTCAAGTAGGCCCCGTGATCATGGAGCATCCATAGCCGTTGATCGAGGAATGTGGTCGGGAAAGTAACCATATCAAATTCATCATCTTAATGATAAATTCCTAACCTAGAATTTGAGTAATTATCTGAGGTATATAGATATGAAATCTTAAGTGCCCAAAATGTGAATGGCTCACATTAACCTAGACCCTTGATTTCTAGATCACATGGTTCCAATAATCCATTTGACTTGAAATTTTATACAATGCCTATTCATCATAAATTAACCATACAAATCAAATTTCAACTCTTAAATCATAGTAGAAGTGGTCCAATTGTCAAATCAGCCCATTAACCCTTAATTTTCATGTCCATCGAGTGAGGAAAGTGGATGGTTAGTCGTAGTCGAATATTTTCCTTCATATGAGTGACTTGGATCGTCTTTATCATAGACCAATAGTGTGATTTGAGTACCCCACCTTGAAAAGCCTCTTTCTTAAGCGCGAAGTTATCCCATTTTAGGAATTAACGAGTTATCAACTCTTCTCAAATTTGAACCTTTCAATTTACCCACTTCTCACCATCAATCGCTTCTCGAATTTGGACCACCCATTGTACTCATATGACTACGAGTTTACACAAAATTTGGACCCCGATCTATAATCCTACACCGTTGAACCACAAAGCCAGCCCCTTCTTTTTCCGCCAAAAGTTGGAATTTCATATCTAGACCATTCCCACCATCAATCAACTACCAAACTTTGTACAATTATTTTGCCTATCATGATTACATATTTCTCCAAAATTTGGGCCCTGATCATCAAGCGTAGACTGTTAATTAAGATCAAGCCCATTTTAGCATCTGTCAGGCCATTTTCAAATATCGGCCAATCTAAAATGTGGATCACCAAGAAATTTACGTATTCTGACTCTACTCTTTGAACTTGATAAAATGAACGGATTAGAATTGATCAAAGATCACCCGAATATTGAGATATGAGAAACCCACCTCGAGAGGTTGTTACACAAGACCTCACGCCCACACCTTATTGCTCATACACGCACGCCCTTCTTTTCTCTCCCAATGTGCGCACATCCCTCTCCATATTCCCACTACGCACGTCCAAGCCCTTCTCCTAACCCTAGCCTACATACCCTAGAGAAATAGAGGAGAGAGAGAGAGAGAGAGCTCATTCATTCCATCCTAGTCGTCCACCTTAAGGATCCAACGTGTGGGACCCGTTCTACTAAGCTCTTGTGGTTCGTGTTTTGCTTAAACGTCGTCTTTCTCGAAATTCTACATCTAGAGTTTCATCTTAAAGCTAAGGTGAGGATCAATCCCACCAAGCCATTCATCCACATCATATGGTTGTGTAGATAATTTTATAAATAATTTAACATAGCTTATGTAGATTTTGAATGGTGCTATTGGCTCATGTAACACGGTTATGATCATAAGATTTGCATTGTAGATCTAACATATTATCTTGTGTTTTATGTTTATGAATGATTGAACGAGATTTTATAATTTCTTTATAGGACAACCATGTGGTGATTTGTCTTGAATTATATTTGATTATGATGATGATTATTTCATGTATTGTGTGTACAAGATCATTGATGTATATAATGCATTAATGTGCACCCCTTGTCCCTTATTGATGAGATTACATGATGTGAAGAGATGGAGCCATGAAAGGCGTCCATGATTGAAAAAACGATATTTGTATGATCATGATTGTATATTGGATGGTTACCAAGAGATCCTTGTGATCGCATTATGATTGAATAGATTCATGGGCCGTACTAATATGATTGATGATTTTGGCCGTGATGAATATTATTGATTGTTGGAAACATGATTGGATGGTAGAATAGGACGAGGAGTGAACCTTGATGACATGTGGATCCTCATGAGCCGGGGTTGGTGCCATGGTCACTAAGCCCGAGCTGTCGGCTTATGCTAGGTCGCTTGCGACTCCTCATAGTGACCATTGAGTTTTATTTAAAACGGTTGTATGTGAAAACACTTAAATAACGGTGAAACAAATTCATGCATTGCACTAGGGCTCGACTTGGTGAGCCAGCCTCTCTGGGAGTCACGGATGAAGTGTATTGGAAGTTTCCTGCTTCTTACCATGCACTATCTGGTGGAAGTGTATTGGAGGTTTCCCGCTTCCATTAGTTGGGTTAATTTCACTCTGGTGACTAGTGGCTGATAGGTTGTGTATGGAGTGTCTCCACCTTGGACTTCCCGCATTCGTCTAATGGGTGTGTATGGGGTGTCTCAACTTGGGCGTCCCGCATTCGTTTAGTCAAGGTACCTTAGCCAGAGCATGCATTCCATGCATCGCATTAACAAAGATTTTTACTTAGTTGTTTTGATTTGATTAAATGATAATATACTGCTTGCGTTTACTCTATACCGTTATTATTATCATGATTGTCTTGGAGGGATATTCTCCACTATGATAGCGTTTAACGCTATCCAAACACATCTCAGATAATCCAGGTGAAAATCCAGTAAGTGAAGTGAGCACTACGACAAGGTGTTCAAAGGTTCGCGACACAGACGACGGATGACGAAATTTGAGTGGCATATTGAAGATTTTATTTAATTATGCATTTTTAGGATAGTTTATTGTTTATTTCAAAATTATAGTAAGTCTTACATGATGAAGACAATGATTGAATATTCTATTTTATATGTTTTAAGGACAATTTGTTGTTAACTTAGTTTAGAAATCCATGGAATAAAATAATTGTCTTCCGTCTTTGTGCTTGAATGCCAAAAATTATTAAATATATGAATGATTAGTGAAATGTAGATGATTTTATCCTTGGTGCATTCCAGTTAACACCCAAGAACTCGGCTCATCGTGATATCCACGAGAGTCGAAAATCTTAGGGCGTAACAGAGAGAGTATGCATCTTGTGTCATTTCCCTTCAGTTTTTTTTTTTCAAGGGAAAAACAAGGGAACAGAGAGAACAAGTGCCTTTTGTTAGAGAGACTAGGGAGAAGAAGAGACAAGAGGTCCACCCTTTCCCTTGGATACAACTTTGTGAGAGAAATGGAGGGAATAAACAAAACAATTAGAGTAACCTAATTCAAGAAGCCGTCGACATACTTCCAGTCTGCCACAAAAATCACCACTTGAAGACTGATCTCATATGTTCGCTAAAGACTGATCTCACCAAAGTCCTCTCCATTGAACTCAAAAATAGCAAGTAACAACCATCATATAAATGTTAAAACATGAGAACAAGGATCTCTTTACACAGAGTTCTGTATCAAGGGTTTCAATAATCATCCACTCCTGATTGAATCTCAAAATTGAATTTAAATGATCCCCTCCAAAAAAGAGGTGACTAGTGAGGTTTACAGTAGTTGGAGCTTAACTTTCACATAAGAAAAGAAAATTGAGCGACATGGAATAAGTAAGAATATGGCAATGGCCAACAACACAACTCTATAGCAGTGTTATCAAGATAGTACGACTTACGATATGAATCGTACGATTCATATCGTATCGTATGGGTGTACGATATGAATCGTACACCCAAATCGCAAATCTTAAATAATCATACGATTATCATATGAATCATATCGAATCGTATGATAATTGTATCGAATCATAAGATAATTTTGGAATTCATAAATGGGCCCAAAAAATACTTTAAAAATATATTTTATTATTATTTTGTATTCAATTTTCCCTCACCTGTATTCCTGCCTGCACTGCACACCTGCACTATATACCTTATTTACATAAAAACATTTAAGTTTAAGTTATTTACGTAAATAAGGAAGTACCCCCCATTTGAATTCAATAAAAAATACAAAAAAATCAAATTCCCAATCATAAAGATTTCAATTTTCCATTCCAAGTACAAATTGTGAATTTTTTACATTCCATGAAAGTTTATCTTTTGAACGGTGGGGTTTTCTTTAAATTTAAATCGTTCATAAATTCTAATATATCAAAATTAGGCTAAAACACCAAAGACCGGTAAAATATTCACGATAGTTATGTCGATTATGAGTAGATTGATAATTCAGGGTTTTACTTAGACTCTACAGACATAGCGATATAATCATATCATCTTTTTAATGCATATTCATGCAAATAGGTGTATGATTTGACAGCTCTCTACCATTAAAAATATCCTATTTTTTCTTTTGGGGATTTTGATATTCAAAAACCCAAAATAAAGAAATCAAGATATCTTTTGATTTACAATGGAATTGAATATCATTTTTTCTAACATGATTCTACACTCAAGAAAGGTACGAAACAAAAATTTTAAGGACTCTTTGCAAATCTTTTTTAAGGTTACTTTTTAAATGATTACAACACAATAATACATTTATACATAGATATATCATACATCATACATTATAATTTATACATACAATTGATACTACATTAATGTCATTGTTAAACTGTGTTTTTAGCATATTCATGAGAAAATGGATGATTGATATGTTTTTTAATTGTTCTTATCAATGTATAATTGTTTAGCATTTTTTATGATATTTTTATGAAAATCTGAAAAAATCTTACGATTTACGATATGATACAATTCAGACAAGAAAACGATTTACGATACGATTTACAATTTGACAACATTGCTTATAGCCAAAATGCACATAAAGAACCAGCAACCAAAATAATGACTTCAAGACGATAATACATGCATCTAGTAAGACTGGAAATAGCTTCAGTACAACTTAAGAAACAGTTAACTGATTAAGAACACACCATATCGTTCCTGAAATTCAGGAGTGCTCTGTAAGAACTCCAACCCCGGATGAGTTGCCAAAAGTTCTCGAAGAACAGGTTTGAAGTCTTCCTGCAAACAAGTTGAACAGAATAAAAAAGAAGAAGACACGTGGGAGAAACCCATGGAGTAGTATCCATATTTAAATGCACACCCAGCTCAATGCCTTGCTGTGACTTCACAACTGACCCATATCTATAACGCATGTTGATAATATTCATCCCAAAATGGGGCATGTTAAGAATATTTATTAAGGAAAATTGGAAGTACAAGTATCAGTGCATTAAAGAAGAAACCTGAGTAAGGTATTTGCGATCCGGTTGCTTTAATATTGTAAATATTTGGGTAGCTATATCCATTGTCATCATGTTTCTATTGACCCAATAATCAACAAACGCATCCCTACAAAATATTTAAAAAGCCAAATACTTATCAGAAACATCACCACTCAATAGCAAACCTCTTCAAAGAAATTACAAGCTATTTTCTGGTGTCTCGTGCACCTTATTATGTTTCATAGATTGCAACCAGCTCAATGGTACAAAATGCCTCCAATGAAACACAACCAGAATGCACAAAGGAACCAAAGGAAACCCTATTGCATGACTAAGTTAACAGCTTGTTATTGCAAAGTCAGATGTAACAATATAACTTGTTAACAGAATCAGAGAAGAAAAGAATGTCCAACTTGAGAACTAAAAAACTGAGAAGTTAATTTTATGAATAGCCTAAACATAACTCGTTAAAAAACAAACTACAGACACAGGTATTGTTGCCTAAAGGAAGCAAGTATAAATTCGATCAAAAAGCATAGTGTACGCACACATCCGGGGACAACCTAGCTAGCCTTGGGAAGTCTTTGCAAGTCAAAAACTAACTGCGGGGAAAATTTTGCCCATGGCTTCGTCATATATAGTTGAAATATCTTTTATCTCGTTTTATTAAATGGAGGAGGTAGAAATACTATCTTTCTTACATACATCGTTGTGGCCATCGTCTTCATAGTTCCATCCACGCTATTTGATCGCTTTATGGATCTTAATTCACCCATCATTCCTAAGGCCCAAACGTCAACAAGCGTACAAACCTTCATATCCATCATCTCCACCTTGAATCAAGCCCCTTTAGGTCATCCCTACATGCTCCTTGTAGCCCTCATCAAAGTTCCCAACCTTGTGGGGACCATCTTCACCTTTTGTAGTACATGATGTGGCTGGACCAGCATTAGTCGATCCTTGATCATTTTATTTTCAATTGGGGCAGCTATGAGGCTGCTTCAGATGTCCTCATTCTTGATTATATTCTTCCTAGTCTTCCGTGACAACATCCTCGTCTCTAGAATGTTTTTCATACACTCATGTGCCTATTAATTCTTCAACCCTTCTGCCCATGAGTCCCAGGCAGCGTGCTAATCCTCTTAAGTCTTAACAGTCATCCTCATGTGGCACTCCAGAGCAATGTTGTCAAAATTATTATCACATCGCAAATCATAATAGGGGTTGAATCATATCGAATTGCAAATTGTATTGCAAATTATAAGATATTTTATAATTTTCTTAAAAAAATGAAAAATATAAATAAATCAGAAAAAAAAATTAAAAACTCATCACTCATCCTTTTGCCATCAATATGCACCAAGAGTAACACCATATCGTGAGAGTGTTAAAGCAATGTTGTCAAAATTATTGTTAAAGGATGACTACATGCTCCTTGTTAAAGCAGTGTTAAAGGATTCTTAACTTTCCTCTTGTCTTTCAAGAAATTTCAATTAAAAACATACAAGGATCCTTTATTAAAGTTCTTGTTAACTTTCTTAAATGTAGAAACACATTGGAGAAGAGGCATTTGACTCTGTAGACTGGCTAAAAAAGATATTTAAACCGTCATTCCAAAATACATATAAGTCAACATGATCGTAACCATCCATAAAAACATTCCAGATAAGTCATACATCAATTTGGTGTTTCGACCAATTATGAAGTAAGAAATCATTAAAATAAAATAAAAAAGCTCTTTGGTTTACCACTAAAGAGAATATACATCATTTAATCTCCTATAAAGAACAAAATAAAATAATTTACCTTTCTAAATGATTCTTTTGTTTTTTTTTTTTTTTTTTTTTTTTTTTTTTTTTTTTTTTTTTTTCTTCTAAAAGGCTTTTCTAAACGATTCTTAAAGGCCCCACCGATTTAAAAACATAAAATGAAAGCCAGGTGAAGCTTAAAATAAAAGAGAACAAGTATAATTTGAATCATAAATCAGGATTTGAATTGTAAATCATAGGATCCAAATCATAGAATCATCAATCATAGGGTTAATATAAAAAGGGATTCAAGGCGGGATTCAAGTTGTTTGGCTTGAGAATCGACTCAAATCGTAAATCACAGGATTTTGACAAAGCTGCTCCAAAGCACATTTCACTTCATCCTCAAAGCTCTAATTCTATTGGAATATCATCTTGAACCATAGAGTTAAAGATAACAAGACACATCACTTTGAAGATTTATCAATTCTGACTAAACCCATCTCTCTAACTATCTTACTAAAGTTGAATTCTAAATACCCACAGTTCCACTGATTTTTACACTTCAAGACACTAGAACCTTCCTCCAATTTCGCATGTGCCCTAGCCTCATCAACCAGCTGGCTACCATACAAACACACATACACCATGATCTCTCCAATTTATGTAAATCAACTGGCAAAATGTCAAAGTTGAATGAGAACGTTTTCCATGTCCTGACTCAATAACCTCTCATTTACTAATCAGCATATTTACTTGCCAAAACACCAAAGTTTATAAAAAAATAAGAACAAAAATGTGCTTGAGCATCAAGAATCTAATACAGAAAGCTTTTTCCCACATGTATATAGGTGCTGACTACAGGGCAGATAGGTTGGCAAAAAAGGTGCCCTCTATGGAGATGTGCTCGTTAATGTACTGAAAGTCTCTATCTGATAATGGGATTCTATTATGTAAAGGGGCATCCTGGGTCATTTAATGGTAAGTGTGTATCTTTCTGTCAGTGTTACTTGCTGCTGAGGTTGCTGTATTTTTTTACTATTTTTAATAAAATTCTTCACAGCATTCATCGAAAAAATAAAAAAGAATCTGATGTGGATCAAAGGATTTAGAATGGAAGTCCGCATCAATGTTGTCAGAATCGTACGAATCATATCATATCATGTGTGTACTATTTGAATCGTACGCGCAAATTGTAAATCCCAAATAATCGTACGAATTGTATCGAATCGTACGATAATCGTAGATTACATAAATGGGCCAAAATATTACTTAAAAACATTTTTTTAATTTTTTCTTCAATTTTTTCTTCTTTCTTTGTACCATTTTACTCATAAAACATGAAAAAGGCCTCCCCTATAAAATATATCCTCTTTTTTTTTTCTTTTGAGAGAGAGAGAGAGAGGCGAGAAGAGATTTAGGGATTTCGATATTCAAAGACCTAAAACAAAGAAATCAAGATACTATTCACAATGGATTCAAATGTCATTTTTTTAACATGATTCTACACTTAAGAAAGGTACAATAGAACAAAATTATTAAAGGACTCTTGTACATTTTAGAAGGTAAATTTTTCAAAAGACAACAAAAGAAAAAAAGGAAAAAGACAAGAATCATTTAATATCATGATATGTGTATCATATACATTTTCTCAATTGATAATATCGTTATGTGTTACTTTTTTCGTACATGTTGATGGGAAATGGATGGTTAATGAGTTTTTAATATTTTCTGATTTACTTATATTTTTTCATTTGTTTTGTATATGTATATTTTTAAAATCAGAAGAAAAAAAGATCTTACGATTTGCGATCCAATACGATTCAACCCCTTTTACGATTTGTGATATATGATAACGATTTTGACAACATTGATCCACGTGCATAACTGTCCAGGTTGTCCTGCAATGGCACTCAGCCATAACAACAAGCTTGAGCTACTAAGCATCCACCCAGCTAAAAGAACTACATGTCATGCACGCATCATAGTTAATGAAACAAGGTATAAACCTATTGATTAAACACACACACACACACACACACACACACACACACACACACACACACACACACACACACAGGTGCAAACATGAATTGTCAAGTTCGATCGGCGGAAGTGCTAATATCTGCAGTTCTCATAAATTTGTACACATTATAGAGACACTGCTGTGCAATGAGTAGTTCATTGATGTATAATTGAAGAAAGATCCAATTTATGGGCAAAGGCAAGATCTAAACCTTCTTTTTTTTTTTGCAGAAGTAAGGAAAGATCTAAAACTTTGATGGATATTAAAAGGAAAGTTTGAACTGCCAACCTCAGCATTACAGACTTGGAGTCCACACCACCAAGTCAAAGGTTCCACTTCCTGTGGCTCAGCATGAATAAAAGCGTGGGTAGAAACAGGATACTTTACAATGGCTCTACTACAATGAAGCCAAAAAAAAAAAAAAAAGTGTAGAACGAGAAACAATTTAGACTCTCAGGGGGCGAGAAATATGATTTGGCAGTTCTGCTTTGGATTGGTCACAAGAAACTGCTCAGTCACAAAAAAAATGTGGGGAAAAAAAATGCATCAAGTGTAACCTCCATCTTGATGCCAATCATCATCTCAGCACATTATCAAATAAGGAACATGCACTGCTACCATTGACAACCAACAAAAGCAACAAGAGAAGCAAGTTCTAGAAGTAAGCTATTGTCCATCCAGACCAAAAAAAATATAACCAATAGGATATTTTTTAATGCTTCCAATAGGAGAAGCAGCAAAATTTTACCTCATTTATCCTATTTCCAAAAGAAATTGAATGGTCATCCTATTTCTATAAATGGATCTTTTCAATGATAAAATGTGCATACCTCGTCACTATTCCAGTACAGTCAACATCAATCTTTCTAAAAAGGGTGCTGGAGAAAAACGAGGGTAGCTTGCAGATTTCTTTTGTAACAGATTTGAAGTCTGAGATTACAGAAGGATAAAAAGGAATTATCAGCTCAACCTATAACTACTTAGCAAAGTAAAACAGGACAGAAATATCGACTCTGCTTCTCACCTTGAACTTGCAGTCCATCCATATGACCAAAGAAAAGATGATCAATTCTAGACAAGCATTGCTCTTTCAATTCATTTGTCGGAGGGCGACCATTCTGAAAATAGAACTGCAAGCATTTAAAGCAGTCTATTACAACCTGTGTCCAAATGTTGTTGCGGGGCTAGCATGCCATAATCATGCGCGAAGGCATAAAGAACACCAGCATTCCCAAGTAATCCGATGGATAGCTCGTTGAGTGGATGCGTTTGTCGTGTGAGCATGGTTGTTTAATCCTTCCTTTTTTCACTAAGTAAGACGTGTTTCCACAAAGCAATTTGTTTCATTGCCTTAGCGCTGTCATTCAAAGGACTGAAGAGATCACAGGGAAGTGTCCGGTAGAAATAGAGCTAACATGAGCAGATGATGAGTGTTACAGTCATGGGAATCTTGAATATACGAGTGGGAAGGCTACAAAGGATAGGATTAAGCGGTAGGAGATAAAATGATGGAGATTCCCCATTCAGAAATCAACAAAATAAAATTAAGGAGATTAGATTGAGATGATTTGTTCATGTGCAACAAAGACTGGACACAGCTCGGATGAGGTGCCTGAAAAGAGGATTAGAAAAAGATCCGAAAGAACTTGGATCTACGTGGCAAGCAGGGATACGAAAGCTTGCTGACGAGATGATGTATCTTGGCCACAGATCAAGCATGCATCCATAACAAGGGACCCAAAGTGGAATCATACCTCATCTGATGATAGGATGTGGCCCAGGTCATGATCCAAATATTCTGCATGGCTCAGATTTCCAACCGGTTGGCTTACAGGGCCTACAGATGCAACATCCAAATAATCTGGATGGCTAGGATTTCCAACCGGTTGGTTTAGGAAACCTGCAGATGCAATTGGAGATATTTTCAAATTATGTCCTATCTCCGTCAGAGAGCCCCAACAGGTGCTGTGTTTGGAAGGGATTTCTAGCCATACACAGCCAAAGAACGATGTGGTATGCACACAGACACACACATGCACACAAGACAAGGATCAACTTTAGGAAAGACTCTATAGTTGTGGGCAGCCAAGACAACCATGTGGTACACACAAACACGCACACACGGCAGGATCAGTTTTAGGAAAGGTTCTTCCTTGCCGAAGCAGCTGCACAAATTTTAGGAAATATTATTCCTTGCTGCAGCTGCTATACAATGAATGTATTTTTAGAAAGATGATGCCAATTAGCAATTTCTAAAAACTAAATAGCAACCATATGGAATTGGGGCACCATATGGATGTGTAGACAGCTTCCACATTCGTAGATTCCCAGATAAAGAAGGGCCAATTTCAGGTAAACCACCGGTCGTTAAACTTTTGCCATGCAATCATGAGAGCAGCCAACCCTAAATAGTGGGGAGCGGGCTTTGACCATGATGATTGACTAGATACTAACATAGTCAAACAGTATACAATACCTGAGGTATGACTTCTCGCACTGGCTCACTGACCAATTTCAGTGGAGAACCTAGAGTAGAAGGCCCAACTGTTGCACGCTTCATAATACGTGGGGAACCAGAAGTACTTCTCGGTGAAAGCGGAGGTGCACCACCAGCAGGAAACATGGAAGGCAATGAATTGGTTGCAGCAGCATTTGTACTGCCAGAGTTCCCGGAAATGTTCAAGGGCATGCCTGCCTTTGCATCGTCAAGCAAGGATTTTACCTGCATTTAAATTGTAGTAATGGGTAACGCTTCTAAGATAATAACTGACGCATCATATCAACATTCATCCAATAATACAGACGAGTAATAGAAGAAGAACAAATTTTAAAATGGCAGAAAATAAGAACCACAATGTAGAACTACCAGTAAAAAGAGAGAAAGAACTTAAGAGATGAGAAGTGAAGCAGGCACTAAAGGTGAAAAACAGGAATTTATACTGGTTCCTGCACCAAGGAGCTTCCCGAATAGGAGTCAATCGGCTTCGGGGGTTATCTGTAAAGAACATCAGTTAATAAGGGATTGGGTGCCTTAATAGGCTTGGTTGTATGTTATCCTTTTCTTTCCCTTTCTGTTTGGTTGTATTTTTCTTTTCTTTTGCTCTTCTTGCTTGTTTCTTCTTTTCTTTTTTTTTTTGGCCACTTCAGCCTGAATGAGTTCAGTATCTTTCAAAATAAATAAAAAAAGAAAAAAAGTTATGCATGAGACAAAAAATTGTACTCATGGTGAAAACCATGAAGCTATTGACATGATGGGGTATGGCAACTAGAATTTGCATCCAATACAGAAAAGTTACAGATGCAAGACCCTTTCACAAATATAAAGACGAGTACTTTTCTATCAGTTACAGCTGGATAAAAGCACTGGACCATTAACGGTGACGAGGCACTTTCCATGTTACTTTGATTTCAAATATGACGTTTATGAATATTTTCACCTAATCCATTTCTCTACTTTACAATTGTTTGTTATTTCAAAGACATTCAAATCACATGCCCTTCAACATATTTGTCTTACCTTCTGCATTTTATACTTGTTTGCTATTTCAAAGATATTCAAATCATATGCCCTTCTACATATTCATCTTCCTTCTATGAATAAATCTTTACTTCATCAATCATAGACCATTTATGATTGAATAATGATGAGCTGAAAATTTTTCTCAACATAAATTCACAGATTGTATCGATCAACAAAACCTGCAAATCTTCTTCTAACTTCGATATGAGCACAACTTGTTACATCTTCAGCAATGCATGCATGAGTTGTCTGACTAGCATGTCAAGTAGTGACTGGTGACTGACATGTGTCCTACAGAATGTTGTCAAAACACATACATTTTCAAGAAGTGTAGTGTCCTCTTAGTTACCTAGGACTTTTGCATATGAAGCGATACAAGTCTTTTAAGTTAAAAAGTCATGCAATTTCTCTATTTAAATCTCCTAGCACATTATCACAGGCAACAGTTCCACAAAGCCGTTGGTAGCACCTGGAAACCCAATCAGGGGTGAAGTCTCTTGCCATGGTGTGGGTGTCACATCCTAAATTATCTGCTAAAATCTCGTTGTAGACTCCCACTTTTTTATCAAACTTGAGCCAGTGGGTTTTTTTTTCCCTTTATGGATAAGAAAATTTCATCAGTCAAGGGGGGACAGATACCAAATGGTGCGCTAGTGGCTCGCAAATACATCACTCAAGATACAACTGGTAAGATGGGAATTGTGTGCAAAATTGATGTAGCATATTCATATCATAATATGGATTGGGACTTATTGGATTACTTGCCTACAAGAATGGTGACAGAAGGGCGCCAATCTCAAACATGATTTCCTCAGATATGGAGTGACAACTGTTGTAGAATAATCACTAAACAAAGAAACAAAGATTGTGGAAAAGTTCACAACAGCCATAACGCTAGGGACCACAAACACACACTCTCTTCTACCAATTACAACGATTTCTATATTGGGAAGCAAAAGATGCTAAACCCTCAATAAAAATTATTTTCTCCTTTATTCAATAAACAAAACATAAGAGAAACAAAAAGAGTTGCACATCCACAGAAACCTTATAGAGGCTTGAGAAATAAACCAAAAACCCTTTTGCAATAGAAATTAACAAAATGACCTTGAATCAACCATGCAGGCTTGTTATTGATCTCCACTTTATACATCCATTAAAAAGAAAAATAATAATAATAATAATAATAATAATAAATCTCTACTATATATAACGGGAGAAGCCAGCGGCTTTTCTTTTCTCTACTTTTCTCTTCTTTCCTTTCCTTTTTTAATGGGAAAGTTGGGTTCGAACATGTGACCTCAATGTTGATACGCAACCTGCCTACCATTAAGCCAGGGGCATAAATTTTCCTGCAATTAGTTAAGGGAATTGCTAAAGTAAAGCATTAATAAAAGATATGGTTAAGGGTTTTAAACCGGGGAGTAAATGCATTTAGCTAATTTGAAAGGAAAGCTGTCTGCTCTGCAACACTCTCCTGCTTTTACAACAAAACAAGCCACGACCATGGCAGGGTATGATGGTTGATATGGGAGCACAAGCAGTTCATGTGGCATATCATGAACTCGAACTAAAACATACAAACCATGAACCGTAATATAGATCACTCTCAAAACAAAAGTTATATTTATTTATTTATTTAACTGGCTGATACTTAACGGAGGATCATAAACAAAATCAATGGTCCAAATTCAACAAGCAAATGCTTAATAATCAAATTTTAGAAACTATAAATCAATCTGAGTTTTGAAAGATGACCTATCTAAACTGGATCCTATGAACTGGATGGTTTGATTGAATTAATGTAAAATTTCGAAGTACTTAGCATCAACTGTGACACTCTAGCAGACTATCAAGTAACCCCATTTCACAACAGCTTCTCCACGCCTCCCATATGCAAACCACGTCCTCTCTCTCCATATGCATTTCATGTTCCATATCTACTAGTCAGCCATAACTTACTCAAGGAGTATCAGGATTGCATGATCTTGAGCTCGCTTGAAAGCTAACTCGATGGCCTCCACACATGACCAATTTTGTGCCATTCTATCATCTTTTGACGCCCAAAAAGTGGCCCACCAGCAAAAAAAAAATAATAATAAGTGACAAAAATACAAAAGTGAAACTGGTTCAACTTATTCTCTTTTTTTTCATTAAAACTGACCCAACTAATTCTAAATCTAATGATTAACGAAATAACTGCTGATCTGATCCAGAATGGACATCAGGAAAACCAATCCTCCATCAAAAAAAAAAAAAAAAAATCCAGACCCTCAAAATGGTCCAATTCTTCAACCAAGGTGGTTGGATAATCCAGATCCTTGATCAGGACCCTTGGATGAGCCTATCTTCAATCAAACCGTGAATGTAGCCATTTGGTTGCATCAAATGGGCTTCAAGGTCCACAGAGAAGTTGGATGCAGAAACGTTCTTAGCTCAGTGACATGCTTGATATCCGTTAAAGGATTCCAAAAGGATTATGTGGTGGATTTACAGGGCCAAGGCAGGGCCCTTCTGTATCCTGTCCCTACTATGGTTATTGCAGCAGCTATTAGTAAAATGTGCAGCAAAGGGAGAAGGAAGCTTTGTGGGTGGCTTTAGATAGATCAAACAGATATGTGTTTCCCTTGAAATTCGAGGATGACACATAAATCTTCTGTGAATAGTAGGGCACAGCTTTTGGGTGTGTAGGTGCTTTTGAAGCAAAATCTTGGGGCAAAAAGTGAACTAGTCAAAAAGGGAAATGTTCAAGTGAGATTTGAAGATGAAGCATTGAAATATCTAGAAAGAATCCAGGGATGTAAGGCCAGCTCCATTGGCCTTTCATTATGTGTAGAGAAATCTTCCAAAAGGTTGTGGGACCTAGTCATTAAAAGAATGGAGAGGAAGCTGTCCACATGGAAGGGGAGATGGACGTTTCTATGGGGACAGATCACACTCATTAAAGCAGCATTGTCAGGAATGCCGGTTTGTTTTGCCTCTACTTCACAATGTACCGCGAGTGCAGTCAATGACTCGACAAACTAAAGAGGTTGCAAAGGAACTTTTTGTATCAAGGGCTGGAAGAAACGCAAAATTTCATTCTGTGGTGTAGAAAGATTATCAACCAATTAAGCATTGGAGGAATCACCATCATCTCTTCTAAAGCCATGAATCAAGCCTTCTTGAAAAAAGTGGTTGTGAAGGTTTGGAGAGGAAGATGGTATGCTAGAGGAAAAAGTTGATTGCAGTCAAACCTTCCCTCTACTTGGCCTTCCAATATCCGAGAGAACCTTCCAAAAGGCTGTGGGACCAGTCATTGAAAGAATGGCAATAAGGTATCCACGTGGAAGGGGAGATACGTGTCCCCAAGGGGATGGATCACATTCATTAAAACACAGATTTCAGATATGACGATTTTTTTACGATTAGATTCTATGCCTTATGGGCATCATCAACAAACTATAGAGGCCGAAAAGGAGACGTGTTGAAAAAGTGGTTATGAGGGGAGGAAGATAATCTAATGTGGAAAAAGCTAATCGCATCAAAGATGGTGTGTAAGAAGAAAGTTGCGGTAGTAAATACTCATAGTCATCAAGGAAAAGCAGCTGTGCTGTGTTGAAACGCATTATTAATGTGGAAAATATTTATGTGCAAGGCCTGGCTTTCAAGTTCAGAAGTCGAATGTCAGGTATATTTTGGGAGAAACACCAGTGTGGTGATAATCCACTAGTCATTGGTTTAAAGGCCCCCACAGATAATAACAATGCACAAAGATGACAAAGTGAATGATCATTATGGCTGGTGGGTTCTCAAATTGCTTGGTCTCCTATCTTTAGAAGGGAACTAAGGGTGGCACCGTGGAACAGGAAGACATGCTCAAATTACTGGGGTTGTCAGAGGGTTTTGTGTTCGCTCAATCAGAGCCAGATAGAAAAATTCACAAGTGTGAGACCTTTGAGAAACTCTCTGTTAAATCTATGTGAAGGAAATTGAGGAAAGGGGTGGGGTTGCCCCCGCGTTATGGTTATGAGTTGTGAAGGGCCCTTCTAAAGTCATTGCCTTTG
Organism: Liriodendron chinense; assembly: GCA_003013855.2. Taxonomy (NCBI): domain Eukaryota; kingdom Viridiplantae; phylum Streptophyta; class Magnoliopsida; order Magnoliales; family Magnoliaceae; genus Liriodendron; species Liriodendron chinense. The sequence goes on along the minus strand of ML058445.1, from coordinate 7,484,871 downwards.
GGTCGTTGGTAGGTTAAGATAAAATATTGACTCTTCATAATCAATGTGGGTTGAAACATTCAATATGTTGAAACATTTTTCTGGAGTGTTCAACATCAACACGGGAATCCCATATTGATGGCGAACCGCAGCAGGAAGACTAGCCGCAACAACCGTCGACGATCAAAAGGTTCTAGAGTAGAGATCAGAGGTAAATCACCAATCACTTAACTGAGGTCGCCTTCCATTGCAGCATCTTCTCGAGATGGTGCTCAAGGTCAATCATCCAAACGTACTCCTTCGTCATCTAAAAATAGGAGAAGATATGCTAAGGGGAAAAGTCTCTCATACGTAGGGCTGTAAATGGGTTAGTGGACCCAATGGGGTACCCAGACCCAACCCATTTAGACCCGACCCATTTGTTAAATGGTACGGGTCTGGGTCCAAGAACAGACCCAGTTGTTAAATGGGTCTGGGTCTGGTTTCCTTTATATTAGGCCTGACCCGAACCCATTTAGTAAGTGGGCGGGTTTGGTCTACATTTCAAGGGACCCATCCAACCCAAACCCGTCCAGACCCGATTTTAAGCCTCGTAAAACTCCTTGCATACTAGATCCAGACCCAGACCCATTAGACCTGACCCATTTATTAATGGGTCTGGGTGGATCTCCCTCTACCAGACCCAGACCCATTAATAAATGGGTCTGATGGGTTGACTCGGACCCGACCCAAACCCGCCCATTTAGTAAAAGGGTCTGGTTCTAAAATTTGGACCCAGACCCATTTACAGCCCTACTCATACGCCTTGGATACTTCAGAAGGGCTCGATGGGGATTTTATTAAGGAATACAGTGAGATCAAAGCCAGAGATCATGACCGACTCCAATCGCTTGACGGCAAAAGAGAAAAGAAGGGAAGTCTGAAAGTAGCCCCTGCTCTAACCAGTTATAGCGATTGGGTTAGGGTGGGGAGAGAGAGAGAGAGAGAGAGAGAGAGAGAGAGAGTACAGAAAAATCGCCCCTGGCAACCTCCTTCTCGGATTCCCACTTTCAACCCCCTCCAACAACTCCCGACCTTGTATGTCGACAGCTTCCCGAAAGAATGGATGTAACTCCATTTTCAGAGAGTCTTCGGGAAGGTTGGGGAAGTCAGAGAGGTGTTTATCCCCAGGGAGAGAGGTTCAGCTTCAATTAGAGGGTTTGCTTTTGTTAGGTTCAATTCGGATGACAAGTTGAAGCAGGTGGTGGAGGGGATGATGGAGAAAAAGTTCTATGGTAAGGAGATCAGTGTCAATATTGCTCATTTTGGCCTTGAGAGAGTTAACTCTGAGAAGGGGTGTCCTTGTTACCCAATCTTGTCTGCCCCCAAAAGTTCATTTCGCTCCCCATCCCCTCACCCTTCCACCGCATTTGGGGGGTTGTGGAGGCGATCCCTCGCCCATCTCCTGGTAGGTCCTTCAAAGGCATGCTACTAGGGACTGGAAATGCTCTTCGTCTTTCCCCCGGGGCCCCAAACCTTTTGAATTCCTCCCAGGTACTGTGGACTCTCTACCCATGATTGTTGTATCAGATATGATCATGAACAAAGCCACCTCTAATCTCCAATGGTCAGTTGTGGTGTTTCTGTGTAAAGGTCTTCCATCCCTAATCTAACGGAGTGGTTCCAGTCCGCTTGCTCGATCTCAAATGAATACTGCTTCATCCAAAGTATCTCAACGGAGATAGCCAGGGTTTCTTTTGCCCTCTTTTTTAATATTCAATCCATCATTTCCATTGCAGCACAGAATACCACTGGACCCATCCTAAAAATGTGCAAATGGTCGGAATGGAACGAGCAGGTTTGCGTCGGTAGATGCCTGGCTTTCCTTTTCTAGTATGCCTCTCGAACTTTGGCTTGAAGATTTTTTTTCTAACTCTTAGTTCCTCCGTTGGAAATAGAGTTGTACACGAACCAAGCTAGCTCGAAAAGCTCGCTCGGCTCGGCTCGAAAAAGCTCGACTCGACTTGAATCGTAGGGTGGATCAAGCCAAGCCAAGCCCAATTTTGGGGCTCGTTCAAATTTCAAGCCAAGCTCGAGCTTGCAAGAACTCGATTCGGCTCGGCTCGGCTCGAATCTAGGCTCGGCTATATAATTTTTAAAATATATAATATATTAATATATATATTAATAATTTAATATATAAAAAAAGTAAAAATTTCAATCGCTCGCACGTCTTTGCAACTTTCCCTCTCCCTCTCTTAGATTTTCCCTCTCTTTCCCTCTCTCTCTCTCCCTCCGGACCCCCCTCTCTCTCTCTCCAGTGGCCGACCGGCGCGCTCCCAGCTCGCCCAACCCTGTTCGACCCTCTCTCTCTCTCTCTCTCTCCCTCTCTCTCTCTCTCCAGCTATCGGCCAGCGCGCGCTTAACGCCCGTTCAATCTGATCGCCCTCCCTATCCAGGCGACCGACCATCCAGGAAGAGAGGTATTTGTTTTAAAGCTCGTACAAATTAAGCTGAAAATTAAGGCTCGAACAGGCTCAATTTCGGCTCAAAAGCTTGTACAAATCAAGCTGAGCTTTCCAATCGGGCTCAATGGCCAAGCCGAGCTGAGCCGAGTTCAAGCCCAACCACCTTGCTGGTCAAGCCAAGCCAAGCTTGGCAAAGCTCGGCTCGGCTCATGTACAGCTCTAGTTGGAGAGGTTTTGCAGGTACATCAAGATACCTTGAACTAGGTTGGTATCTCCTCTGCCAGAGTGCTAATCAGAGTAAGGAAATCCTAGGTAATACCAAGGATGGTGAGAGTTCTTATGAGAAATTGCAATTAGTCACCTGGATTATATTGCCGCGAAGGAAACAATCGAAGTATCCAACGCCCTCATGCTGTGCCCTTCCGCCATGAACAAAGGAGCACAATTTCATGTGTTCCGCAGGACTCAGGATCAAAGGCTCCGCATGTGCGAGAAATCTCCTCCCACGTGCGAGACGATGCAGACGCTCCCGATTGCTTCTAGTTGACACATGGCAAATGAACTATCCTCTTTGATGCCTGATTTAATGCAACCTTATCTCTAGCTAGCTAAGAGAAATATCGGCCTCAAGATTTCGAGAACTTCTCCTAATTTTTACGATATATCGGGATTGTCTATTCATCCTAAAATCCCGTCTTGCCTAATGGTAGATGCCGCCAGCTCGCATCCCCACAATGAGGAAAAGGAAAAAAGCAGCAAAAGATCTCATGTCATCGCGGCACTCAAGAATAGATTAGGGCCTTACACCTATCTAGCATCGAGAAGAGGAGGACACATGTCTGGCAAAGATTGATTCACCACATTATGCCTGGTTTGAAGATGACATGTGTTGTCATCAGAGAGAGAGCCCTATCACAAGAAATGATGTATTTTTTTAATGCGAGATTTTTGTTTCGGCCACGTGTCTTGGAAATCCATTCTCGAATCTATAGTTTCAAGAGGGGCTATCGTTAGGCGGTCTCCATCATCTCTTTGTAGTATCCTCCCTCACACACATTCCTTTCTGTGATAGGGAACCGGCCATCCTCAATAATGATGAAGAAGAGTCTCTCTCAGGTTTGGGGTCAAGCAATTCAAAGAGCCTGGAGGAAGATGTATCGGAAGAAGACCCAGCCCCCCATCTTCTCTCTCTGTCGTCCATTTTCGATACTCTGAGGCTCTCTAACAAGGAAGATATCCCTGATTCAAAATCTGCGATGGTCTCCTCCCCTACGATGCTCATCATTGATATTTTTTCTACGCCTCCCTCATCCCCTATCTCTCTTTCAAAAGTTTTCCCTTTTTCTTTCTCTAAGGAAATCCCCTCCTAAGTCTCCTATTCCCCCCAGATGCGTTTGCCATTGTTCGAATTCTAGAAAAATCCTCCCCCATGGTTAAGGGAGAGTCAGAGTTAGATTCGATGTGTTTGGAGGACGCCTTGAGCATTTCCCCCCTCAGGACGTCTTATGGTTCCAACCTCGGATTGATGGAGTAGGGGCTTTTGTCTCCCCCTCCCCCGATCCCAGTGGAAGTTCTTGAGGGTTTGGTTCAGGCGTTTAAAAGGAAATGTTGGGTGAAAGAAGCAGTTGGTCACATGGGAAGACTTCTTAGGGTTGTCTTCAGGAATAGGGATGAAGATTATATGGACCTATTTAAATTGGTTGCAGAAAGGGGAATGAGAGTCACGGTTGAAGGTGCAGACCATCCTGCTCCTATGAGATCGCTCCCTGTGAACGGAACTTCACAATCTAGGAATCGCCATGTTAGGTGTGACAGAAGCTATTCCTAGAAAAGACAAAAGGGGGAGGGGTTCTCAAAGTTTCCCCATGAAGATCATGTCCTGGAATGTTAGGGGGTTGGGATGTCCCCATAAATGATCCCAGGTGAAGGAAATGTTTAAGCAGTCGAAAGCTAACATCACTGTTTTGCAGGAAACAAAGTTGCAATCTATGGATATAGGTATAGTCAACTCCCTATAGCAAAAGAAAGGTATCGAATGGTTTGCTTCTGTAGGTTCTTCAAGGGAATCTTAATCATGTGGGATCCTTCTTCCCAGTCGAAGGAGGACTAGATCGGTCAATTCTCTATTAACATTGTGTTTCGTGAATCCAATTCGGGATTCCAATGGATCTTATCTGGAATATATAGTCCATCCAAAACTCCATCTCGGCCTCTCTTCTGGGAAGAGCTCACCTCTGTTTATGATAAATGGAAACTACCCTGGGTGGTCCGGGGGGGTGGATTTCAACGTCATCCGATTCTCCTTTGAACGTCCAATGGTTCAAGAATCACTTCCTCGATGAGGGACTTTGCGGAGTGGGTCAATAAGCACGACTTTCTGGATCTTCCCATGGGGGGAGTTAGAATTACTAGGACCAGTGGTCGAAACCCCTAGTCTCGTCCCTTCTCGATAGATTCTTAGTTACCTTTTCCTGGGCCCAATAGTTTTCTTTTGTTCACCAGAGGGGTCTTTCTAGACCTATTTCAGATCACTGCCCCATCCTTTTGGAAACCAATGAATTGAATTGGGGCCCTAAACCATTCAAATTTGAATTGCCCTGGACTGAAGTTGAATGTTTAAAGAGTTAGTGGTTGAGTGGTGGACGTCATTTCATATTGAAGGTAAACCGGGTTATGTCTTCTTCAAGAAATTACAGATGCTAAAAGCCAATCTCAAATTGTGGCATAGGGAGATCTTTGGATTGAGGGAGCAGGAAATGTCTACCCTGCTCCAAGCAATCCAAGATCTTGACTTTGAGGTTGGCATGCCGTCCGCGGAGTGAGTACAACTCTAGAGTTAACCTTTCCCTTGAGTATTGTGTGAGGCTTAAAGAGGAGGAGATCAAATGGCGACAACGGTCAAGGGCTTTATGGCTAAAAGAATGAGATAGAAATACTAAATTCTTCCACAATTTTGCTAATGTCGACATGCGATATAACTCCATCTCCTCCCTCCTGGTTAATGATGTCTTAGTCTCGAATAAAAACTAGGTCTATCGATCTGGAAAATTTTGGAATGTGGTCTCAGCCCTTGGTCCCGATGGTTTTCCGTTCGCTTTCTTACAAATTTTCTAGGAGACAATCAAGTTGGATCTTCTTTCTTCCGTTTTGGACTTCTTTGAGGACAATCGTCTGTCTTTTAAACTAGGAAGCACCTTTCTGGCCTTAATCCCTAAGATTGAAGGAGCACATCAGATCTCCAATTTCCATCCTATTAGTCTCATAAGCCCTCCTTATAAGATTCTTTCCAAAATTCTTGCAGAGAGGCTTAGAAAAGTCGTCCCCAAAATTGTATCCCCTTTCCAATTTGCCTTTGTTGAAGACAGACAGATTTTGGACTATGTATCGATTGCTAATGAATGTCTTGATTCGTGTTTCAGGTACAAAAAGAAGGGCATCCTTTGTAAAATTGATTTAAAGAAAGCTTATGACAATGTTGATTGGAGATTCCTTGATTACCTCCTCAGTCGTATGGGCTTTGGTTTCAAGTGGAATGCTTGGATCGGGGCTTGTATCTCCTCTCCTAAATTCTCAATTTTGATTAATGGTTCCCCTTTTGGGTTTTTTCGAGCCTCTCGAGGCCTTCACCAGGGTGACCCTCTCTCTCCTTTCCTTTTTATGTTCATGTCAGAAGCCCCAAGTAGAATGTTATCTAGAGGTTAGGAGGTGGGGTTGTTTGAAGGAATTCCCATAAAGAATTTTCCAACAACTATCTACCTCCTTCAGTTTGTCGATGACACTTTGCTCTTCTGCGAGGCTAATGAGACTATCACCTTCTTGAGCATGACCATCTATTGGTTTAAGGTTGTGTCTGGTTTAAAGGCAAATCTCTCTAAAAGTGAGCTGTTTGGTATAAATATTGATAGCGGGGGCTTGCAACTCCTTAGCAACTCTGTTTGGCTGCAAGGACCTTCCCACTATCAATTTGGGCAAACATCTATGTGGGAAAAACCTCAATCCTCCTATGGGACAAAATCGTTGAAAGGATGGAAAGAAAATTATCCTCTTGGAAGGTGAATGTGTTATCGCTAGGAGGAAGACTGAACCTTATTAAAGCAACCCTCTCCAATCTCCCCATCTACTACTTGTCTTTATTCCAATGTCCAAAATCCATAATTTTAAAGATTGATAAATTACATCAGCTCTATTTATGGTAGGGTAATAATGAAGCCAGAAAATTTCCACTTCTTAACTGGAAGGAGGTTTGTACACCTTTCAATGAAGGGGGGGGGGGGATATTAGAGAAATCTTGAATTAGTTAATAGTGCCCTTCTTGGAAAATGAATTTGGAGGTTTGGAACGGAGACAGGTAGCCTACGGAGACAATCGGTGGCTGCCAAATATGGTACTTCTCTTTTCGGATGGAGGACTAAAGACTCCTCCCTATATAGGGCTTCTTTCATTTGGAAGAACATTAACAGGCTAGGACCAATTGTGTTTGATAAGATCTCGTGCTCCTTGAGAAATGGGCATAGAATCATATTTTGGCTTGATAATTGGTGCGGTGTGCCTATCTTAGCTGACAGTTTCCCCCCTCTCTTTTTCCATTTCCATCGATCCTTTCTCTTCTGTGGGGAACTAATTCATTGACGATGAAAACAGGGGAACCTGGATTCCTCTTTTCAAGAGAAACCTATTAGATAACGAGATTGATGAGCTTACTTCTCTTCTCTCTCATCTGCAGGGGCTAGCTCCCTCTCACTTTGAAGATGATGGCTTGTTTTGGACCATTTCATCTTTAGGTGTTTCTCGATGAAGTCTTTCTATCAGTTCCTAGCGTCCGATGCTGATCCAAATACCTACTGCCATACGGAAACGATTTGGAAGTACAATGTTCTGCCAAAGGTGAAGGCTTTTGGATGGCTTCTGGAAAAGAATAGAATTCTCACGGTTGACAATCTGAAGAAAAGAGGAATGGTGCTCCCCAATGCATGCCTTCTATGCCTAAATAGTGAAGAAACTGTTGATCATCTCTTTATCCATTGTCCATTCTCTCTCGATCTCCAGTGTGGGGGGGGGCTCTCTGACTAGTTGGGGCGTCGAGATAATGCCAAAATCTGTGAATAATCTGTTTTGTATGTGGAACGCTGATTGGGAGGCATGTTAGGGAAGAAGAAATGGAGAATTCTTCTACTAGCAATTTGTTGGTCGATTTGGGCTGAGAGAAACAATCGTTGTTTCAGGAATAGAAGTGTCTTGTCAGAAGGTGTCTTCTCTAGAGTCCTAGTTAGCTTTCAGGATTGGGCACCATGAGTTTCTTCAGGTTCTTTTCTTTTTGTGGGGATGGAGTGTTGTATCTTTTGTTTTTCTTTAGTAGTGTAGGTGGCCCTCTCTGTTTTAGTCTTAGAGGGCATTTAGGTGTTGTTTTTGTGTTGTTTTGTTTTTTTCTTCTCCTCTTTCTTGTTTTCTTGCTTCTTGTAGTTTCCTTTGTTTCTTAATAAAGTTCTTACCTTTAAAAAAATAAATAAATAAATATTGACTCTTCGAAATGTATACATAATCATTGTAGACGGGTTTTGCATGTTTCAAAGATGCAGAAAGTATAAACCGTGTACTTGACGGCTTGACCTCTAGCCATTTGTATATAGTATTAGGGATGGTACCTTGGCTAATTTGAAATTGTTTGGTCGATGATGGTATCAATGGATGTGCTATTGGAAGCATAATTGTCCAGACATGAAGGTTATAAGGCCGGATCTAGGAACTTACACTTCTTTTCGAACCCAATAGGGCGCATGGGTTGTCGTGGGAGTATTTCCCACATGCGTCCGCATGACCCCACTTCCATACCATAATTAATGATCCTTCAAAAGCACCACCACATTCGATCAAATCAGAACATGCGTGCGCACACACAGAGATCCTAGCATGCATAGAGGATATCTTAAGCGCAAATGGTTTCGGCCCTCCCCGATGTACTTTATAGCTTTGGCTCCCTCTTGTGCCCCTATCCAAAAAGGAAACTCATCATTTGTCGTATCTTCCACTACCTCATGCGTCACATCAAGAGGTGGTTGTAGCTTCACTCCTGCGACCCCTCAAACAAGAAAAGGGCAAGTTTGGTATTTGAGAGAAGAATGAGTGTTCAATATAGGTAGACTAGTTAGAAGAGTAAGCTAACCTTATTCCTTAGGCTTAGGTAAGGGTACCAACATCGAATGACCTTAGTGGTGTTGCCAATAATGCTCCCTCCAGGCCTTTATTTAGTAGTTGGTAGTAGTATCCTTATCACTTGTGGGCTATTTGTGTACTTTTTTTTTTGATTAGCGCTCTACTGGGGTAATGGTATCCATTGTCTGCAGCTCCATCCCAATAATACGTGTTTATCAGTGGACCCAATAGACTTCTCAGAGGCGATAACGGAATCCTGTATCGTACGGGGAATCGGAGTGCCACCTACACCGTTTGATCCTTTTTTGAATTCCAAGATTTGTTACTGGGCCCATTTCCCAAACACCAGCGGGTGACGATTTGATTGGAAAGCTTGAGGTTGATAAGGAGCATAGATAGATGAAAGGGCACTATTCTCACTTTACTTGGATCTATTACGGCACCAAATCTGATTACTTGCTTTCAAAGATTCAAGATAATGGTTGAATTCTATTGCAGCGATCGATCAAAGTATTTCAATCTAATTTAGGAGGAGAGTTTCTTTCGAGGAAGTATGAGGATATTTAGAAATAGATAGATCTAGGCAACAACACTTCCTATATTCGCTTCTATTTCAGGAGTATACTTATACACTTGCTCACAAATCCATGGTAAATTTAGGTTGTGACCAATGTTTTTATTAGCGTCGTAGCGTAGTGTGTAGTGCATGCTACGTAGCATAGCATAGCAAAAACGCTACGTAGCGTAGCATAGCAAAAACGTACGTAGTGCCTTCAAATAGTGTTGGGTACCCCTTGAGGGAGAAAAAAACCAAAAAGAAAAAAAAAACTACTTACCTCTTCTTCTTCTTCTTCTTCTTCTTCTTCTGTTGCTGTGGTGGCAGTTGCGGTGGCTGTCGCGGTGGCTGTCAGCAGCTCTCTCTCTCTCTCTCTCTCTCTCTCTCTCTCTCTCTCTCTCTCTCTCTCTCTCCTCTTTAAACGAGAAGGCTACGTGGCCTTCTCTCTTCCAAGTCTTTTTTTTTACTCCAGCGGTACATAGTGCGTGCGATGCACATGCACTATTAAGTGAGGCCCACGCTAATACATGTTGTATATCCCCGCCGTCCATAGTTTTTCCATATCTTTTTAAGGCATGGTCCCTAAAATGAAGCAGATCCAAATCTCAAGTGGACCATACAGTAAGGATTGAATGCTCACCATTAAAACTTTCTACGGCCCACTATAATGTTTATCATTTTTTTATTTTTAAATTAAAAAAATAAAAGTATCATGTAGCTTACGCTACACGCTACGAAGGGTTAAACGCTATGCCACACGCTACCGCTATTTAAAACACTGGTTGTGACCATAAATCCAGTTCACTAATTGTGAAACGTTTGATTACTCAAATGCATCAACAGAATCATAAATGATTCCAACGAAAATTGATTCGTTGGGCACAACAAGAATTTTTATTCTCAAATGGTATCCGAGGGTTTTGCAGTCATGGAAATTCCAGTCTCACTGCAATTAATATCTTCTCTAGAAGAAACAAAAATAGCAAAATCTCATAATTTACAATATATTCATACAATATTCCCCTTTCTCGATGACAAATTATCACATTTAAATCATGTGTTAGATATACTAATACCTCATCCCATCCATCTAGAAATCTTGGTTCAAACCCTTTACTCCTGGATACAAGATGCCCCTGTTTGTGTTTATTGCGATTCTTTCTCCATGAGTACACCACGGAGACCTTCATAAACTGCCTTACCATAGTTTTTGTCGGATAACCCCAATTTTGGTTTAATAATACATCCCAACAAGGAATGACCATAATTGTTCAATTTATCTCTCTCAACTTGGATGCCACGGCGCCAAGTCCCAATATCTATATTCTTTTTAAGAAAAAGTAGATAATTCTCTAGTCCAAATATTTTCTTCCCATATTTTTCCCCCTATCAATAATACTCTTCTCCTAGATAATCACTAATAGCTATAACCCTTGGGTACATAAAATGATTTGGGTTTGGGCGTGTTGCAATTATATGGAATCTTTCAATCTCCATTTACTTGTGATGGTGATCCATAAATATATTGAGTCCTTCCTATCCTCATAATGGATATATTTATGTAATAAAAGATCATATTGTAGTGTTTTTAAATTTTTTCTTTCTGAATCAGGGTAATGAACTCACTACATAATTATATTTCTAGTGATGAACAAATTGGTCTTTTTCTTTTTCATATGAATCCTTTCTTGAGTCTTTATTTTGAATCGAACGAAATTGATTGACTCCATTTCGCCATTTTTGTAGTATTAATCTAGACCAGCTAGTCTGAGATGAATTGTATTGATAATGACCCCTTAACCAGTCTTTCCATTATTCATTCTAGAATTCAAAAGTTTCTTAGGCCTTGATTTGGCATACAATATTCCTCGGGTCCCAAAATGGTCCTTTATTCTATCCTTATTCCTTAAGAAAAAGATATGCTCTGTAATATTGAAGTACAGAACTTAAGTAATACTTATTACTTGGATTGTGATAAATTCTAAAATACATATGCTTGGGACAAGGAAGATAAGTCACAATAAATCTGTGATTCTCTATTACTAATATCAGAAAGAAACTTTTTAATAGTCCATAGTGACTTGCATTTTGATTTGTTTCATCAATTCCTTCTTTATTCTTTCATCATTGTAAATGTCTTTGTCGATAATTTTTTTTTATTCAAAGAAAAGTTGTGCATTTATTCTGGGAAATATTAATGGTGCATAGAAAGACATTCATGTACATTATTTCAATGAAAGATTTCAGAAAATAGTGCCATTTACGTGTTAATCGGGCACTTCTTTTTTATATCTGGCAAATATGTTTTTGTGATTCCGATCTTTTCATCACAACCTGTCTCTGTAGGACTGATCTTTATATTTGGAGTTAGAAACATTTTTCTCACCTTTTGTAGTCCTTTCTATTTTATTTCAGATTGTGGTTGTCCTATCAGCCAAATCCCATAAGCATCAACTGACTTCTCCCTTCTTCATTGATCTGAACAAATTGATGGTAGTATTAGAGATCCATAACCTTCGGTCCATATGTTTTTAACCCATCTCGCGACAGAAAGAGAATAAACATTCATTTGATCTTGATCCTTGTGGAGCGAAAAAGGGCATTAGACATTTCTAATCCGTCGCAAGTGGCGGCGTTATTCCTTGGTCTACATGGAAGGAAACAAACAATAGGTCTTTTGGCAACAAACGCAAGTTTGTCACCCAGGTGACTGATAAATTAAGGAGCTTTGTCAAGTCTTGGCAATGACCTTCAAGGAATTATGGTGGTTTAATAGAGATGACTTCTATAGGGATTGCGGCAAATGTTCTTATGTAATGAGGGCAACTCTAGTTGCACCGCCACAAGGTTTGTTCATTTGCCTGCTTGAGCTTTGGGATTTCCAAAAGTCTTTTCTTTCTTTCTTTCTTTCTTTTATTTGAATGACTTCAAAAGGAAAAGTCTTTTCTTGTTTATCAAAATTTAAAATTAGAAAAAAAAATCATCATTTAGCAATCAAAAGAAATTTGCATCTTCAATCTATCGTCACAACTGTTTAGCCGCGAACGAATGTGAACAAGGGGCGAGATTCTCAGGATTAATCAGCTTAAAAGAAGGAATCACAACCAAATTTTCTTGGACTTCTAAAGAAATGAGCCTCCATTTGTTATGTTCGTGCCCATGATACAGTTGTTATGCTACTGTCCTATGTTACCCAAAAAAAAAAAAGTTATGATACTTTCCCACCTTATTTAATGCTCGCCTGATGCATATACTGTTGACCATAATTCAGTTCTCAAACATAGGTTTCTGCCAATTGAAAATGACTGAACCACAAGATTCTTGGACCTGAAAAAGTTGCTGAGTAAGTTGATGTTGAGGTCACACAACCTCCGATCATGTCAACAGTGCTGCTACAACAATTTTCAAATTTAAAATGGCAAGATCATCTCTATAGAGAAGTCTCAATGGCTAGACCCTCGTGCTGAACATCGACTACATCATATGCTTGTTCCTCAACAGATCCCTTTCCCTTTGCATTTAAATATTTAGTGCGGTTAACCATAAAGGAAGTATTCTAAAAGATGACGATGTACAGGGAACAAAGACAATAGTCCAACAAGTGCCATGAAGGGGTTGACTACTTGAGCCTCCTGTTATGACTTTCGATCAGCAAACACCAGATTGGCACATAATGAAACGCATGAATTTCTGCAGTTTGATATATTTTCCTAAAATGTGGAAGAAGTTCACTATGTTATTGAACAGACACGTGGATAGACGCATGTTCATAAATACTCAGAAGTTTCAACACTTTTCAACTCGATCAAGATGGAACCAGTGATGTGCAAACTCCCCAATGCAATCTTTTTTGCTCCCCTCTATGAACTTAGTCATCTTATTACCATCAATCAAGATTCAAGGAGTGGGAACATAGGAAACAATCTCTTTTTTTTTCTTTTTTCTTCTTTGAAGGGTACATAGGAAACAATCTCAAGACCATCGACCTGCCCATAAATCAACCAAATCTTTCGAGAGCTTCTCTAGCGTTTGCACATTGCAAAATATTTTATACTCCATGCACCATACAAAAGCAGCATACACATCACAAGGTCCAGTGATCCAAACCAATGATCAGGTCGGTCTCGTCATGGATGCACCAATCATACAGATCAGACAATCCCACCCATCTGATAGGCAGGTTTTTTCCCGTTCATTGCCATTGAAAATATTGTTGCTACGGCCCATTCTTAGAAAACCAATGGGGTGGTTAAAATTTTCGGATCAGTGAAACCATCCACCATGGCCAATTACTGGCGGACCCACCAGACGCACTGTGGATCATTGACAATCATGACGTTTATGTGTACAGAGGCAATTTTTCTGACCTTAATAATCAGAACCCTTCGGATTCATAAAATTTACACAATCATGTAAGGACCAGAAATCAAGAATCCAGTAAACAAAAGCACGGAAACAAAACAATGAGATGAAAAACAAAAATACCATTCGACCCGTCTCTGGAAGTGAGAGCCACTGCGAGAACAGCTCATCTGCAACATAGGGATTCGATTTGAGAGCTAACGGAGAAACCTCCGGAAGCTGCAGCAATTCCGGGTCGAGGGACGCAACGTCCCCAACGAGCTCCATATCCATCGCCACCAATTCTAATCTCTCATATAACCAAAACAGCAAAGCCCTAGATCCCAACGCCTCTTATGAAACGAAGAACTCTTACCAGAGAAAAAACGAAAACCCTAACCCTAATTCTCAGGCCAGCTTCTGGTAATCAAAATCGGCTCTTTTTCTTCTGCTCCGAGGTTTCATAGATTGAAATCGAGATCGAAATCTGCGTATTGGAGATGAGAGATGGTGCGAAATGAAGATATAGATTGGGGGGATTTTTCTTCAGAGATCGGAGACGATTTCAGGCGCTTTCGAAACCCTCAGAGAGAGAGGGAGAGGGGGGGGAGAGAGAGAGAGAGGAAATCCCCTCTAACAGGCGACGCCTACAGTATTATAGCCAACTGAAACTGCCTTCCTCAGGCCCTCAGATAGTCGACTCGAAACCTACGTATACGTATACGGTGGGCTGATGATATACGGTCACGTTCTCTTGGACAGGTGGCGGCAGCCTAACCCTGTAGCGCATTTTAGCAGTTGTCCTTTTCTAAGAATGAATGTTCAAGTGTTGTACGATGCTCGGGCCGTGAACTGTAGTACATGTACCAGCTTTCAGTGATCCAAGCCGTTGATATTGTGGCCCATAGTTGAGATTTTCTAGGGTTGGAATGTTTGGCCTTGTATTAGTTGAAGATGAATAGCTGCTTATTTTCAGAGTCCTAATCGCTGGCGGCCCAATCATAAGCTAACCTAACCGGCGACCCGTTGTTTGTGAGCATTTTACCTGGTAGCCGATCGCCTATAGCGTGCTACCGCCTAGTTTTCTCATGGGAGATCTTTGATACTCTGGTAGAGTATGACTCTTGATACTCAGGCACTTAAATTTGTACAGGTGACAGTTAAACTGAGTTGTGTAAGCTATTGTCTCCTTCTCAAGATTATTGATTTAGATTGGTTGGACAGTCATAACCTTTTATTCGTTATCAATTGTTTGTTGGATAGGATCATTGGTTTTATAACCGTTCAATGGATGCGACCAATCGGTAGTTAGTTGATCAAATAAGTGTATTTTTGGCTCATGTTGTCTCTAAATTAGGACCCAAATTCAAATGAGAATGCACGTGTTGTCATAAGTTATGTGCTCCTAGATGCATTGGATCAATTAAACAATGGAGCTCATTGATATAGACCATCCGTAGGTCCAAAGTACATTTCACACGCTACCATGAAAATTATTGTAGTTCAATCAAACATGAGACAACAAGTTGTCATGGAGAATTTAAAGGAAAATAAAAATAAACATTAAAATATTGAAATGAATGAAATGATTTTCATTGACGATATGACATAGTATATAAAGATATGCAAGAGTATATCGTGTCACAGATTTTTAAGAATTGAATTTGAAATGAATTTACAATAGAATCTTTTGGAGTCTATTTGAAGAAGATTTGTCATCCGTAGAATCATAGAAAAGATACCCTCCATCCAAGCTATACTGTAGAGGATTCTCTAAGACGCCCCTTCAAGCTCAACAGTGGAGCTTCAATGTTGAGTTTGGCCTTGAGATGGTTAAACCGTATAGATGAAAGCCCATTTGTAAATATGTCAGCGACTTGATCAGTGGTTGAAACAAAACGAACATCCAAATCACGTCAAATGACTTTTTCACGTACAAAATGATAATCCACCTCGATGTGTTTTGTACGTGCATGAAATACAGGATTTTGCGGCGAAATGAAGTGCACTAATGTTGTCACACCAAACGATTGGCGGAGCATGCAGAAAGATACCTAATTCTTTGAACAGAGATCGTACCCAATATAATTCGGCAGCGGTATGAGCTAAGGAACAATACTCGGCTTCTGTACTTGAACAGGCCACAGTTAGTTGTTTCTTTGCGCTCCAGGATATGAGATTGTGACCAACATATACACAATACCCGCTTATAGATCGACGGTCATCCGGATTTTCGGCCCAATCCGCATCGAAGAAGGCAAAGATATAGAAGGGACCAACTCAAAAATGTAGTCCATGATCAGTCGTGCCTTTGATGAACCTTAAAATTCTTTTGACTGCCTACAAATGATCAATAGTGGGAGCATGCATGAACTAATAGACTTGATTGACGGCAAATGTGATATCAGGTCTGGTTAAGGTCAAATACTGAAGTGCGTCAACAATGCTTCAATAGGTGGTTACATCTGAAAAAGGTTCTCCTGATGCTTTAGAAAGTTTGGATCCAGAAGCAATAGGAGAGCTTAATGGTTTTGCGCCATCCATTTTGGCACGCTTGAGGAGATCCACTATGTATTTGGTCTGACACATATAAAGTTCGGATGAAGAACGACAGGCCTCCACACCTAGAAAATAGTTTAAAGGGCCGAGATCTTTCATTACGAAGACGTGATTGAGGTCAGCCATAAGAGAGTAAAGTGCCTCACTATTGTTGCCAGTCACTATCATATCATCGACATAAATGAGAATCATGAGCACCGAGTGGCGCATGACACGTATATAAAGAGAGGAGTCGGCACTAGTTCCGTGAAAGCCCAAACCGAGTAAGTAATTAATGAGTCGGGTGAACCAGGCTCGTGGGGCTTGTTTGAGTCCGTAGAGAGCCTTACACAAGTGACAAACATGATGTGGCTGATCGGGGTCAGTAAAACCTAGGGGTTGCTCCATGTAGACTCTCTGTTAAAACATCGTGAAGAAATGCATTGTGGACATCCATTTGCCAAATAGGCCAATTAAGACTCATGGCGATAGCAAGTACAATCTGTATGGTGGTTGGCTTCACGACCAGGCTGAAGGTATCACTGAAGTCGATACCAGATTCTTGATTATAGCCTTTGGCAATAAGGCGGGCCTTAAGTCGTTTAACAATGCCATCGACTTTTTGTTTAACACGATAAACCCGACAGCATCCGACAACACGTTGCTAGTGAGGAGCAGGTATAAGGATCCAAGTACCTTATTTTGTGAGGGCATCAATTTCTGTAGCCACAACAGCTCTCCATGCTGGGCTTCGAACAGCTTGAGAAAAGCAAGTTGGTTCACTTGGAACCGTGGAAGTGACCAATGCCATGGGTAAAGGGTGTTTAGTGGAAAGGTGGGTCTTTGGTTTAAAGATCCCATCTTTTGCTCTAGTGGTCATATGGTGCATATTTTGCAAGGGCGAGATTGTTGTCGTTATGGGGTCAGAAGAGGTAGCTGGAGGATGGTGAAGGGGTGAAGACTCAGGTATAGTAGGTGTGGCTATGGGATGTTGAGATTCAAGTGTAGGTTGAGTAGTAGTAGAAGATGGTTCAGAAGTAGTGTTGGGGTTAGTGGTTCGAGGATGGAAAAAAAGGGTTGCTGGGAGGTACGTGGGATCATGATTGGAGTTGTCTCTTGGGTGTATAGTTGGGGAAGGTGATTGGCCATGGGCTGTGGAGGGTATAGGTGAGGGTATAAGGCGTGACGAGGTGATCCATTGCAAGGGGAGTAAAATCAGGCTACCATTCAAGCGTTGTGCAAAAGGATAATGCGACTCTTCAAAGACAACATGCCTTGAAATGTAAACACGTCCCATTTTTTTGTCCAAGCATCTGTAGCCCTTGTGGTTGAGGTTATAACCAAGAAAGATGCATGGTGTGGACTGAAATTGAAGCTTGTGAGAATTATAAGGATGGAGAAAAGGAAAGCAAGCACAACCAGATGATTTTAAAAGGTTATAATCAGGAATATTGCCAAATAAGCGTTGTAAAGGAGAGGTGTTGTTAATGACTTTAGAAGGTATCATGTTTATTAAAAATGTAGCCGTGCGAAAAGCCTCTATTAGAACTAGAGAATGAACATTCTCTGGAATGTTGTGTTTTGTTGCTCTGGGGGTTCTGAGTAATGGAAGCATTCATAGACAATCATAAGCATTCACAAAAGTATACACGAAGAGATATCGCAAGGTGAATTTTATTCCAGAGATTCTGAGATCTTGTACATTCCAGGCCGTGGTCTAGCACGGACCCTTAATTACATCGAATGATCGATGACCCTTGATTAGAAGGCAAAAGACTAGTCAGTCGGGACTAGGGTTTTTTAGAGTTTATGGCCATGGGGCCTGTATTTGTTTTACTGTGTACTAAACCACTTTGCGTTAGTCAGATGTCTATGTCCCGTATTTTGACCAGAGACCCGGGTTAGGACTGTCAGGGTTTATTACTGAGATGGACGACTCTGGGCCCGCGCCTGTCAATGTAGGGACAGGTGACCTCGGGAAGTCCGCTCTACAGTGGTGTGTACCTGCGCAGTCTAACTGGCGGGTACCGTTTAAACGGGTAGGGCATCGACTGTTGCATCTTAGCAGTTGAGTAATTGGTTTGTAAGGGATTGAAACTCTTCAGCACGGTTTATTGTGGTAATCAAGGCCTGGCTGAGCTAGCTTTTAGCACAAATCGGATCATGCCTTTGTAGTGAACGTAAATATCAGCATATCTGCATAGCCCCGGATGTTGGCGACTCCTTTCCGGGAAGTTACCCCGTTCATTGCGTTGAATAGGGTTGAATCTCGAAGATGCTCGATTCTGCTCATTTAGAGTTCTCGAAATGTTCGCTTGGCCATTCCATTGCGTCCGGAATGCTCGAAATACCCAGACTGGTTCCGGTAATCCTTGAAAATACTCAAAAGTTGAGCCCGGTGCGCTTGCTAACATGATCTGTGAAGTGGCTGATTTCTAGGTGCGTGAGACTTGATTTACGGGTGCGTTGGGCTCCACGCACCTGTCAATTCAAAGTTGCTTCCCAGACGATTAAGGGTGCGTTGGTGCATATTCAGGGTGCGTTAGTGCACATTCAGGGTGCGTTGGGATCTTTTCACAGAATTTGATTTTGCTGGATTTACAGATGCGTGGGGACTGAATTGACAGATGTGTGATGTCCTTTTGGATGCGTGAGGTCCTTTGGATGCGTGAGGTCCTTTTACGGGTGTGTTTTAAATATATGAAATCCAGACCTTAGTGACGCGTCCGCTCCAAAAAATGGGATCCCGATGGACGGAAAGATGTTCCGGCGAGGGTTTCCAGCGGAAGGAGCTCTCTCTCTCTTTTTTTAGTCTCTCGTAAATGAGCGAGTCGAGGGGTATTTATAGGTGAAGTCGACCAATAGCAGGACGCCACGTGTCACGCACCTGCTGGACGCTCCCAACGCACCTGTTTATTTCATTGCAGGTGTCCGAAGATCATACGGGTGCGTGGGGTTTATTTGTCGGGTGCGTGAGGCTCCACGCACCTGGAACCTATCTTTTAATCCGTCCATTGATTGTGGGGTGCGTTGATCAGCTTTCAAGGTGCGTTGGATGCATGGGCCTTCGCGAAATGGTGGGCCAACATGCTGTTTTTAAGGGTGCGTGAGACTTAATTTATGGGTGCGTGAGGCTCAACGCACCTGTAAGTTAAGTGCCGGATTTTAGGGTGCGTCGGACACGTAAATGTGGGCTCAATCGATTGGGTTTTGAATTTTGGGGCGTTTGTGGGGCCCGTTTCGTTGCGCAACCACTTGCACTGTTCATCATAAATCATAAAGAAGTCACGGGTCTGATTCCGGACAGTTTTGATCACGGTAATCAGCGGGGTCCACTAAGGAATTTGGCCAAGTCCAGGGAAGTCACGTACACCTCCGTTTTGCGCGCGCCGGAAGGCGTTCTCTGCACGATTCCTTCAGAGGTATATGGTTATTTGGCTTATTTTTTAAGAGTGTCCACTATTTGGGACCCCAACAGGTGCAGTGGCTGTCGAAGAAGAAGCCATAATATAGGAAGAGATGGGAAAGAAAATAAGGATTAAACCAGGGAAAGGGAACCCTAGTGGAGCTCTGATATCATAAAGGAAAATAAAAATAAACAGTAAAATATTGAAATGAATGAGATGATTTTCATTGATGGTGTGACATGGTATATAAAGCTATACAAGAGTATATCGTATCACAAATTTTTAGGAATTGAATTTTAAATGAATTTACAACAGAATCTTTTGAAGTCTATTTGAAGAAAATTTGTCATCCGTAGATTCATAGAAAAGATATCCTCTATTCAGGCTGTACCGTAGAGGATTCTCTAATAGAATTGGGCAACAGATAAGGTCGTCGAGGCCCGGCCTTATGATCTTTTCCACCCTCATAATTTGCAAGACGAAGCAAGCTTGTGATGCTCCTAAGTCGTTAGACCAACAAAAGATGAACAGAATAGGCAAAGCGGAAGTGTTAGTATCCGGTTGAGGATTCCCTGATGCCTAAATCAGGCAGGTGGGAATGAACATAGGGTATAGGGTGTGTAGGAGAGATAGTGCGTACATCATTTTATAGAAGGGAACCCTATTTATAGGATTGAGTGAGGTTTAAGTGTTAAAGGCAGTCGATGATACATTACTTGAAAAGTTATAAGTGGGCGGGAGTCGTATCCCCTAAAGGTAGGAGAGATTTTCGGCCGAGACACGATCGGATGTCGAATCTGCCCCGGACTCGTCGCGCGTCTTTTTGGTGGTGGTCGACGTGGTTAGCTTAGGTTGTGAAGCTCGATGTTTGAGCTCCTGCTTTTCCGAGCTTCCTACTCAGGTTGTCGATCTCAGGAGACAAGGTCAGTCTCTTCATTCATTTGCTCATCCCTGAACAATAGTCGTTATTTCCTACTCGGAGTGCGATGCATAGGTAGATACATGCTTGGTCCCCTGAGAGGCTTGGCAGTTACCACCCTTAGTTTGTCGTGAAGAGCTGAGTACCTACCCTTAGACTTCTAGGCCTGTGGGCCTTCTTCATGCCATGTGGGACCAGCTCAAAATCACCCACAATGCCACATTAACAAATGGCCTATATTCGATCAAACATGTGCGATTGGGATAATGTTGGGCATGTCAGAGACATACTCAATTTGAGTTTAATTAAACACTTGCCAGCCGAGCGTCAAATTAACCGTTGGATTAAAACAGTGAAAGTTGGCCTGACTATCCAACCACCAATGTTGCATCGATCAGGTGATTTGAAAGGGGGGGTTAGCCCTTAAATTAGATCTTTTTTACTTGAGCTAGGGACTTTTTATTTCAATGGTGATTGCGGTCCTCGAATTTTTTAACAATGTAGTGATGGATGATTGAGATTGAAAATAAAGGTCGGATGGTAGATTTTATTGATTTAAAAGTAAGATCAGTACAATCAGCAATAAAAAATAAAATAAGCAGAGTAAATGAAAGATAAATGACCTATAATTGTCTGTGTGTACAAACAATCGAGGTGTGTATAGTCCGCATAACACGATTTGTGTGATCTTCAAAGTATAGACTTGATTGATCAGTGATCTAATGATATAGGTCATAGATATTTAAACTACTCCTAAGTACATGGTACTGATGATGTTGGACAGTAGTGATCTAAGTTATGTTAAACTTCGGACTTGTTGCAGCGGAAATTGACAGGAGTGGAGGTACTAATGTTAAAACTAAGATAGGCAATGTTGCGCTGTGTAGAGAGGTTGCGCGTGTGTTGGCGAGGGCGTTGCCTCAAACTCCTCATCTATTGTTGTTTGAATAAACTTGGAGAGATGGTGTCTGCTTCAAGGTTTCCTAGCTGGTCCATGCTTTCATCCTCAAAGTTTACGGGGTTGTATTCCTGTCAGACCTAGATTTTACATCACATGCCTTGATCACCTTATAATTTATGAAGAAATTGTTTCTTATTTCACCTCAGTCTTGATGAAAGCATTGGTCTTTTCTATGAAAATTTTCTTTTTGACATGATTGTGTAAGACGACATTGTCGTGCGTATCTAGATTGCAAAAGATTCAACATTAACGGAGCTTTATAAGCTTGTCAAGTAGGTCGTTGGATCACACGTGCCACTTTGTTGTAGATAAATTTGGCTATGAGCAGATGATGCTCAAGAGAAATCGCAGTCGCATCCCGAATGCGAGCAGCTCGGCTCGTGCCTGACAAAAGGGGTCGCATTTCAAAGATACGAGCAGCTCGGCTCGTGGTCGTTAAAAGGGGTCGCATCCCGAATATGTGAGCATTCCCGAATGTGACCACTCCCGAATATGAGCACTCCCGAATGTGACCACTCTCGAATATGACCACTCCCGTCATGAGCACTCTCGACATATGAGCAACTCCCAACATGCGAGCAGACCTGGTCTCTGGTCTCTGGTCTCAACATGCGAGCAGACCTGGTCTCTAGTCTCTGATCTCAACATGCGAGCACTCAACCTGGTCTCTGGTCTCAACGTGTGAGCACTCAACCTGGTCTCTTGTCTCTGATCTCAACCTGGTCTCTGGTCTCTGGTCTCTGGCAAGGACGTCCCTCAGCTTGGCAAGAGGCCTGACCTCATCTGCCTTGGTTTATCCCTCTTGATAAGATAAGGATAAAGCTTATCTCACTGATCCAGATAAGATAAGGATAAAGCTTATCTCACTGATCCAAATAAGATAAGGATAAAGCTTATCCCACTGATCCGGATAAGATAATGATTATCCCAACAAGATCCAATTAAATCTCTCCAATAATTATCTATAAAGAGGCCTCCACACTCTCTCCAGGTATGGGATCGACCACCAGAAAAACTTCAACAATCTTTCCTTTCAGTATCCGTACTGACTTTGCCATCGGAGGGCCATAAGCCGGGCCAACCGGCGGTGGTCCTAACCTTTCTTGGTGATTGCAGGTTCCCCAATCTACACCGTTCATCTCCGATTGGAGGTCAGACGACGAAGAATCAAAGTTGGTCTCTGACCAACATCTGTTAGTCAATTTTTGGCGTTAACAGATTGGCGCCGTCTGTGGGAACGATTAGATTGTTCTCGCCTATTTCTTCCTTCGTCGTTCAGTCATCTTCTCCCTTTTACCTAATCAATGGTTAGCGTCATCTACCACACATGCTCAACCAAGAGTTGGTGGATCATTTCACATGTGCATCTCTACCAGTCTCATCCTCCTCTCCAGCACTCCAATGTCAGGAGGGGCCCACATCTCCACCAGTCTCATCTTCCTCTCCAGCACTCCAACGTCAGGAGGGGCCCACGTTTCCACCAAGCCGCTCAGTCTTCCATCAATTGAGGACGTCGTACCTATCATCGATGGCCTTCATCTTGCATGTACATCTCGTCTTCCAGAGACCAGGGCATCATAAGTGTACAACCCCTCATCTAACGTTCCTAATTCCACGTCAGCTAGCCTTCATAAGTGTAAACATCCAACCTAATGGTGGACATCATCAACGCCCAACAGGTGGGCCATCTTCAATCATCAGCACCTGATCAACCAACGATGCAGATGGGCGTCCATCCTCTCTGTCCAGCGGGATCTGCATTCACATGTCATGCAACCATCACATCTTCTCAGCTCCGACATTCCGCAGCTGTCTGGAACGTGCAACCCCCTCGAAGCCCAGCCGTTGATCACACCTCATCAAATCAGCTCCGCCATCATTTTCAAAACAGTGCAAGGGAGCTCCAACGCCTAGCGGTTCAACAGTTCACCCATGTGGACGTTCAACAGTCCATCTATGTGGACGTCCATCATCTTCATCGTAAAAAAAAAAGATCAACACCATCTAACTTTTAGCAGATTGACCCCATCGTTCAGCAGGGCAATCATCATCCAGAAGCTGGTGAACGACCAGGCCTCACACGTGTGCTTCCATCTCACGTGATTAGTTGAAGCCAAGCAGCAATTTGGGACCTCTATCATCATCACCGTCCATCAGATTCCACTGTACAATCTTATGCACATATTTGCATCTCCGGCCCATCATCAGCCGTCCAACTGAGGACCCTACTACTCTAATTCCAGCAATCAACGTCCATCAAAGTGGATTCCACCTTCAACAGCTCCTCCAAACAAGCAACACATCTTCGTGTGGACCACGTCTTCTTCCCTACCGTCCATCTCATGTGCATAGCATCACCACCACTGATCTCTCTGACGTCTTCGAACGCATCGAGACCGTCAACCCTCTTTACACCCCTCCGATCATCCCCAATAATATGATCACCTACTTCGAAGATCTCATCTCGGGGCCGTTATCTGAATTCCTGCCAGTGCCCGTCGGGCAGTCCGACACTGCCGCACTCTACTCCTCCGGCATGACCGGCATCAACAAGGGCGTGGTCCTCACACATCACAATTTCATCTCGGCCTCTCTCATGGCATCCGCCGATCAAGAAAACGACTGTGAGGATCATAAATCGCGTAAGGCACGGAGCCAATTTCGATTCCTTCAATTCTTCATGTCAGCGAAACCTCCAGAGTCAATCCTGGTCGTACAACATATAGCAATGGTGGATCAAAGTTCTAATGAACCAGCAGTCCTGCAACGATCTTCGACCATTCATTCACCTTCTTCAAAGCATTCCACCCTTTTGACCATTCGATTCTAGCATGCTCTCACACAACTTGCAGTAGTTGGACATCATGTACGTCCATTAATGGAAGACGGTCCAAATCAACATCTCCAAGTGCAGCCAGCAATCCATCTGTCCAACTCTTCCATCATCATTTTCATCACCATCCAGCCATGGACGATTCAGCAAACTGGGCTTGTTCTGAATCAAGATTACATCACGTGTGGGGCCAGCAACCATCAACGCCGCCCAGCTGATCTTCATCATCCAGCTAGCGGTCATCCGCTCCATCCATTGCAAGTGGTCCGGCTTATGGAGGAGATTCCCAAGCCTCAGGAAAGCATATACTCGAAATGCATGCCAGAAGCCTTAGCATATTTATTGGGTGGAAAAATCATCCAGCACGTTAATTTTGGAGCCATCATCCAATCTCTCTCTCTCTCTCTCATGAAGATGCTAAAGGAATCCATTTCCCTCATAAGGATTCCATCGTTGTAGCGTTAAAGCTCTCGTGCCTCAACGAAACGGAATATGAAGCCTTAATTGTCAGCCTCGAATTAACAAATATACTCGCAATAAGGAACCTACTCAGTCACAACGACTCTCAGCTCGTTGTATATCAAGTGCTCAACGAATTCGAGGCAAAGGAGGAGCGGATGGCTTCATACAAATCTCAGGTACTCATCTTGATCGCCCAAATTGAACAAATATAAAATAAGTCATATTCCCCGCGAGGAGAACAAGCTCGCAGATTCTTTGGCAAAAATTATCTTCTGCACCTGAGTCCGATCTGACGCAAGCTGCTCTTATCGATCATCTATCTACTCCGAGTGTAGATCAAGTTGCTCCAGAACAGGTCGCACATTGCTTTTATCTTCATGTTGGATGGACCCATCATCCTTTACCTCCAAAGCGGACGACTCCCAGATGATAAAAAATCAGCCCGACAATTCGTTATCGTGCTCCTAGGTACATCTTACAAAATGAAAATTGTTACGTAAAAGTTTTACTTTACTGTATTTAAAGTGTCTCCATTCAGAAGAAGCACACTGTGTTCTAGATGAAATACAACAGGGGGCATACGGTAATCATCCCAAAGGACGGTCTCTAGCATACAAAGCAATGAGGCAATGATACTATTGGCCCACTATGAAGGCGGATGCTATCGAATTCTCAAAGAAATGTGACAAATGTCAGTGATATTCTCTAGTCTCTCGTTTACCATCTGAGAAAATGACGCCGATGGATGGCCCTTGGCCTTTCGCTCAATGGGGAATTGATATAATCAGACCACTATCTATGGGAAAAGGACATGGCAGTCGATTACTTCACCTCGATCTCCTAGGAGAGAAAATGAACATATCTCATCTTCGAGTAGCGGCTTATCAACAACGTATAGCCCGTTGTCATAATTCAAAGGTCAAATTCAGGGCTTTTCAGCTCGGTGACTTGGTGCTCAGGCGAAACTCCCTACTCCTTGGCATTTGGTACCGACGCGGTGGTACCAGTCGAAATTCAAGTACCCTCGTATGGGATCGAGCAATACGATCCCACTTGTAATCAGGAAAATCTTTGGCTTCACCTCGATCACTTGGAAGAACGAAGAATTGCCTCCCAGATGCGAGCAGCAGCGTATCAGCAGCGCATTGCTCGCTACCGTAACGCAAAAGTTCGGCCTAGAGCTTTCCAACTCGGCGATTTAGTCCTTAGACAGAACCTCGGAGCTCCTACTCGTTCGCTGGATCTGAATTGGGAAGGCCCGTATTGAGTCATCAAAATTGTGCGGCCCGGTACTTATTATCTTGAAGACATGCCGGGAAGACCCATACGTCGCCCTTGGCACGTGGAACACTTATTACGGTATTTCCCTTAATTCGATGTAATTCCGAACGACATTCCGAATGAATAAGAATCGAAGTCATTTCTTTTGGTCGCTACTCCAATTAATTGGACTCGAATAGCCCCGAAGAGAATACATACATTCTCTTGGCCAATTGCCTACCTTTGGTAGGGTTAAAATCAAAGTTATTGGTTGCTTCTCCATTTTATGGATCAAAAATAGCCCTGAAGAGAACATACGTGTTCTCTTGACCAATCTTCTACCCTTGGTGGAATCAAAATCTCAATCGATAGACCAGTCTATCTCAACGCGGACATGGTCATACGACCCCCGGATTGAGTCTAACTCATTTTTTCATGAGTTAGTTATGCGAGCAGTCAATATATGATCGACACAAGGCGAAAAAGCTAAGGAAGAATACCCTGCAGCCGAAAATTCGAAAATGAAGAAAACTCTACGGGATCCGATATTTATACGCAATCATTTCGTTTGCTTTGGTTAATACGTGGCGGCCTCTCATCAGGCACGACAAACGAACGGGCGCAAGCATTAAATATAGAGACATGTGGCAAGCGACGCTTCATTCCTTGCGGCAGAAAAAGCTGTGTAAAGCTGGCCATCATAAATGCGGGATCATGTTAAACGATTCACGCTTGATTCTTTTCCAGCATCGTACCGCGTATACGTATAAAACCCTTAGCATGGCTCCTCAACGCCAAGGGTTTGGGGGGCATCTGTTGTAGATAAATTTGGCTATGAGCAGATGATGCTTAAGAGAAATCACAGTCGCATCCCGAATGCGAGCAGCTCGGCTCGTGCCTGACGAAAGGGGTCGCATTTCAGAGATACGAGCAGCTCGGCTCGTGGTCGTTAAAAGGGGTCGCATCCCGGATATGTGAGCATTCCCAAATGTGACCACTCCCGAATATGACCACTCCCGTCATGAGCACTCTCGACATATGAGCAGCTCCCAACATGCGAGCAGACCTGGTCTTTAGTCTCTGGTCTCAACATGCGAGCACTCAACCTGGTCTCTGGTCTCAACATGCGAGCACTCAACCTGATCTCTTGTCTCTGATCTCAACCTGGTCTCTGGTCTCTGGTCTCTGGCAAGGACGTCCCTCAGCTTGGCAAGAGGCCTGGCCTCATCTGCCTTGGTTTATCCCTTTTGATAAGATAAGGATAAAGCTTATCTCACTGATCCAGATAAGATAAGGATAAAGCTTATCTCACTGATCCAAATAAGACAAGGATAAAGCTTATCCCACTGATCCGGATAAGATAATGATTATCCCAACAAGATCCAATTAAATCTCTCCAATAATTATCTATAAAGAGGCCTCCGCACTCTCTCCAGGTATGGGATCGACCACTAGAAAAACTTCAACAATCTTTCCTTTTAGTATTCGTACTGACTTTGCCATTGGAGGGCCATAAGCCGGGCCAACCGGCGGTGGTCCTAACCTTTCTTGGTGATTGCAGGTTCCCCAATCTACACCGTTCATCTCCGATTGGAGGTCAGACGACGAAGAATCAAAGTTGGTCTCTGACCAACATTTGTTAGTCAATTTTTGACGTTAACACACTTGTGTACCGGTCACTTGTTCTTCTCGTAGTGTCTCGCTATTCCTTGGTCGCAGGTGTGCATACGGCTCTGGGTCATTATGATTTTGGCAGGCTACATGCCACCTAAGGAAGTGAGATCAGGAGAATTTTTTGGGGTGCGAGCGAACTTTCATTCATCACTTGTATATAGTGTCAACGCGGCATCTTATTGAGTCACGTGGACTACATCGGGGCAAGTGTAAACAAAAATATTACACAAATATGACAAATATCAACCGTCTAATTGATGATTTTAATATAGATGATTAAGCTCATCCACACAAAAATACATCCCATCAACAATTTAACCACCCAAATATTATGGACCATCATGGATTATTTGTGATTTAAAAAAATCACTTTTGTCAAGCAATTATAATCATCCCATCTAGGGTTTTAAAAAAAAGATGGCTGTAGAAAGTGGTAGCAAATTAAAGATGGATTGAGTCGTCCGATCAGCATGATTTTTCCATAGTGGCCTACAAAATTTTAAATAATTAATGGATAATTCAAGTTAATCGATTAGACCATCGAAATAAGCTAATGCAAGTAGAAGCACCATAACTTATAATGCTTTGATAACATTGGAGCATTTCTTCATTTCATCGATTTGATTTGAATTACTCTTATTTCACATGTCTAAATTCTATGCTCTAACTACCAGTGTGTCATCTATATGGTGTAGTTGCCAACAATACCTCATAGTTAGCAACTGCACCCTAAAGCAATGTAGTTACCAATAGCCGTCACACAATTAACAATTTCTCCTTATAACTGTCGGTTTCTAAAATTCTACTTTTACGCCCATTTATTATGCTTTAAAGTGCCTAAATACAAACTCGCTAAAGCCTAAATCTATACTTATAAGTGTTTTTCAGTAAAGTGGTAGACTCTAATGGGCTTTTAATATCACTGAGGACTGTGATTGGCTATCTTAAAGGATATGATTTATAAAAGATATTCACTGATTTAGATGTTAATCTATCGAAAAACATCGATAAATAGTCAAACACTGATAACTAATCATTGATTTAAATGTTAATCCACCAAAAAATACTGATTAATATTAAAGCACTGTAGAAGTGAAAAATCCAAGTGTTATGGGCAGATCCGGTTGTATCCCCAATCATGACGTGGAAGATGCGCAACTGCAAATATGTGGCCCAACGCCCACAATTATGACACGTCACCGAAGGATAAAATCTTGTAAATGCGAAAGGCCCTTATATTTATCTTCAACCACAAATATTGTCTAAGGCCCCATGCTCGGCTTCATATTGTGGAGCTACGTCTGAGCCTTCGGAGTCAGCCTCGGGATACTAAGTATAAACATCTTCCTCGCTATCGTCAAATCGCATATCATGCAGAGTAGAGACCTCAACCTCAATCATTGACATCTAACCGCACCATCGACTAACTATAAAACAACTCAGTTGAGGACACCTCATGTCCTCAGGTCCGAGTACGTTATGCACTGTCGTACAAAGATAGCATTTACAATTGGGATGTGTAGAATCCGAACATGATAAGAATGATATCCCACACTCCAACAATGCATTCTATATAGAGTGGGCAAGTATCTCCCAATCCAAAAAATGTATCCTAAACGTCGATTAATACAAAAACATATCTTAGATTGAATATAGGAGATCCACTGCCATCAGTTGTGGATCGTTGCTTATAAAAGGGCCCTTCTGCATCTCCCCAAGGTACGCGATCATACGCACATTACTTCCTAGAGTTCTTACCTCTTATCATCCCCATTATTAATTTAAGCATCGGAGGGTCCTTCGCTGCCACGACCGACGACCCCTCACAGTCTCTCTCTTTTTGTGATTACATGTCACAGGATTTCTACCACTCATTCGTGCCCACATAAAGAGATGAAGATATAATCGTTGATCATCGACCAACATTTATTACTCCAATTTTGGACATTAACACCAGCTAAGTTGAAAAGGCAATTTGTTGAAAATTATGGCCACACATAGCATTGGTTGCCGAAGCAACATAATTGACAGATTGGATGATAAAAAAGAGTTCAAGGTGGGGCCCACAATTGCATGGTGTGTATGATTCAAGTTTGCCGCATAAAGTATCATACTTGAAAAAAGTATTAAGAAAATAGTTTCTTCTCTCTCCCATACTAGAGAGAACCATGGAGAAGAGAAAGTCGGTAACAAGTTTCGATGAAGGTAAGGACTTTGTTGCCTACCTTAAAAAGTGATAAAATTGATTCTTAGTCCCCAACTCCGCAGGCGCAGCTGGTGTATTTGATAACTCCCTATTCAATGTTATGCATAGTTCTTTGGTAACCTCTGGGTTGATAAGGGAAACCACTAAAAATGAGTTTGTTAATGAGGGTTACAAATTGGGTCAAGAGGAAAAAACTTATAATATCATAATTGCTTATGGTTATTTTAGTTGATTGATCTTCCAATATGCCAATTTTAACAATTCTCGTTCTTTCACTTACTGATAAAGTTATTTATTTACACCGCAATACCAAGGTGTGAGGAGGGAGATCAACGATTTCCATGCATCTCCAACAATCTTCGCTAGCCGTGTCAACGGCGGTACCATATCATCTCAAGTAGGCCTCGAGACTCTTCTGTTAATGCACAGACAGTCGCTTACATTTGGTATCAGAGCACACGTGCATTGTTTGTGCATCTAACAATGGGTTTTCTCCGTTTACTTCCCTTGTGTTGGTCGGTTTTGGTCGTTGTTTTGGACGGTTTAGCCAACTATCAATGGCGTTATTCAATCATCTTTATTCTGTCTACCTCATCAACGACCGCATGTGAGCGTGGATGGTCCATCTCACCATTGTATTAACAACAATTTTCTTTTAGTTTGAATATGGATACCATGGCTGTCCCCATAGATCGCATCCTGTTCTTATCTTTTAATGGTTAGTCTTGTGCTATCTTTTGACCCATGTGACATGCATTCAATGAAGATTGTGTGTGTAGGGCTTGACATCTTAAATGGCCCACATCTACATTATATCAAGCCGTGTATAACATGTTTTGTAAAGGTATCTATACCGGCCCATGTACATTCACAGTACAACACATGCAAGATGTTGTTATTGATCAAGTGTGTCGTGCCATATAGATGCCTACCCTGGATAGGTGAGTTAAATTTAGCAATACGCAACACATGTGAAGAGCCATTTAATGGGGTTCACATCCATAGCACACACTGTCCTGCCTAGTAAGAATGGACAATTGGATTAACTAGGTACTCGTATGCCATAAGCATGATCTTGTATCCATGGGCATTAGATTTCTTTGCATAGATTTGATGAATGGATGTGATTTCTTTTATATATATATATATATATATATATATATATATATATATATATATATATATATATATATATATATTATCAAGGCACGTGCACTCATTCTAACAAATGGCAATGGGCTATGTTTATAATTTTCATCCATTAAAAAAAATAGCCACAATGGCCACCAAACGCTTATTTTTATATCCTAGTATGTGGTATGGAATTAAAAAAAAATTGAGTGTTATACCCATCTAAACTACAGTGGATTCAAGATTAATAAAGCAATTGGTTCATATTTCAGATTATGACCATCATGATCTGGTCACCCACCTCTTAACCCGTAGGCTTTAAAGATATTCATTTGCAACAATAGATAGGGTGAGATCTTAGTTTTTAGGGATCTATAAACGCATCTAGTCATGTGTTTCATAAGTGTCAACGACCGGAGATGTGAACCATTTTTTAGAATTAATGGTACTACGTATGCTTGTATTAGAGGATTAATTGCTGGTGGTGTTTGTCTCCAAATGGACTGCCTTTGGCACAAAGGAATTTACAATCCTTGAGAGCCAGATGGGATGGAGTTGATGGTGGTCCATCTTGCTACAAAGGTGTTTGGCCATTTGGGCTCATGTTATTGGTACTTACCCAACCCTGTATTATGAGAACCACTCACATGTTGTAGTTTTGACCTGGAGGAATGACCACAATGATATATTAGATTTCACAATTAAGTTTGACGTTTATGCCTGTCATCCTGGATAATTCAATTGTTTATCCCGTAAATTGAGTAAAGTTTTAATGTGAGATATTTTTTTTAATGTGAGATATTTTTTGAATTATTATATATAGATATACATTCCATTTCTCAAAATTATTTAAATCTTGGTTATATTGAAATTTCAGTGCAATCCTACTTATATAAAAGCCTTTAAGGTCATGAACGTAAAAGAGAAACAACCGACGAATCAAGTATGTAAATTTTGTGTATGCTTTGAATTAAATTTAATTAATGCATTTTAAAATTCTTGGTGGATTAATTTAAGTGCCATGACTTGTGTTTTAAATTTCATACATGGCTTCATTAAGAGTCGTTGACTAATAGATGGAAAACGCTACGCTCTCATGGGCAAGAGCACTCAACGGAGGTTAAGGTTGTAAGAGTCTATAAGTCGATGTTGAAGTTGGAACACTATTTAAACCCATACAATACTTTTTATGTATCATCTCTATAGCACAATCTGATTTCCATACCACATCTCGATGTCAATGGATATACATTCTCTTTTATGAATGAAAAGCTTGTGTTGTCACATGGTCCAGATATTATTTTTCATGGCTCGTTGGCTAATAATGTATATCAATTAGACTACAATAATTTATACCTTCGATCAATATTTGTGCATGAAAATGAAAACTTGAATATTAACATAAAAAATTAATTAAGAAGAATTCTTCAATGTTATGTCACAAGTAACTCAGTCGTATTTCTCGCGAGAGAATTGAAAGTGTTGTTAAAAAAGAATTCTGCGTGCATTGGACTTCACAAACTTCATGATTTGTGTAAATCGCATAAAGTGAAGGTAAATAAGAATACGGAAGTTACGTGCCTCAAGAATATTGATTTTTTATAGGTGGCATACAGATATATGATCCATTCCCTATGGCTTATTGCAATGGAAAAATATATTTTATTACATTTTTAGATGACTTTTCTTGTTATGAGTGCCTATACTTAATACATGATAAGCCAAATGGCCTGAATATGTTTAAAATATTTAAGGTTGGGGTTAATAATTAACTTGACAAAGAAATTAAAGTAGTCAATTTGATCGTGGAGGTGAATACTATGGCAAATATGATGAATCATGACAGAATTCATAACAATTTGTTAAATTCCTAAAAGAACCTGGTATCATCGCTTACCATACCTACCTAGTATTTCAAAAAAAAATAGTATAGCCAATAAGAGACAAAACAGGAGCCCAAAGGATATGATCAACATATTCTTCATTCCACAAATGAAGATTTAATGGAAGATCGATTTCAAATTTCATAAGACATACAACAATAGAAGAATCGCTTAATCAAGAATAAGCGAAGTTAAGAAGATCCGTAAGAAGGAGAAAATCAGTGGTACCAGATGATTCCATTGTATATCTCCAAAAGCATAAGCGTGACATAAGCGTGAAAGATAACCCTGAATCTTACACAAAAGTCAACATAAAGTGTTAACTCATCTCAATGAATCAATGACATGGAAGGTGGACTAAAGTCTATGAAAGATAACGATGTATGAGATTTAGTCGATATACTCAAAGGGGTTGTGCCAATTAGAAAATGGGTCAATAAAACAAAGTACGACACCAAAGAGAATATTAAAATATATAAACTCGGTTAGTCACTAAAAGATTTACTAAAAAGAAAGGCATTGATTTCAAGAAGTCTTTCCTATCAATCTTTAAAAAAAACTCATTTAGAATTATCATGAAATAGTGACTCAATAAATCTTAAGTTATAACAAGACCGCACTTCTTAATGGGAAACTAAAGGAGAACGTGTATATATTATCACCGAAAGGTTTCAAAATTCATGAATCTAACCATCTGGTATATAAGTCAAAGAGGTGCTACTCTTGGATCCTGAAGTCCTTGATTAATCATCTGAGTTGTACACCTTGGGTAGGTTGTATTATTGGAACCTTCCTCTGGGTACTTCATTATTCGGCATATATTGTCCCATAACAAGTACACTATGATCATTTTCATTTGGGTTATTGAAATAGTTATTCTATCCATTTCTCCCTACACCTACCGGAGGTGGCATATTTCACCCACTAGACTTGAGTCTGGTTGAACATTGCATGCAGAAAAAACCAACGACTCCAGATAAACATTATTGAATTAATGTAGTTTCGTATTATATTGACAAAAAATGACAACATATCTTAAAAGAATGTCATTAGCCTATTGATGGCTTCAGTTTGAGCCATAGAAAACTCATCTTGAGTCCTATAATACTCGGCTTGCATTCTTTCGTGTTTGGTTAGTTCTCTTAGGCCAATGTTTACACTCTGTAGAACTCCAATAACATCTATGGAGTTATTCTGAGATAATGATTCTACTTCCGATATGATCGAGAGCAGATAACTTGGGCCCTCTAGATCAACTTGCATCTCAAATGCGTCGGTGTTGAGCTCCCAAAATTTTGGGGTCTTGAAAGTAAATATCTGCATATCGAACTATCCACACAGCTCGAAACGATACTCAAGGGAACCCCACAAAACACCCCTTAGCACACATAAAAAATGAGATTTACAATGTTTACATGGGCCAACGCACCCTAAAATTCAACCAAAATTTCAGGATGCACTAGCCTTAGTCATTTTTCAACAAAATTCTTGGCGGGCCTCACAATTCATCATGACCAAAACCATCCGAAATAGGCTCGTGGCTACAATCATAAATAAATATAGCTAATGCATGACCACTCATCACCAAATGGACCCCACAAATCCATCATTTAAAAGATCCATTCAAAACAGACAAAAGTGGAGTCTGTCAGCACACCCATGAAAGAGAGGTAAGTGTACCCTTGAATTCATCGAATTGAAAAAAATGAATTTCAGGGTTTACTGCAGTTTAGCGCACCCGAAAAATCAGTAAACTCAGACATGTAACTTCAGGGTGCACTGCATGTCAGCGCACCCTAAAAATAAAGAATTCCATATATGAAGTAATTTTAGGGTGCACTACCGTCCAGCACACCCTAAAAATTAAAAAATTAAAAAGTGAATTTCAGGGTGCACTGCAGTCCAGCGCACCCAAAAAACCACCGCATCAGACTAAGTAATTTCAGGGTGTGATGGAGGTCAGTGCACCTAGAAAATAAGTAATTTCAGGGTGCGCTAGGACTATTTTTAGCCAACTTTAGGGTGCGTCATACGTGGCACCACTTCACAGGCTAATCTTCGGTATTCTCGGGTATAAATACCCCAAACTATCCATTCATATGTTCTAGAGAGAGAGTGTGTGTGTGTGTGCGTGTTATTATCCATTGGGCATTTGGAATTCTCGTCGGAAACCTTTGCCGGAACCCTTTTTTTGATCATCGAAAAATCTTTTCGGTCACCGAAAAACTTTTCCGATCACCGAGATCCTCTACAAAAAATTCACTCTAACCACTGTAGGTTCGACTCTAAAATTTACAAGTGTGGGAGCGCATCTTACAATTCAGCAAACCAGAAACTTAAGCAATTTCAGGGTGCATTGAGAGCGTACCCATAATTTCAACAAATAAAGACTAAGTAATTTCAGGGTGCATTAAGGTCTAGCGTACCCATAAATTCAGTAAATAAAGACTAAGTAATTTTAGGGTGCACTGAGGTCCAATGCACCCTTAAATTTATCAAATAAAGACTAAATAATTTCAAGGTGCACTAAGGTCCAGCGCACCCATAAATTCAGTAAATAAAGACTAAGTAATTTCAAAGTGTATTTAGATTCAGCGCATCCATAAATTCAGCAAATAAGGACAAAGTAATTCATGGTGCACTGAGGTCCAACGCACCCATAAATTCAAAAAATTAGAACTTGAGTAACTTCATGGTGCCCTCACAGCCAGCGCACCCTAAAAATTAGCACTCCAACAAACTTGAATTTCAGGGTGTGTCAGGGTCCAGTGAACCCTAAAATGAAGTTGGGAATTACTGATTTTTAAGGTGCGCTGGACCCAATTTTAACTCATTTTTTTTGTATTTTGAGCGCTTTGGACGTTATGGAATCGTCAAATAATCCTTACGGGACAACCAATAAGTAAAATAAGCAGGTCTTTCTGGAGGTCAACCCAATTTAACACGATGAATACAGGAAGTTTTCAGAAAAAGGGTGCCGACGTCTATAACTATGTAAATGTATTGTCATTACATGTACTATCATAATATGGCTCAAATTAAGACTTAAATTAAACAAACTGGACCGTGGTTAATATGATAAACTTGACCAAAAGAGTTCCAAACTATCATACAATGCTTGTTAAAGATTAATATATAAAAAATAGTCAATGTCTTACCCATCCAAACGGCATCTATTGGTTGGGTGCTCGGGTACATACAACTGTAGACCGGTCATCCTGAGCTCGCCTGTTTAAACGCGACAAGTGTGGGCTAAGAGTCACACCCTTGCAGTTAAAAACCCTGACAGTCTTAGCCCGGATCTCCGATCAAAATATGGGACACAGACATCCGACCTGTACAAAGATGGTTCGGCCTATAACAAAAATACATTGGTCTCCACGACCGCGAACTCAAAGACCATGGTCCTCGCTGACTTGGTCTTTTGACTTTTAATCACGGGTCATCAATTATTCGATGTAATCAAGAGCTCGTGCCAGATCACGGCCTGAAATGTACAAGATCTCATAATCTCTAGAATAAAATTCGTCTTACGATATCTTTCTCTTGTGTACTTTTGTGAATGCTTGTGATTGTCAATGAATGTTTTCAATACTCAGATCTCCAGAGCAACAATATACAAAAAATTGTCCTTGTAGCATTTTTCAGTTTTAACAAACGGGTGCTTAATTGAGGTCCTATTCTTCGATGTTTCAACTGTCTCGAGTAGATCGCATGCTCATGATGTCGTAATATTCAATCAATAATTATACACCTATCACACCGGGTGTACTACAAATAGTGTTGGTGTGGTTTCCAACAACACAGAATATGTGCGAGGTTCGTTGTATGCCAGTGTGCTAAGACCGATGTAGGTCTAGCCCAAACCGTGATCATCGCTGACCCCTATCATCGAGGTAGAGCGGCGCTCGATCGATCAAATAATGTCTATTCAATCAACAATTAATTTTGCTCTTGTTTTTTACTCATGTGATTTGTGGAGGTTGGGGCTTCCCCTCCAATGAGATATGTTTGCCTTGTCAATCAAGGACTTGCGAAGGTACAACGGTTGCATGACTAAACAAGCGAAATCAGATGAATGTGGATGTAGATTCCAAACATAATCAATCACAATATCTAACTATTAAGGTGAGATGAACTGCGAGAAGTATCGTGATGGTGAGCGGGACAATGACAATATCGAGAATTACAACAACTAAGGTCGACCCAGTGTATAGTGTAGGAAGATAGGTCCTATAACTAAAAATCTTCCTTCAGATCCGGCACGCAAGCACAAATAGAAGGGAATTACAGCTGTTGGATTAAACTATGAGTCGGTCTGGCGTGGTCGCGAGGACGAACCGATGTTACTCTTAAACTAATTGCCCACGGCTGGTGAGCAGTGGAAAGACTAAGCTAAGATGTTACGCTAAGATAAACATCAACATTACACTGGTAAAGGGTTGTTCTTGAGTTGAGAAACTGAAGTTTTTTTTCGAATTTGCTCATGTTATTTATAACATCTCCCACAAAAGGTTGAAGATAATTAATAGCCCACGATGCACCTCTGTGTGTAACTAGTTGAGAAAGGGCAGTTAACCTTTCTCGATTGTGGCTTGCTTCAGTCAAACATACTTCAGTTCTGACATATCCATAACGGTTATTCGTCCTTATTTGGGGATTGTCTAGCTAACGTGGCATTCGAGGATATTATCTACCTTTTAGGTATTTGGCATACTGGATGAACATGATGTACGTGCTATGTGGAGTAATCTATGTTGTTGATCTAATTAGCCGGATGTTGGTATAAATAATATCTTAAACAAAAGTCATACACCTCTATTTATATACTTCGTCATAAAAAAGCTAAATTGGAAACTAATTTCATTATCTTTTAAATTATGACGGTAACATGCTTTATCGAATTACTATACTCCCTCATAATTAAAATACTTCATTTATACTCTTTAGGCAGGTAATTTCATGTGTAGGATATATGAGACTATAATTATTTTTAGGGGAATGACATTAACTAAATTTATAAGTGAACTATAAACGTCTTATCATAATCTTTAATCGTTTGTCTTAAACATGATTTAATCATAGGTATAAATTTTAATTGTCTAATTATGATAGACACCTATCTACTTTATAAGATTGAATCGAATTTTCTTTTCACAAACTTGATCAATCAAAACTTGTTAAAATATTAACATAATAACATATAAATACTTTTTAAAAATTTATTTATAGTAAAATCTAACTGCCAATTTAATTTGACGCCTTGGATAAGTCCCATGTACATCATCACTGCCATGTGATCGTAAATCGAATCGAATTTTATATTTGCGAACTTGATAAATAAAATCTTATTGATACATTAACATGATAACATATAAATACTTTTTAAAATTTTATCTATAATAAAATCCAACCACCAATTCAATTTGACACCTTGGATAAATCTATGAACATTATCACTATCGTGTGATCATCTACGATCTTCATCTAATCAATCTTCATAATTAGATATTGATTTAGCTATTTTTGTATAATACTTATGACTTATTTGTATGCATGACATTGAGAATGCGTACTAGAGAAGTGTCACATCAATGCAATCTTATCATGTAACATAAAATAATAATGACACAAGAGTTACTTGCAAGATTAACATATCAGCATGAAATTAAATAAGAATCGATTCATTGCTTGTAAGTAATTGGTCTTGTGATCGTGTGACTTAATTCATATATCGAAAACTATAGGGCATTCATAGTCTATACAGTCATCACGCGGGATTCATATGATCAACTGATAATCTATCTCTACTATGATATATAAGCTTGTACAATTTGACTAGGTATGGAGACAATAACTCCAATCTATGTAAGATCTTATCCTGATCATCTCATTAATCATAGTAGAGATATATCTCACATGTACACAAATTTTAATATTTGTATGAGATTTCATCCTGATCATCTTATAAATCAGGGCAGAGGTACATCTCTCTCTCTCTCTCTCTCTCTCTCTCTCTCTCTCTCTCACACACACACACACACACACACATACTCATACTTCAATATACATCACTCATATCATGTATACCTATACAATAGTCTACGCTATGTGAGAAGCGAACAAAGTATTTAATTGATAAATGTTAACCACATCTCATTATGATGACTAATATAAATATTTACATGCACACATTATTATGAAGCAATCACATCCATATATATAAACTCAAATATTAGAAAATTTAAATACAATTCAATGAGTAAATATATACATATGTCAATAACAATATGAAGGGCATACAAAATCTAACATGTACAAGTCACTAGTACACATGCAACCACATATGCTAGCATGACATAAGGATGAAATATTTAAGTCATCCACAAAATAGACCTGACTGTGTGTATACTACAACATAAAGATAAATGTGGTCCACTGGGCAGGTTTTCCATGATATTAGAAATAAAGTAATGGGCTATAAATTTTTTCACAACCGACATTTGTTCAGTTAATAGTGGCCCACCTGACTAGCGGACCAACCGAGTTCTTTGGATGAAGAATCTACATAGCGGTGTTATTAGGGTGGATCACTTAGATATTGCACTTATTTTTCATATTAGTATATGTCATGACCTATTAGCTGACTTATAAATATAGAAATTAGAAAAACTCTTCTTAAATGGGTCACATTTCTAGCTAAGCCCCACCTGCTACACACTCAATTTGGCTTAAACCACCTAAACAAGTGTTTCACTATTTAACTCGCTGGCTAATTTGACCCATTGTCGCACCCTAAATTGGGATCTTAACACTTTGGCCTAACAATTAATGGTCCTGATTCTTTTACATTGCAAATGTGTCGAATGGACTTAAATTGTGTAGTGTGGTACACAACCACTAACTTTGATAGTGTTTTAATGTTGCAAAGCTCGGGCTCATGTTTAGTGCTTACACATTATATATTTTCTCCTAATTCACACTACCTTCCCCTACAATTAACAATTAATTTGGACTAATTAAGTTTGTCTTTGTGTTATAGGTGATTTGAGAGAGATCTGATGAAATTCAAGCCAATGGACATGATTTAAAACCTAAAAGAAATAAAGTCGAAGAAGCAAAGAACTTAGAAGAAATAAAGTCAAAATAGCTGAAAATGGTCAGAAATACAAAGCTCTAAAATTCAGAGTTAGAATAACAAAAGTCATGAAATTCAGGAAAATAACCCCTAAAATTCAGAGTTAGAATAACAAAAGTTATGAAATTCAGGAAAATAACCCCGGAACATACTGAACAGTTTCTGAATCTGTAGATCGATCGACATAATTTGTTGATCGATCAATGGACCTGTCAATTGATCGATAAAATTTGTAGATCGATCGACCGACAAAACTTTGAATTTCACAAATTTGCTTCTGGATGTTTTTGCACATTTATGATCAATTAATTGATGGATCAATTAACAGAGTCGGTGCTTGCGAAACTTCATGACTTTCTAAGGTGGTGCAGATTTTTTATATATAAAGAGGCCTCTATACTTGTTTAAAACATCTAGAGACAAAAGGAGAAGGATAAGAGATTGATGGTAGATTGATGTCATGTCATTTTTTTTAGTTTTTTTGTTCTCCTTAGCTATGTCTGGCTAATCTCTTAGCTCTAGCTAAAAGGTGAAACTTCTAGTTATTCATGATGTCGTAGTTCTTTTATTCGAATTTATGGTTTGATTGATGAATAATCAATTGGTTTTTATTTGAATAAAAAGGTAGTTTTAGTTTACTTTGATCAATTGTCGACTCCGGATATACTTAATGCTTAGAAAGGTTAATATTGTTTGCTTATCTATTTTGTAAGGAACTAATCTATAAAATCCCTTGATTCATCGTAATATAAGGATACATTTAATGCTTTGTGTTAACGTTAAATCACGTCACCAGATATTGATCATGGACCAACTTGAATCTTAGCCGTCTGATCGAAGATTGAAGATGAGAGGCTTTGATTGAAAGAACCTGCAAATATCACCAAGGGTTAGGACGACTGCTGGGGGTGCCGACTGATAGCCCTCTGATGCTTAAGTTAGTAATGGTGGAAAGAATCCTTAAAGGGATATCTGTATTTTTGTATATCATACCTTTGTTTGTAGCATGAAGGGTCTTTTATAATGTATATCCTTGCCATATTTGACTAGGATTCTGATTCTGTCGACATTTGATCTCCTACGCAGTATGGGTTACAATTATGGCTAAATATGTGATTGCCTTGAAGAGATAAGTGAGAATATCTGCGCAGCACAGATCTTTCATAGTAATTTTCGCAAGCCAAATCCCATGACTTGCAGAATATGTTAACCGAATGTCGAGTATTCGAAGAGGAGAGTTCGAGAGACAGCGTTCAATAATAATCAAACGTGATGTTATGACGAATGCTTAATAACGATCGTTCGGGTATCAAAGAGGACCGACCACATTGTAAGTATATGGGACCTGATTCTAATAAATAGTCAAGCGCTTCATCGGGTTTAAGGGTATTGAGGTAATTCGTCAATGTTGACCAACTCTGTTAGCTAAGCGCTTTAGCGGTCGGACGCTTTGCGAAAATAGAGAATGTCAGTATGTGCTCGTGCATCGCCTTTAACCGTACAATTTTGAGATCATCCCATATTAACCGATAACACTCTGGATTCCCTTCAATCAGTAACTTGGTGCTTCGTATAGGAATTAATTGAATTGAAGTTCATATCTATTTTGGTTTATGAATGCTGAATTAACCGCTCTATCATACGGTTGGATAGGATATGAGTTCGATTCCAGTTAAATTATCTAATTGAATCAAGTGAATTAAACATTATAAATAATTAGAATTAGATCATTTGAAACCCTAATGTTTGTTTTCATTAAATTTTTCTTTACAATTAAATCTACATATCATTAATTCAGTTTTAGTTTAGTTTTAAACTTTAGATAGCCTTTGAGTGTTTAAACCTATAAACTTCCTCGTGGATTGACCTCGGTCTCATTGAGTTATTATTACGTTGTGATCCTATATTTAAGATTGAGCTCATCTTATTCTCCTTTTGTCTCTAGATGTTTTAGAACAAGTGTAGATGCTTCTTTATATAGCAAAAACCTGTACTGCCTTATAAAACTATGAAGTTTCACAAGCATTGCCTTTATCGATTAATTGATTGATCGTAAATTTCATCAATCGATCGCAAATGTGCAAAAATATCCAATAGTAAATCTGTGAAATTCAGGATTTTGTCGATCATTTTACAAATTCTGTCGATCAACGGACAAGTCCGTCGATCGATCTATAGATCAAAAAATTGTTCAGCAAGTTCAAGGTCATTTCCTGAATTTCAGGACTTAAGGGCTTTTTTTTTTAATACCTTTTTCAACTCTTTTAACTTTATTTTTTCAAAGTTCTTCACTTCTTCAACTTTATTTCTTTTGGGCTTTAAATCATGTCCACTTGCTTGAATTTCATCGGGCCTCTCTCAAATCACATGTTAAATGAAAACGAACTTAATTAGTTCGAATAAACCATGAACTGCAAGGGAAAGCAGTGTGAATTAGGGAGAAATATATAATATTTAAGCACTCAACACCTCACCATGAGTTATGCGGTATGTTTGCACTTTCTGTTGGTCTCAATTTAATCAAGTTTAGCCACACGTGTGAGCGAGGGCCTGGATTAGATATTTGTGTGTGAGTATGACGCACGGGGTGCTAGAGCCTGCTTGACTCAAGGGTTGATTGAATT
Source organism: Liriodendron chinense (assembly GCA_003013855.2). Lineage (NCBI taxonomy): Eukaryota > Viridiplantae > Streptophyta > Magnoliopsida > Magnoliales > Magnoliaceae > Liriodendron > Liriodendron chinense. Next base: position 7,442,362 of record ML058445.1, on the reverse strand, counting down.
GTTGGTGTCCCCTACACCGAGGTCGACAGATTGTAGACTAAACACTAGATTCAAGGTCCTCTCAACCATCCGTATTGTGCTCTGTTCAGGCGATTTTTGAGAGGATAGGAGGCTAAGCCTTCTGAATGATTTCTTTTTACCTTATGACAATAGACGTGAGCTTATAACTTAAGAACTTTTTCTCTCACCAACTTTTAGTTCAATATTTTTCAAATGAACAAGCATATACAAGCAAATAAAGAGAGGCAAAATGTTATCAATTTCATCAATATATATAAATGATGCTCATTATAATCAACAAGTCACACGACAACCAGATAATAATAAACGAGAACATGAAAAATGAAGGATAAATACCTGATATGCATATTAGAACAGACGATCGAGACGAGTGTGATCAACTAAATCAGAACTTATGTGATAGCAATCTACAACTTAAGATTGCAAATAAATAAATTTACTCGTAACGTACTGTTATAGGAGCCGCTAGGCAATAATTATTTAAAAAGTAGGCTAGGTTAGGAAAATAAAGATAAATCAAATGTAAAAGACAATTAAAGTGGTGTGATAAACTAAATCAAAACTTATATGATCACAATCTACAACTTAAGGTTATAAAGAATTAAATTTACTCTTAACGTGTTATTGCGGGAGCTGCTAGGCAGTAGCTATTTAAAAAGTAAGCTAGGCTAAGAAAAGAAAGATAAATGAAATGTAAAAGATAGTTTGTCGTGTTTGGTGTTGGGCCTCTAGCTCTTTTTCGATTGCTCCCTTATAGATCGTCGAGGTGGTGAAACCCTCACTAGGGTTTCCTTGTTAGTTCCATATCCTTCGTGCTCATGTCATTGCATTGGTGTAGACACCCCACCTTCGGCTATAAAGTTGGTTGAGATGGTTAAATGGATGGAGGTCCATACCACCAAACCCTAAATCCAAACTCAATTAAACTCACCCTTGTAAGCCCCAATATATAGCCTAACTCAAGCCTAAACCTAGTCAACTCAACCCTAAACATTAGCCCAAAAAACCACCAATAAGAAAAATCAGTTCAAAATTTCCTAAAAAGTCAACTTTATGAGTTAACTCGCTGAGTCAAATCGTCGAGTCAACTCAATGGGTCAGTCCAGCCCTTACACTTAGTCAACTCACCTTATTAGTCCATCTTTAAAACCCAGTCAACTCACGTAGTTTCAATCCACAACTTCGGAGCAACTCTGAACCTCTTAGGTTCGGAGTTCGTACGCAATCAAATTTATTTACGAGAACTGTCATCCTTCGTAGCTATAAATACCCCGCCCTTCTTTCGTTTCTATCATCCCTCAACCTCCAGAAAAATCTGAAGGATCCACTTCCCCTCTCTCCAGCTCGAGAGCTCTGAGTCCATCTCTACCTCCTTTAGCTCATTCCTCCACTAAGGAGAGCCCGAGTGCGAAGAGTCCAGCCCAGGTCCTACCCAGCCTGACCTTGTTCAAGCCTCTCAAGCCACCTAAGTCCCAATCTTAGCCCTCGAAGCTAATCCTTGCGATACCTCCGTCCATCCAGCTACTCTTACACTAGCATCATCTCATTCGCATCTAGCATAAGTGCAACATTCCTTATTCTTCCAACCCTTTGCTTATCATTCTACTACAATCACTTGATCAGGTCTTAGCGTATGCTCTGAGGCTCGCCGACTTGTTCAGAACTTGTCTATCATAAACTCTGACCGGTTAAATACACATCATGTATATCGTATAAAACACCTGTCAGTTCAAGCGTATGTTTTAGGCTTGCCATTCCAATTGGAACATGCCCGTAAAAAACTCTTACTGTTCAGACCCATATTAATGCATTATATCATTCACGAGAATGTATGAGGAATAGTTCAGACTTTCAAATTTTAGTTAGATTCTATGAAGTAAAGACCGCACTTCGGTACGGGCAGAATGGGTGCCTAACACCTTCCCACCCTGTAATCGTGATCCCTTACCTCGAATTTCTAACCGCAGATAAAAATGAGTCATTTTAAAGGAATGAATCTTTGAATTTCCATTCTCTAACGTTTTTACAAGGTCTAGCCGACTGTAGATTCGAAGTAATTGGCTTGTGGCGACTCTGGTCTTATACAAATATATCTAAACATATCCAATGAAATCCAACGATAACACGACAAGAAAAAACATTTGAGAAAGAGGCAAGCCCGTGGCAACGACGATTCCTGCACCCCCGAAAAAGGGAGAATTGCGAAAAGGCGAGCGTCCACAATTGGATATGAGAATCTCTTTGATTGCTCCAGAACTAGCGACTTGGATTGGGACGAAGGATTCAGGTTAGATTCAGACTCCCTGGTTTCTTAAAGTTTTTGTTTTTTTTATATAGTTAATCCGTTGTGAGGTGTCCATGATCCATAAGGGACCAAGTCCAGATCTAATAAGATTCATTTGTTGAGGTGGACAAATCTGGGCCTAAATCTGAATCACTCTTAGCCACTTCACATCTCTGGTGACGGTCTACTGAATGGATTGGGCTAGATGTCACAAAAAGATATGTGATAGTCTAGATCAGGTTTCATTTAGCATTTTCGCCATTCATCGCGGGGTGGTTTGGATGCTAGGAACGATAAAAGGGCATGATCCACCAAATCCTAACCCCCCAGGTCCTTGATCGATATGCAATTGTAGGGGTAGCTGGGTACCTCCTTTGTATCTTCTTATCTTCAGATTGTTGGGCGGACTGGATCTTACCTTCTCATCTAGCTCTCTCATTGGCTCTGTCCTAATCAAAGGACAACTATGGATTAGTTGATGGGTCTCCTTTACCAACCTAGACTCGATTTCAGACCGGGTTGGCTTGGGCATGGGTTCGATCCCATGATGTTTAAAACCTTCTCGAACATTATAGCTCCTCCGAACATCTCTATTTTGGAAGGACCATGAGAGACGACCTCACCGAGGAAATCATGATTGGATTTGTAATACATGTTCTCTCGGTGGGTCTCTTATAGACACACCTAGTATGTTTCCTAATAAATGGGCACGTTAATTGTGGCCACATGGCATATGATGATTCGCCCTTTTGAAGGTGTAGGTAAAGGTTTGTGCCTTCGCATTAATATTTAAATGTGTATTTTCAAAAGAAACGTGAACGCTTATGATTACGTGGTGTCGACACATCGCAATGTTTGATTGGCTCATCGCCAGGCATCGAAAATAGATGTAAATGCCTTCCATCACGAGCCCTTAGGCAGATCCAAAACTTAGAAGAAGCACACTACACAGTGGGATAATGATGCCACTATTAAATCTTCTTAGGGCCCATCATGATATATATTTGCCAACCAACTTGTTCATAAGGTCACATGGACCTTTATGAAGGAAAACAAAAATATTAGCCTGATATAAAACTTCAATGCCCCTAAGGAGTTTTCAATGGCAGATGTTCATTCCCCATAGCTTTATGTGGTGTGGTCCACTTGAGCTTTGGATCCGCCTAATTTTTGGGCTCATAGCCTAAAGTGATTTGAAAAAAAATGGCTAGACGACGTGGATATAACAAATACATCATGGTGGGCCTGCAAAACTTTGCCACGTCAACACATCACCCAAGTCGGTGGTGTGTGCCACGCTACGCCATCCGAGTCATTCAGCTACTATGCTGTTGAGGAAAGCGGATTGGCTAGTGCACCCTACACCACCTACTTGGCTGGTCATCAAGTTCTGTGGGCCCCACTAAGAGGTATGTGTTGTATCCAAAGCGTATGCTCATTTTGTGAGATTGTTGTAAGGATTTATATTAAAAAAGAGATAGAGCCAAAGCTCAAGTGGACCACATTGCAAAAGGCAGTAGAGATTGAACGTCTACCATTGAAACCTTCTTGGGGTCGCAAAAGTTTTGGATCAATCTTATATTTGTTTTTACCCTTCATCCAGGTTCGTGTGACCTTATGAACAATTTGGATGACAAATAAACATCATGTTGGGCACTAGGAAAGTTTTAATGGTGAGAATCATTGTCCCCACTGCCTTTTGTGGTGTAGTCCACTTGAGCTTTGGATATGACTCATTTTTTGGATCATGCCCTAAAATGATCTCGCCGAATGAATTGATGATGTAGATATATTAAACACATCATCATGGGGCCCATAGAACCTTAATCTTCTTCAGATCGTTCGTATGTTCATAGTGCTCGAGGATTGATGCTCTCCTCTACGTGCATCATGTACCCACACCAGCAAGGAGCTCGGATTAGGTACTACCCCCGTGTGTGCAAAGCTCAAGACATGCTAGACATGGCACGTGTGTGACACGTTGGTATTGGTGGAGAGCTCAGAAAGGGCCCACAAACCGCTGTTTACTGATGTGATGAGTTTCTTCTGACAACATACTCTCCACCAATGCAGACGTGCTACGTACTAGCTTGTCCTGAGCTCTACACATGCTAGGGTAGTACCTAATTTGCACTCACCAACGAGGTAATTGATGTAGGGTTAACTAGGCAATTCACTTCCACTATTGAGGTGGGGAGCGGATTAGCTGTTACTTGGTGGGGCCCACCTTGATGTATTTGTTGTATATACAAACCGTCCATCTGTTTTTTTTTTCATCTCATTTTAGGATGCTATCTCAAACCTTAAGAAGATCCAAATCTCAGGTGGACCATACCATTAGAGACGGTGATGAATGACCATTAAAAACTTCTTATGGCCCACGAAAGTTTTGGATCAAGCTGATATTTGTATTTTGCCTTCATCCATGTCTTCTTGACATTATCAGCAGGTCCCTTTGAAAATTTTAATGGTGAGGCACTCAATCACCACTGTTCCTGTGGTGTGGCCCAACTGAGATTTGGATCTGCTTAGTTTTTAGAATCACATACTAAATTAGGCTGGATAAATGGATGGACGGCGTGGATATACAACTCATGATCAAGGTGGGCCCTACTGTCACTAAGGTGTTAAGCTGGTAACAGCTAATCCGTTCCCCCTACGTCCCTCTTAGTCCTCCCTTTGTCCAATAAGAACTTGCATGAGGTCCGGCCTTTGTGCAGTCCTCAGTTCGAAAAAGCGGGGCCCATGCTTCAATAATCATGACCCTGTTCTATTCATTCCATAATGGACATGGAGAATGAACAAGTACTTCCTCAATTGAAAGACACGAAATTCTAGGCTTTTTATTTTTATTTTTTAGTTGAACATGGACTTTGGTATATTTTTATTCTTACCCGCATATTTCTTGACCACAAATAATAAAGCCACGATAGTTTTCTCGACCATAACTTTCTGATACGCTTCATCTATAATGAGATTCAACATTCCAATGGTCTGGATTACTGAATAATGGGCCCACCTATGCAAAACGATCAGGGGCGTATATCCTCTTGAGTCCTTCTCCATCCATATTTTATTTCGGTGACCGAATGCGACCCAAATCCAACTGAATTGGTCCCGACGTATCTAAAGCGACTACGTCGCAGCAAACCTTATACCCACCGCCCCATGGGACCGGATTACGTGCCGCCGCCGGCTCACCCAAGACAATACGTCCCTTACTGTAGGGCCCATCTTGATGTATGTATTAAATATCCACGCCGTCCATCCACTTTGCCATATCAATTTAGGCGTGATTCAAATCTCAGGTGGACCATACTTTTTTTTCCCCTTAGTCCAGGTTTGTGTGGCATTATCAACAGGTTCGATGGTAAATAGACATTAAGGTGGGATGCGGATTGCCTGCGAAAGCCTTTTGCATCTACTGCACAAGGAATCTGGGTGGGGCCCAATGTGAGGTTTGTGAGAAATCTACGCCGTCCAACCGTTTTGTGAGATCATTTTAGGCGTTGCAACCAAATTTGAATGGGATCCAAAACTCAAGTGGGCCGCACTAAAGCAAAAGGTGTGTAGGGAAATTCTTACCGTTGAAACATCTATGGGATCCACAGTGATGGTTATATACCATCCATACCGTTCATAATGTCATTCCCACTAAGATGAATTGAAAACACAAATATTATCCTGATTCGAAACTTCTATGGCCCACCAATATTTCAAATGTGGAAGTTCAATAGTCATGTTTTCAGCCTACCTAAGTCTTGGATCTATTAAATTTTGGTTGCAACGCCTAAAATAATCTCACAAAACGGTTGGACAGTATAGATTTCTCACAAGAAGTTTTTAATGGTCAATCGCCACTGTTTCCTGTAACGTGGCCTATCTGAGATTTGGAACTTCTTCATTTTTTGCATCATGCCCTAAAATGAACTTTCAATACGAATGGATGGCATGGATGTAATCACATACATCACAGTGGCCCCACACTCAGGGGTCTCACCAACCTCGGGTCGATATGGAGTCTCGCCTAATCCTGGGCGAACGCATGTGAACCACCGCACTCTGCCTGAGCGTAACCGGCAAACGGCAGGTACTCCACAGTCTCCAAGGGTTACCGGAACGAAATCTTAGTCCTTCCAACTGCCAAACGCTGGGTCATGTGGATCCGTGTAAGACCCACTTTAGGAGGCGCTGCCAATATTGACAGGCGATGGACGGTTCACTTCTTTCCGATAAAGGGAAGTGGATCGGGTGGTGATACAACCCCACACGGTATAAGGCCCACCGTAATGCATGTGTTTTATGAAAGCCGTTGATTTTGTCAACTCATTTTAGGGACGCGGATTAGGTGCTACCTCCACAGGATGTAGCTAGAGACGTGCGGTCCCTCTATGGGACCCATCATGATATACGTGTTTTATCTAAGCTGACTATCTATTTTGACAGCTTATTTTAGGGCATGAGTTCAAATTGGAGGTAGATCAGGGCTCAAGTGGACCACACCATAGGAAACAGTGAATATTAAGTTCTTACTTTTGAAAATTTCTTAGGAGCTATACGAGTTTTGAATCAAGCTGATATTTATGATTTCCCTTTATTCAGGTCTATATGAGTGTCTTAATAGGTTGGATGGTTAATAAGCATCACCGTGGGCTGTCAAAATGGATGTACAGCTTAGAACATATCCTCTGACAAGACCGTCCGTCTCTAGCTGTGTCTTGGTGAGTAGTACCCCATCCACACCTCTAAAAATAAAGCAGATCAAAGCTCAAGTGGACCACACTACAAGAAACGGTGGTGATTGAATGCCCACCTGTAAAAATTTGTTGGGGAGCTGATATTTGTGTTTTCCCTTAACGGAGGTTTGTGTGGATTTATATGAGCTGGCAAAATAAATGGACGGCGTTGTTATAAAACACATGTCACGGTGGGCCTCACAGCGCTTGACACTACCTAGCTGGGTAATGCTGGTTCACCACCTAATCTGCTTCTATTTGGAAAATCTCTTGAAGAGGGCTGCATCCTGCATGCATATCTTGTAGTTAAAAATGATCTCTTGGTATACCCAAAAGATCATTTTTGGGCATACCACATTAACCTATACACAACTATGAGGTCCAATCTCCTTTAGAGTGGACCACGTTAACCTATACACAACTATGAGGTCAACCTCCGTTGCCCCACCGTGATCTATGGCACACATTCATCCCATCAAGTAGATGCATCCTTCCATGGTGGGCCACAGGCCTAAAAATCAGCTCAATCCATGACTTAGGTGGGCTACATCATAGACAACAGTTGAAAGTAGATATCTACCCAACGAAACCTTCGTCATTGTTTATATGGCCCACTGAGATGTGGTTCAGATATCCAAGTTATCTATTTTGTGTGTCATACTTGGATGAGGGGGTCATATCGGGCTTCGGCGTATGCAAAACTTAGGCCGACCTAAATAAGTGCTTTTAAAGGCCTTAGGCATAATTTCACGTAGTTTCAAATGGTGTCACCTACTTGAGTTCCGAACATAAGTGATTTTTGGCATATCCACCAAATGCACCGTGTGGATATCCAATATACAGTGGATTGCTTAACTTTTAAGCATCTGACTAGTTCTGTGTGAGAACCCACTGTGATGCACTTGTTTATCCACGCCATCCATCCATTTTGTAACTTCATGCTAAAGTATGGGCAAAAAAATGAGGCATATCCAACACTCTAGTGGACCACACGGAACAGTAAGCTTGGTTGTATAAAATGCACACAACAGTAAATGCAAATTGCATTAAATGTAAGAATCATCCTTGGTGTGGTCCACTAGTGTTGTATCTTCCTTAATTTTGGGCCCATACCTTAACATGATGTTAAAAAAGGGGTGAACGATGTGGATAAATGGATACATTAAGGTAGGACCTCACACAAATCTAATCGGATACTTAAAGGTCTGACAAGGGGTTGGACACATCCCTTTTTAGACATGACTTGGGCGTTAGATGAGTCGCCTTATGAGCTTAGATGGCTAATTGTTTTAGCCGGATCCAAAAATTAAGTGTGGTCTAGCAAAGTGAGAAGCAAATCAAAGGCTTAGGGGTTTTGACTTCACCATGGCCTATCCAAATTTTAAATCCAATCAAAGAATTAGCCCAAGGTTTCATGAGGTGGCTCGTCTAGCGAATTGTCTGGATTTTGTGTCCACGTTACATGTCTAAAGTTATTCTTATGAGAATTGATTCTTAGGAGTAGAGCTGTACACGAGTCGAGTAAGTTTGAAAAACTCGCTCAACTCACTTGAAAAATGCTCATCTCGACTCAAATCGGAAGTGAGTTTGAGCTGAGTCGAGTCAATTTTTCGGTACTCAAATGTGTTTGAGCGAGCCTCGAGACTCTTTTCAAACCCTAACCCTAACCCCCCCCCCCCCCCCCCCCCCCCCCCCCCCACCCTCTCTCTCTCTGAGCTCGATGGTCAATCGGTCACCCCTGCTGCCCTGTCCACTCCACGCAGGCCACTCACTAAGCTACCCTGCCTGATTTCAGCCTACCACCCCCGATCTCAGTTGGCCCCACCTGCCGTTCGACATCGACTACCCCTTGTTCTCACCTTGCTCCCCTCGATGCCAGCCACCCTCTGATCTCACCTAACCCGCTTGATGCCGGCCACCTCTGATCTCACCTTGTCCACTTGATGCCGGCCACCCCCAATCTCACCCTGTCCGCTCGACGCTGGTAAGCTCAACAAACATTGCTTGAAAACACAAACTCAAACTCAACTCGAAAGAATCGAACTCAGACTCGGCTTGAAAACTCGAACTCGCTCGGTCTGCTGACCGAGCAGGGGTAGGTGGGTTTGAATTGAGCACCGAACAGGGGTGATGCTCGATTTGACTTGACTTGTGTACAGCTCTACTCAGGAGAGCTTATATATAAAGAGGGAGAGAATGTATATTGAGAGAGAGGAATGCTCACGTAGTCATTGATGACTCATGAGCACTTTTTGAGAACTCATTAGATATGATGTAAGCCTAAAATATGAGCTGACTATGTGATGCAACATCTTGAAAACCCATCAGGGCCCAACTTTCAACTTGGTTTAGAACTTTGGTGAGCCATGGAAAAAAGGAAACAATTTCATCCCTTGACTTGCCACTCTCTCTACATATGCCAGGGACACTAAAATTGTGGATCATGTTGAAAGTTGGGCCCTTAGGTTTTTTTGAGTGCTTCATCACATGGACAAATTAGATTTTGGGCTTACATCATGTGTGATGAGTCTTACAAGTTCCTTGTAAGAACTAGTGTGCTGTCTCTCTCTATGTATATATAGGGAAATGGTACTATGAGGTCGAGTTGTGTGGGCCCCACCGTGATGCGTTTCAAACATCAACACCGTGCATTTGATGGGTCCCCTTTAGGTTATGGGATACCTAAAAAACCAGCCATATAGGGAACTCAAGTGAGCCATACAATCTAAACCATGTGAAGACATGCCTAAAATATCTAAAATCACTTGGTGGGGCCCACCTGAGTTTTTGGATGTGCTTGAAACCTGGTGTGAACCTTCGTAGAAGTGGAACACGCATAATGGATCGGCTGGATTTGCGAACCACATCTCGGTGGGCCCAATCAACGATCATGAAGGTTTTAATGGGTGGATGACCCCTCCCAACTGTTGTTTGTGGTGTGGCCTGTCTAAGTCATGGATTGATCTGAGTTTTTATCCTGTGGCCCACCATTGAATGGTGCATCTATCTGATGGAATGGTGTTTGAAACACATCATGGTGGGGTCCACACAGCTCGACCTCATGGGAAGTTCCCATGAGGTCGTACCATTCCCCCCACACACACAGAGACAGATATATATACATATATCTGTCGAGTATTAAAGCTTACTCGGGCAAAACCGTTAATGGCAGCTGATACTTTAGCATGTCCATGTCTACGTTGTACAGGCCATACGATTAAATGGAGAACTTTTATACTCCGATGTGATGGACGATAAACATTCATTAAAAATTGCTTGGAACCTACAAAAGTGGAATTCAAATAATTTAAATTAAACTATTTAATAGTACGACGCCCAGTTTGGATGTATGGTGGGCCAAGACAGTACTCTTATTTTGTCATCTCATCATTGGCTTAGCGAACATTTATTCAACGGTTAAAAACGAAAGATGTCCACGATTCAGAGGTTAGGATTGCTCACCCAATCTAATACTTGGACCGTGGCTTATCGAAAGTAGGCTCCACAACTTAGTCCGTTTAGTCTGAGTCAATCTATGCCGCGCGTACAATTTTTTAGTGCAAGCGTTTAAAGCGTGCAACAGTATCCAATCTTCCCAAAGAGGATTGATAGCTTACGAACCTGGCATTTCACAGGAAGCTCCTGCACTGGGAAGCTATGTAAGCCCACTGTGATATTTGTGAGAAATCCATCCCATCCATCCGTTTTTAGAGCTGATTGTAGGCCATTTGATTAAAAAAAAAAATGAATCCAAAACTCAAGTGGGCCACACAGAGAAACGGTGGGGATTGAACAGCCACCGTTGAAACATTCCCATGGCCACAAAAGTTTGGTACGGGCAAATTTTATTTTTTATTTTTTAAATTTTTTTAAATTTTTTTTCAGTTCATCCAAGTGGAAATGACCTTACAAACGGTTTGGATAGCATATAAACATCAAGTTGGAGCCCGAGGAGCTTTCAACGGTAGGCATTTCTTTCCCCAATTTTCCTTATAGTATGGATCCACCTCATTTTTAATACATGTCCCACTGAGGTTGCAAAACGGATGGACGGGGTGATTTCTCACAAACATCACGGTGGCCCCACATAGCTTCCTAATTCCTGGGGAGTTTTGGGGAGGCGGATTTCCTGCGAAAGCCTTGCGCAGGAAGTTCCTGCACTGGGAACCAAGGTGGGGCCATGGTGATTTTTTTGATAAATCCACCCGTTCATCCATTTTGGGATCTCATTTTAGGACATCTCATTTTAGGACATGAGAAAAAAAAAAAATCGCATCCAAGACTTAAGTGGGCCGAAAAACGTGAGGATCGAACGTCCACAGTTGAAATATTTGTGGAGCCACAGGGTTTTCGAATCAGGATAATATTTGTGTTTCCAGTTCATCCCAGTATTAGTGACGTTATGAACGGTATGGATGTCATATAAACATCACTGTGGACCCAGGGAGGTTTCAACGGTAGTAATTTCCCTACCGACCTTTTCCTTTAGTGAGGCCCACTTGAGTCTTGGATCCGGCTCATTTTTGGTTTCATGGCCTAAAATGAGCTCGTTTTAGGACGGGGTGGATTTATCAAAAACATCACTGTGGATCCCCACCTAGGTTCCCAGCGCGCAGGAACTTCCTGCGCAAGGCTTTCGCAGGAAATCCGCGTTGCAAGATCCAAGCTTTTAAACAATGGTTACGTCTTCTTCGTCAAGAAAGCAGACAGTTTCCACTCCCCAGGGGGGCCACAGTGTATGAAGTAAATATCTGACCATCCATTTGTTTTATATGTTCTGCCCCTCAATCACACGCGTTGAATACTGGCAGGTTTGCACGCGTGTGAATGGAAGCGGATTTCGTAGCGAGTAAACTCTCTGGGGCCACCATGATTTATCTATTTCATCCACTCCGTCCATCTATTTTATCAGATAATTTGAAGTCTTAAGCCCAGAATTAAGCATATCCAAATCACCACAGGAAACAGTGTGAATCGAATGTCTACCGTTGAAAAATTCATGAGGGCCACATAAGTTTTGAATCAAGATGATATTTATTTTTACCCTTCATTCACGTCTTTGTGATCTTATGAACAGGTTGGATGACAAATAAACATCACTGTGGGTTCTAGGAAGTTTTCAACGGTGGAAATCATTATTACCACTGTTTCATCTTTTGTTGTCTACTTGAGATTGGCATATGTTTCAACTTTGGGATCAACCCCTAAAATGATCTGGAAAAACGAATGGACGGAGTGGATAAACGATGGGTCCAACAGAGTTTACTCAGTACGATAAAGCGTACTGAGTTACTCAGTACGCAAACCGATTTCCGTGTTAATGGATTGGTCTCCCACACGCGCACCAGATCTTCAAAAGCGAGGAATCCGCGTTCTTCGTCTCCGTCTTTTTATTTTCTCTTCTTCCATTTTCAAACGAAAAGATCCTTCTATTTCTTTTCCTCGCGCCTTTTTTTTTATTCCCTTTCTTCTCTTCAATTTCGTGGAATTCAATTTCCACGAAATTCTTGGGAATTCGATTCTTCTCCTCAAGATCTCCGTTTCTGCAGAGAAGATCGTACGATCGAAGATGAACATCTTCGCGAAAAAGCCCACCGCAAAAGGCACGTGATCTAATTCTCACACCCTTTCTCTTCTTTCAGATAATAATTATAGAATTCCACGCCTTTTTTTTTTCTTCAAAAATTCAGTCTCATTTCTTGCAATCTTACATTCGACTTTCATATTCATTGAATTTATGGTTCAACTGGTTTTTCTGAGATTTGTAGGGTTTTTCACCAACACATTCGATTGATTTATCTCTCTCTCTCTCTAAAAAAAATAAAAAAAAATCGATTGAGTTGTTCTCTTTTTCTTATTTTTGATTTTGTTACTTGATTTCATTTCAGAGGCGATTCGATCGAGCAAGAGAGAGATGGCCAATGCAACGAGAGGTATCTTCTACTCATCTTGAAATCTGAAATTCGGATTTTTTATTTTTTTGGGAATTTTCAAGAAGTAGATTTTGATACATTCTTTTCAGTGCTTACGAGTCTTTGAGGATTCTTCTTCTTTTTTTTTTTTTAACGCTTGATTTGTGTATCCTTAATTTGCCACGAATTAGATTTTGAATGTTAATACAGGGGAGTAGAGAGGTAGTTATCAGGTGGGGCCCACCCGGTAACAGTGCTTGCATGATTAGGATTAGAATCTCACTTGTGGGGATGCTCACATGTTAGAATCGAATGCGTGAGTGTGATCAGGTACATTCATCAGGTGGTTCCTATCTTATGCGTGCCCTGGCTGAAATATCAGGCCAATCCATTCATCTAGGCCCTGCTGTAAGTGATCTGTGATAGGGAAATCTCATTGCTAGGACAATCTTAATAATCTGATTAGCGACCTGCAAATTGACAGTAGAAAAAATGTCTTAGCAACAGAAAACACTGAACTGGAAAAGCCCACTGATTGAGCCGGCAGGAATGTGAAAGCCATCCGATTTTCAGGGAGTGGCCCATCGAAGTTTGGACCCACCCAAAATATAAGATCTACATACTGCTGCTTACAGGCTAGAAAAGCTCTTGCTGACAATGATGACTCCTCTGAATGCTTCCGCTGCATAGTGGAGCTCAAGCGGTGATAGAGCCTAGTTGGTGGTTTTGGCTGAGCAGTGTGATACCCTTTGATACCCAGATACACCTCATGTGGGCTCATGCAAAAGCAGATCGAGAGATATTTCTGTTCATTTGGCACAAAAAAATGTTGGTTTCTCATGAGAAGGGAGTTCTGATTTACGGCATCTGGGTTTTTGGAAAGGCAAGTCGGTCATCATTACATCTTTGATAGGGGTTGATGGCGACTTCTGATATGGGAGCTTGAATGGTTGTTACAGCTCATTAAGGTAGATAAACAACCCATGGACTATGGTAATAATATGCTTTCTTAGAATCAACAAGAATTCCAGGCAGCTTCTATCATTTTCTTCAGGTTGGGGATTATGGCCGCATTTCATTTGGGCAGAGATTGTGCATGTCGCGTGAATGAATACATGTTATTAACCATGTGGAACAAATGTATATATTCTATTAAATCACGAAATAGACCGTTCTGGGAAGTTAGGCGCATCATCATCTCTGTTATTCTTGCTGTCGCTGATGCCATGGCGTGTTGTATTATTCTAGTTTTCGTTGCTGTTATGCCTATGAATCTCAAAGAAGTGATCTTTTATGGAGAAGAATTTGCAAAGAATTTTCTTCTAACCCTGTATTTTTTTTTTCCTCAAGTCACTACCCTTTCATGAATTTCGGATGTGAGGCAAATTCGATGCTTATACCAAGTTTCTTATTTTTTTGTCATGTTTCAGGGATCGAGAGGGAGATTGGAGCATTGCAGCTAGAAGTATGTCAAGAACTTTGGATTGAATTTTGATACAAGGTCATGCATTCCTAGGTTACTTTTAGATCGGATTGGATTTAATTTAAGCTATCATCATGACAGGAGAAAAAGCTTGTTGCTGAAATAAAGAGGACTGCCAAAACTGGAAATGAAGTGGGTTTTTGTTCATCTTTGCTTGATTAGCAGATTGTGCTTCTCCTTTCCTAGGAGGCGAGGAGTGTCTGTCAGTTGAATCCATTGTCTATTGTTATGAAATGCTTCTCTTGTTTCAAATGAAGGAGTGCTAACTGCATTTTTGTTTCATTTACAGGCTGCAACTAAAATTTTGGCCCGTCAACTTATCAGGCTTAGGCAACAAATCTCTAATTTGCAAGGTAGTCGGGCTCAGATGCGAGGTATAGCAACTCACACGCAGGTGAACCAACACTACCTCTCTCAGTGGGTTTGCTGTGAGATTGACTTCTTTTTTTTCCTGGATGTGATTGTTTGCTTAAATGGTTTTGTTCAATCCATCGCAGGCAATGCATGCCAATACTTCAGTTGCTAATGGCATGAAAGGTGCAAGTAACGCGATGGCAGCCATGAACAAGGTCTGGAAACCACAAACACACGCACACACATTAATTGAAGGCTAAATTTAGATCCCTTTAATATTCCATGCTCTATGACTCGAAAGAAATTACCTTTGTTACAATGGACATGTCTAGTGGATATTTTGTTGGTGTCTAGGCTTCAGTAACCATAAAGATCTGGCCTAAAGTTGTGACTTCATCGTTTTTCTCATGTCTCCTTTTTCCTTGCACCTGACTAAACTATCTAGAACTTATTTTCAGCAAATGGCACCTGCAAAGCAAATGAAGGTGATGCAGGAATTTCAGAAGCAATCAGCACAAATGGATATGACAGTAAGATATTATCTTTTATTTCAATTGTGAAATACTGCTGTGTTGTTACTGACAAATGACAATGTCAAAGTCCCATGGAAGTTTATTCTACTGTTCTGTAGCAGTTACCATTCATTGGGTTACATTCATGTGTGAGTGGTGTCTCCTAAAAAACATGTGTGAGTGGAGTTGCCTTTGCACGAGATAACCAAACTGAAGCTCCATGCCTGCAATTTCCTTTCACTGAAGAATCTTGCTGTCAGTGTCAATAACTTTGATTTTTGAATTCCATGTTTCTGTGGCTAAGCCATCCTTCATATCTTTGTTGCTTGCATGGGCTTCTGTTAAATATTTCCTGCATTTTTTTCCCTGCCTTGAGAGGTGAGCGTTAAAAAAATAAAATCTTTTAGGCATTTTCCATGTGGTTACCTGTTCCATTAACCAATAAAAAAAGAAAGATATTTTATGAGTAATTTAGGCAAGCCAAATTGCAAATGGCATCAGGGCATCGAACCTTAGGCTGTTTGCCAGAATTTCTTACGTTAATGTTGATTCATTTTAGGCTGCTTCTTTGTAATCTGTAGAGCATCTTTTGCTTATCTTCAATCTTTACTAATAAAGTTTACTCTCTCTAAAAAAACGATTCTATCAAAGAGGAACACCATCATCACATCAAGAAGCCATGGATCCCAAAAACAAGTATCTGTTCTTGATACTCTCCCACACACAAGATAATTGCAAAGCCAACTGCATCTCTACCCACATGGTTAAGTGAAATATCTAACCTGGTTGAGTAACATAAAAAATTAAGGCCCTGCTGCCATTGAGTTGACCTTCAATGACTTGCTCATAAAATGTTATTTTCGCAGTTTTAGAGACTTCTATATCATGATTGAGGAAAATGTAATGTTTTCTTGGTTTGTGAAGTTACGATATTTACCTGTTTTCTTTTCCTATATGCAGAGTGAGATGATGTCAGAATCGCTTGACAATGTCTTAGACGATGATGAGGCCGAAGAGGAAACTGACGAACTGACTAGCCAGGTAACCTTCAGCTGCCTTTATTTAATACCGGAATCTGCTCTATGGGGCTAACCACGTCATGCTTCACTTGTTTCAGAAGTAGAGGATGAGATGAGATTAGTAATTTTAATCAGTAGACTGAATTCATTAAATTCATTGTTGTTTTAGATATTCTGTCAGTAATTTCATGCTTTGCTGGCCCCAAATAGCTGGGACAAGGCTACAATGATAATCTCTAACTTCATTGCTTATGCTTTCTCAGGTGCTAGATGAAATCGGTGTTGATGTTGCATCACAGGTAGGCTTTAGCATTTGTCTACGCTCTTTTGATATTATTTTGGCTTACAATATTTTAACAAAGCCGACTCTGGTTGCCTTGAAATTCTTAACAGTTGTCTTCAGCTCCCAAGGGAAGAATTGCAGGGAAGAAGAGTGAGGATGTTGGAAGGTATACCTACTTTGTACTTTCTTATTTGTTATTGAGGAGTCTTAGTTTGCAATACTTGCTGGGAACTAATCCTTTGGTGTCAATAAGCTATGGTGTGCTAGTGATAAAGAGATCTACTTCGGTGAACTTTCAGCACAACCCTCAGTTGATTTTATTTCGAATAGAAAGAAGAAGAAAATTAGGCCCACTTATAGCTGCATGGATCTTCTACTTAAGGTGCAGGGAGGCAGTTCCGCCTATAAACCTTGCAAATACAGCTTGTTTGTACCTCTGTTGTCACTCCCTCTCATATGTCTGTACCAGATCCTGCTTCTAGGAATCAAACATGCACTATCCGATGTCTAAAGATGAAGCATTTGCTATGCTCTTTTAAGTAGAAACCATTTTGGAGACCAAAAACTTTGCAGAGATCCCTTGGTGTGGTGATTTTAGAGATCTGTAAAACTACTGCAGAAGGAAAAAGCAATTTGAGAACTGATAAGGAAAAAACAATTATCATAAAAAAGGAACCAGGGTGAGGGAAAAATAGCTGGATGTTGGTAATATTGCTTAGTGGCTGATTGGATTATATGCGGCATTTGTCCACAACATGGTTGAAAAACGCAAGACAGAGCATGTATATGGAGAGGGATTGAGTCCAACAGAAACTTGTTTGACTACTTTTTTTTTTTTTTTACTGGAAGAAGCTTTTTCCGTTATCTAAATTTTAGAGTTTTCCAGTAATCGAGCCAATTCTTTCATGTTTCGAGGAAAAAATACCCTTAACAGGAGTACAGAGCCCAAGTCTAGATTCTGTCAAGCCTGCCGGGGAAGATTTTCCAAGTACACGATTGAGTTTCTAGACATTGCTTTGTGCAAAGCTGTGGGGCAGTGTAGACAAGTGCTCTGAAGTCATTAGATTAGTAAAATATTAAATGGAAGTAATTCATAATTATCCGTTTAGGATCGATCTAAACCAGCCCTTTCTGTATATGATTTAGTATGCCAGCTATTAAACAATTTATTAGAAACACAAGTCAGCCAATAAGAAATGTTGCGTAGTCCGCAGCTATTTGAGGATGTTGTCATTATCGAGGAATATGTACTAGGGTGTATGTGCGACTCGTTCAGGTCATGAGCTAGAACAAATGAGACAATTTTCCAATATCAATGACTGGTACCAACAAATAGGATAGAATGAAAGAACTCCATTCACCATCAAAAAACAAAAATCTATCATATACCGTATTTATGTATGGAATTTCAATCACATCGATTTGAGATGAAAAGCAATTCCCCATTGGTAGTAATGGTTAAGAAGCATAAAGTTTATGCTCCTACTCTTGCAAGACCAAACTAACAGGGTCAGCCACCTAGCCAACCCTCATAATTAAATGCCGTCACTGTATGAATAAATCTCATTGTGAAAAGACCTATGCAACAAGAAGAAGGAAAATGATTGAATAGAGGAATTCCTAAGCATTTGGTAATCTTAGATGTGTCCATCTCAATGGAACAGGTGATTCATTATTTCAATGAATCATTTCTAGTCCACTCAGCCAACTCTCCCAGTTACAAAAGGTTAATTCATGTGTGATGTGTGAGGTAAGGATTGATAAAAGTCTTTCTTTATGTGTTTCTTTACTCTTTGTCTCTCTCCCCCCCCCCCCCCCCCCCCCCCCCCCCCACACACACACACACACACACAGATGGAGCGACGGAGGGACATCCCTGGAAATGGGAGGACTGAGGATCCTCGCAATTTCATCTTAGCGGTCCTTTGTTTGCAGGGCCTCGGCTTTGTTGCAACTGCTGGAACCATCATGTCCTCTATAATTCTTTGGGTTTTAGGTGCTACAGAGATGTCGTTAAGCTTGGTGCAGGGAACACAAAGGGTGTTTGTATCATTTAGGAACACATTTCTAAATCAATAATGATTGGGATTGCGAAGAGAAGTGGCTATAGTCAAGCGTGGTGGGGATCCTTTCTTGGTAGGGAGTCAACTACAACTGAGGTAGAGAGGTGGACCATAGGTAGATGGGGGATCCAAACCCTTAATCCAAAAGTGAAGAAACTAAGGAAAATGAAGGCATGGATTCAATTATATGGTGTGCCAGAGGTTGAGCTACTCTCTAGGGGAGGGAGAATCTTTGGTGTTCCTTAATTTATAATTCCCCGATAGTTGGAGATGGAGGAGTGGGGCAAGGATTAGGCTAGATGGCTCCAATTCCATAACACCCCACTTGTCACTTGGGTTGGGAATGAATCTCATCCCCAAGTGAGTGCTTCAGGGTAGTGGAGGAAATAGATCCAAATTCTCTAGTAATGGAGAACTCAAATTTGCTACAGTTAAAGTTCGCAAGAACTTGGTGTGGGAAGGTAAGTGGAACATCAATCTTTGTATTGAGGATCACTACTGTGTTGTGGAGGTGAAGATCAAGTAGGATTTTGGTGTTGATTCACCACATTCTCAGTGAGTGGAGGAGAACATGGCTTCAAGCCTCACCAGCTGCCATGGTGAAGGATTTAGTGGAAGAAGCCTGATGAAGCCCATTAGATACCTAGGATGAGCTGGAGGAGCCAGATATCATTCATATTGGCAACGTCGATGAAGTGGAGCCTTTGGAATAATGGTTGCAAAAGGAAAGATGGTGGTGCACTGAAAGGCATTGAGGAAGATGGACCAACATATTTTGTGATCCATGAACTACTAAACCTTGATGGAGGAGTGACAACCACATGGCAAGTCGGCAACAAGGCAGGGCTTGGTTAAAAGGTGGGGATAGTTTCAAAATTTAGAAGCTACAACGAACCCTCAATTATCAAACATACGTTAAGGTGGCACGGGGTTTTTGGGGGTGGGGCATGTTCATGTGGGAATTACGTAGCAGGATGATGAGGCATGTGCCTTGTGCAAGAAGTTGCGTGGGTTCCATGTCACAATTATTGGAGGTGTCAATTAAGAAACCGGGGACGTGCCGTTGATGAGGACATCAGTGGTATACCATTTAGGGTGTACTAGAGGGGAGACGTTGTTGACAGAGTGACGTTGTTGACAGAGTGTTGGAGCAGAGGACCTGATGTGGATGGACGCTGGACCCACCAGGCCCATTTTCTGACGGACCACGTGATCTCACATATGTGCACATTCTTATTTGGAGGCCCATCGGTGACATGTTTGTGCGGGTTATCGATCAGAGGCGGTCTCGACCATAGATCTTTTGACTGGATGACAATCGGACCGTTAATTGTTCCCGATTGGGCCATCCAGCATTGGATCGATCTGGGTGCACCACGGGTGGCCTGTTCCCTGTTTTTTAGTTTTTATACGTTTTAGGCATTATTTAGTGACTATTGGATGGTTCAGATTTAGTTTATTGCATTAAAGTTTTAATATTTTAAAGATGGACTCATAATGACATTTTTGTAATTTTGGAAGTTGAAATATATAAAATAAGGGGCGACGTCTAGCATCTTTAATGCTTGCTTTTGTGAAATATTCTCCTCCCCTTTTAGAGAGAGAGAGAGAGCTAGGGTTTCAGAATTGGCTTGAAAATGTTGAGAATTCCGCTCAGATTTTAAAGTTTCTCTCTTTCTTGATTTCCAAGGTGCTCAATGAAGGTAAAGTTCTTCCCCTTTTGATTTTCCTTCTTCCTCAATTTAGAAAACCCTTTCTTCTCTCCATCTTATTCTTTTTTCTCCTTTTCCCATCAAACCTCTCACCTCACCATGATCAGTTGTTCGGATCTGATTGAAATGAGGTTTGTGAACTGGTTTATGCTAGAAGTGGGGATATTCTCATATCCTTACATCCCTTTTACACTTTTACTTGGACTTTATGTTTTTGGGTATGGTCTTATTGAATCATTCTAATTTCTTGTGTTGAATATCTGTAGATTTCCTTGTTTGTAAGTAGATAGTTGATTAATGTTTATTACTTAATTATCCAAACCCTTATCTCACTACATATAGCATTAAGGCATCACATACCCTGCATCAATTTTGGTATCAGAGCTTTGGTCTAGCATAGATTTTTTTTTTCTTTCATAATTTTATTGAGTTTAGTTAGCCTTTTTTTTAGATTTTGTTGAGTCTCCTTATAGATCTAGACCATATAGGGTAGTTTGCATTGCGTTGAATTAGGATAATCGATCTGCATATAGGTTTTTACCTTTTGTTTTTTGTCCCTTTGGGCACTTAGCCCTAGGACCTATCACAGTTGGCATTCCTGGTGTATGCCCACGCACACTGGTTGTGGGTTCGGTCTTCAGTACACCATGGACTCTGAACAATTTACCAAGGCTATGGAGGTCATAACAAGGAAACTGGACCAACAAACATGGGCCCTGAGGGAGGGGAGATGCGCAACAATTTATGCATCAAGATGGGAGATTTACGCGTCTTGAGGAGATGATTGCGCACTTAGAGGGTGACACTCAGACCGCCCCATTGGATGATACCCGGGCCACCCCCAACACAGGGGTTGAAGATCAGTCTGAGGTGATGGGATTTGATCCGCCTAGGGTAGATATTGGTGCAGGCCGGGTCACGGATTTGGCAATGGACACGACAGGGTGCGTCCTTTGCCATCCCCACAGATTCGTGATCCTGTTTTTCCTGCCCAATGGGAGGGCCATGGTGGGGTGTGACATCCGCAACCCCAGAAATACCATGAGCACGAGGACCCTGCTGCTAGGGTTATGAAGGACATTAAGGTTGGCTCTCTCAGTTTTGATGGGAGATTGGACCTTAAAGTTTTTTTTTTTGACTGGTTAGCAGACATGGACCACTTCTTTGAGTGGCACGGTCTGCCAGACCCAGTCGGATTTGCCATAATGAAATTGGTGGGCCAGTTAAAACTACACTGGAAAACGTGGAGTGTCGCCGTGAGAGATCTGGAGAGGGACAAGTTCTCTTTTGGATTGAGATGAAAGAACTATTGAAAGAGAAGTATGTTCCTCTTTATTATAAGCAGAGGTTGTTGGATTAATGGCACGCCTCAGGCTTAAGCTCCAGCGGGAGCTCATTCTTCACAAGGTCACCAGTCTGGAGCATGCTTACCAGGTGGTGTAGGAGTTGGAGCACTGTGTGCACCAGTCCGCTGTGAGAGGGCTTGATATTCGACCTACTGTGCCTAGAGTAGCTCCGTAGGGGGGCAAGACCTCAGTAGGAAATCAGCCCAGGGCTCTATCTGGTATCTAGCCATTTAATAGAAATCGAGGTAACAATGTGGCTAAACTAAGTACTAGGCCCGCGATGCCAGGACAGTGCTACTGCTGTGGTGGCATGGGTCATATCGCCGCGGAGTGTTCAAACAAGGGTGAGCGCATTGCCTTTGTTTCAGAACACTCCGAAGGAGTAAAAGATGAAGTTGGTGGTGACCAAAATGATCAGGAGATATTTATCTCATCCCTTGAGGCGGCTATTGATGCTGAGGATGAGGACGAGGATGTGGAGACTACCACACTTGTAGTAGTGAGGTGCACCCTGACTCAAATGAAAGAAAGCGATGATTGGCGTAGGACTACCATCTTCTACATTTACACCAAATGTGGAGAAAATAGCTGCAAGGTGATCGTGGACAGCGGAAGCTGCACGAATGTGGTCTCCACAGCTACTTTGAATCGCTTGGGGTTAAAAGCAGTTTCCTACCCTATCGGCTAAGGACGTGGTCTCCACAACGATAGATCTTGGCCCCGAAGCAACCCTACCAAACCTCTCTCATTACAGAGTGAATCCCATCGAGCATGCTGAGTTGAAGAGGTAGGTGGATGAATTGTTACAAAAGGGATTTAAAGTAATTGTGGAGATCACGTTCGTAGCCGATGGGGTGGGGAACTGCTTTCAACCCCAGGCGATTCAAAGTAGCTGTGGAGACTACGTTCGTGCAGCTTCCGCTGTCCACGATCACCTTATAACTCTTTTTTCCACATTTGGCGTAAATGTAGAAGATGGTGGTCCAGTGCTAATCATCGCTTTCTTTCATTTGAGCCAGGGCGCACCTTATTCCTGCAAGTGGTGTAGTCTTCGCATCCTCATGCTTGGCATCACTACCCGCCTCGAGGGATGGGATAAAGATCTCTTCATCATTTTGGTCGCCGCCAACTTCATCTATAACTTCTTCTTTGGGATGTTTTGTAACAAAGGCAATGTGCTCACCCTTGTTCGAACACTCCGCGGCATTGTGACCCATGCCACCACAGCAGTAGCACTGTCCTAACAAAGTGGGCCTAGTACTTGGTCTAGCCGTGTTGTTACCTCGATTTCTGTTAAATGGCTGGGTACGAGGTTGAGCTCTTGGTTGATTTCCGATCGGAGGTCTCGCTTCCTACGGAGCGACTCTAGGAATAGACTGAATCTCGAACCCCCTCACGACGTGCTAGCGCACACAGTGCTCTATCTCCTGCACCACCTGGTAAGCATGCTTCAGACTTGTAACCATGTGAAGAATGAGCTCCCATTGGATCTCAGGCCTGAGGCCCATACGGAAATGGGGAGAGACCCACAGCGGGATCCTCATCTACATCGCACCTCATCATGTACTCATTGAATTTGGTGATGTATTCTGTTACCGTCAAGGATCCCTGGCGCACAGTGTGCCATTGATCCAACAGCCTCTTCTTGTAAGAGAGAGGAACATACTTTTCTTTCAACAATTCTTTCATCTCAGTCCAAAAGAGAACTAGTCCCTCTCCAGATCGCTCATGGCAACGCTCCACGTTTCCCAGTGTAGTTTTACTTGGCCCGCCAATTTCATTTTGGTGAACCCGACCCGAAGTGGGTTTGGTAGACTGTGCCCTTTAGAGAAGTGGTCTATGTCTGCTAACCAGTCGAAAAAAACTTTGGGGTCCAATCTCCCATCAAAATTGGGGGCGTCAACCTTAACGCCCTTCATGAACCTAGTAGCAAGGACCTTGTGCTCATGGTATCTCTAGGGTTGTGGATGTTGCACCCTACTATGGTCCTCCTGCTGGGCGGGAAAAATGGGATCACCAATTTGTGGGGGTGGAAGAGGACGCACCCCGTCGTGTCCATTGCCAGATCCGCAACCCGACTTGCACCAATATCCACCTTAGGCGGATCAGGTCCCACTTACTGAGACTGATCATCAACCCTTATGTCGGGGGTAACCTGGGTATCATCCAATGGGGTGGCTTGAGTGCCAGCCTCTAAGCGTGTAATTCTCTTCTTAAGACGTGCGAATCTCCTACTCTGATGCGCAAACTGCTACGCTATCTCCTTTCTTAGGGCCCGTGTTTGTTGGTCCAGTTTCTTTATTATGACCTCCATAGCCTTGGCAAATTGTTTGGAGTCCATGGTGTACTGAAGACCGAACCCACGACCCGTGCACGTGGGCATACTCCAGGAATGTCAACTGTGATGGGTCCTAGAACTAGGTGTGCAAAGAGTAAAAAGGTAAAACCCTATACGCAGTTTCAAGTTTGACTATCCTAGTTCAACGCAATGCAGACCAGTGTTCGCAGTATCGATATCGCGTTACGTTTCGCACCCTTGGGATACAGATACATATCGCGTATCGCTAGGGATAAATCGGTTGTATCGTGTAATGTATCACACTTTTTGGGAAACATGGGGAAACATTGGGAAATTGATTGAATTTTTCAATGAAACTTCAAGGATTGTTAAAATGGACCTTAATACACACATTTAAATCATAATATGTAAAAACAAAAGTCCACATAATGAAGTTCCTTTGTAAAAGGATCCTAAGCTATGCGTTGTCTGACTGAACTGATGCAACTATTGTTTAAATTGATTTCATAAGATATATAAATGTAAGAAAACATTAATGAAAACACAACCAATTCATTGACAAAATAAAATAAGCAAGAGAGTTGAGAAATATACCTATGGATGACGCAACTGACTGGGTATCCTCCAAATGTAGTTTTGACTATCCGAGTTTAGTGCAATGCAAGCTACCCTATATGGCTTAAATCTATATGGTATCTCAACAAAACTTAGAAAATGGTTAACTAGACTCAACAAAATATGACCCCTTCGCAGAGTTGGTACGCGGGGCGCCCGAAAGCCCTACGGTTTTTTTTAGGGAGAGGAGAAACTAGAAAAAAATTGAACAAAAAACCATTTTTTTCCAAAAAATAAGGGACTCTTGTGCGGCTGGACGATACTTGGACGATATCGTCCAGGTATCGCCGATATCAGGAACATACTAAAGGAGATATTGACAATATCTCAGCCGATATCGATAATATCGCACGATATTATCGATATTGGCCGATAATATCGTTGATACACAAGAACAATGAAATTTTTTAGTGTCTCTAGGGGGGGTTTCGTATCACCGACTAGCGATATCGATACTATCGGCCGTTAGTATCGATGCTACAATCACTGATGCAGACTACCCTATATGGTCTAGATCTATATGGGGACTCAACAAAATCTAGAAAAAAGGCTAACTTGACTCAATAAAATTATGAAAAGACTGATCTACGCTATACCTAGGCTTTGATACCAAAATTGATGCAGGGTATAGGATGCCATAATGCTATATGTAGTGAGATAAGGGTTTTGATAATCAAGTAATAAACATTAATCAACTATCTACTAACAAACAAGGAAATCTAGAGAAATTCAACACAAGAAATTAGAATGATTCAACAGGGCCATACCAAAAAACATAAAGTCCAAGTAAAAATGTAAAAGGGGCCTAAGGATATGAGGATATCCCCACTTCTAGCACAAACCAGTCCACAAACCTCATATCAATCGGATCAAAACAACCAATTAATACTTCTCCATCACATGAGCAAAATGGGCCAAGCTTGTAACTCGTTGGTGTAAGATTGGGGGACCAAAGTTTAGGATTTCAAATCAAGACCAAGAAAATGGGTTTCGGGATATGGGCAGCAACTGCACATGTGGTTGGCTTGTACGGTCGTACGGACTGGCCGTATAGTCTGTACATTGGACGTGTCAGTCGCATGTGTTTGGGGGGGTTGTTTAGGGTTGTTGTGGTGAAAAGTTTGATTGATAAAGGAGAACAAAAAATAAGATGGAGAGAGTTTTCTAAAGAGAGGAAGAAGAAAGAAAATCAAATAGGGAAGAACTTTACCTTCTTTGAGCACCTTGAAAATCAAGAAAAAGAGAAACTTCAAAATCTGAGTGGAATCCTCAACGCTCTTGGACCAATCTTGAAACCTTAGCTCTCTCTCTCAAAGAGGAGGAGAAAATTTCACAAAATCAAGCATTAGAGGGATTAGACGCCCCCCCCTTAAAATTACAAAAATGTCATTATGAGTCTATCTTTAAAATATTAAAACCTTAATGTAATAAACTAAATCTGAATCATCCAATAGTCATTAAATAATGTCTAAAACATATAAAAACTGAAAAAATAAGGAACGAGACACTCGTGGTGCGCTTGGATCGATCTAAGAGTTGGATGACCCAATCGGGAACAACTAACGGTCTGATTGACATCCAATCAAGGATCTATGGTCGAGACCGCCTTTGACCGTTAACCCGCACACACGTCACTGATGGGCCTTTAAATAAGAATGTGCACATGTGCGGAGTCAAGTGGTCCGTCAGAAAATGGGCCCAGTGGGTCCAGCGTCCATTTATATCAAGTCCTCTGCTTCAATACTTCGACGACAACATCTTCTCCTCTAGTGCACCCTAAATGGTGTACCACTGATGTCCTAATCAACATATGATGAAACCAAACCAGTTACTTCTGAGTTATGGTTCTGGAAGACGAGCATTGAGCTTCCACTGACGAGAAGTCTGAGCAGTTAGGCTTCCTCTTCTGCGTAAGCATGTAAGTGTTCTGAGCAAGCTATGCCTCCTGTTTTAAATAAAAAAGAGTAGTAGTAATCTGGTAGATGTTGTTTATTTGGTTTAATAAAATTTCTATTGAAAAAACGAAAAAGAAAATTAGACATGAAAGTAAGATAAGGATGCACAATGAAAATCAACATAAAATTTCTTTTTGAAGTATTAAAAAAAATCAACATAAATAAAAACGAAAAACATAAAAAAAATGTAATGTCTTGGTGGTCTTATTCTTTTTTTTTTCTTTTTTCTTTTTAATATCCTTGGGTGGTTTTAAGAGTGAATATGGGCAAAAGGGCGATGATAGGTCATTGGTATTGTTGTGAGTGACGAGGTGGTCCAAGCTTTGGGTGCAAAAGTATGTCTCTTCCTTTCTCTTATCTTGGGCTTCCTCTAAGGGTTTACCCTAAAACGGCCTACTTTTGATATGCAATGATTGAGAGAACGGAAAAGAAGTTAGCCGAGTGGTAAGGGTGGTCGTACATTTCTCTAGGAAGGAGAATTATTGTCATTAAATAGGTTCTCTCAAATCTTCTGATACATTTTTCTTTCTAAGTTTAAGATCCTAGTGGTTATGGTCCAGAAGATTGAATCGATCCTTTCTAAAGGAATTTCTTTTGGGAAGAGAGAGGAGAGGGAAGGAGGGCGTCCAAAAGCTGATTGAGGGAAGGGACAAAGTTAGAGAAAGGAATTGGATGTTGTTGCCTAAGGTGGAGGAGACATGGGGAGGACTTGAATTCCTTGTGGAAGGGGAGATAATGAACATGAGTACAATGAATCATTGCGGGATTGGCTCCTGAGCTTACCCTCAAGGAGGTCAAGGTCGGATGTTTGGAAAGCGATTGGCAAGCTAGGTAAAAAATTTGGAGAGGTTGGTAGGACATTCTCATGAGGTGGGTGGTGTGGAGCAGACCGATGGAACACACCGGAAGGAATGTAGTAGAAAAGATGAAAATGATTTATAGAGTTTCCATTTTGCAAAATCTCGGAATCTACAGTAAGCTAGATGTCATAGAACCACGATGACCCAAGGAATCAAGATGTGCCGTTTTGATCTAAATAACTCCATGTAGTTGACGTTCACAGATGCAGAGTAAGGGCCTCGATTATGGGGAAGGAAGGTGGGAGGCACTCTTCCCCTTGTACAAATGTATGATCTCTAATATACTGGATTTGGTAGTATTGGGATTTTAGCTATGGAGTATTGCTTATAAATAAGTAAAGTAATAAAGTAGAACTACAAGAGGGGAGTGTCTAAGAAGGGAAATGTAGCAACGTGGTAAGCAAAAAGTAGTGTAAAGGAAAGAAGTAAATGAACTGCTCGGATTAGTTGAGTGCCTAAGGATGTGAGTGGAGACGGAAGAACTTCGATACTCCTCTGAGAAAGAAGATGATTAGAGCTCTTAAAATCTCTGACTCTACTCTGCAAAATCTTTAATTGCAAGACGGCGGGCCCTTATCAAGATGTGAGCAGGGAAGGAAGAACATTAGCACTTCTTGATTAGAGGAGATAACTGGAGCTCTTCGATTCACTCCCTATTGTTAAGAGTTAGGACCCTCTCACACAAAACTTTAGGAAGGAGAATATCTCAGAAAGAGGAGAACATTTCACCCTTTTTTCCAAAGCTTCCTGACCTAGAATTGGGAACTTAGTGACCTGGGATGCCCGTCCTCAAAGAGAGAAACATTTCACCCTTTTCTCCAAGGCTTCCTTCTACCAGGGCTTGTTGGTGTGTGGAACTAGGAGAGGAGGGGTATTTACAGGTGAGGGTGATGGCCTTTTGGTTATTAGTGGGCAGGTGAGGGGGCAAAACACCACGTGGCTTGTTGTGATTGACTCTTGGACTCATGATACCTTCTCATTGGCTGGTTGTGGCGATAAGACTTGTAATTTGGGTGAAGTTTGTGGGTAGAGATGTAAAGTGATCTTTTTTTTTATAAAGGGCCTTTTGTGTGTGCGTGCGCGTGTTTTAATTAGGATCTAGGTTGGTTTGGATTGGAGGGCATTCCCGAGCAACCCATCAGTGTATGTCAGGGTCCAGTACAGGTCCATGTTGCCTCGCTCCCTGTATAGCAGAGCCTTTTGGTTAAAATTGGAGATGGCCAATGAGGTGGCTGGGACGCTCACCAACAATGGAATGACAAGAGGGTCACTGGTCATTGGCCCCTTGTGTCTGCAATCTGCTTTCTTTATCTGAACAAAACTGTTGTTGTTCACCTGGAAAAAAAGAAGAAAGGTTTGAATACTCCTTAAAATGACCCTAATTCATCTTAGAATTGGAGGCATGTGCTCCAGCCTGGTCTGCTTTTCACCAATCCTAAATGATGATAATGCAGTCACACTCACCCAATGGATTCCATTAAGCAAACTGCTTTCTTTCTTTGTTTTTGTTTTTTTTTTTTTTTGGAGCAATTAGAAGCAGAATTTTATTCCAAGAAAAGGCCGAAGCCAGAATATACAAAAAGAAAAGGACTATACAGCCACTCAAGATCCTTTACAGCTCAAGCCCAATTGACCGGAAAAAGAACCATGGCCTTTGCGGCCACTGCCCAATTCTATTACATGAAATTTTGCGCTGATAAACACATCCTGAACTCGACTCGAACAATTTCTGAACGTTTTGTTGTTCCTTTCCAACCATAAAGACCATAAACCTGCCAGCAGAGCAAGACGCCACACTTTCCGGCGCACCTTCCCATGGCTCCCCCCCGTGCCACATATAAAAAAATTGACCAATGATATTTGGCGACACCAACGTAACTCCAAACAGGTTGAAGAACTTCTGCCACACCGGTCTCGCAAAATCACAATGAATAAAAAGATGATCTACTTGTTTCCTCTTCTTGAAGGCACATCCCACAAACATTTGGTAGAATCATCTTTATTTTCCTGAGATTATCCATGGTGAGAACTCACCCTACTAGCCAAGCGAAAGCCGCCACCCTCGAAGGCACACCATAATGCCTAACTTCCGTAGACGGACTAAACTCGCTCGTTTCAACGATTAAAAGGACCAAGTCTGCTGTACACAGATTGTGACGTTTTAGGATTTGGAATATTGAGGACATTTAGGAGTGGGGGCATGGTTAACTTATCGATGTCAATTGATTTAGGAATATTGAGGACTCGGTATTTCTTCTTTAAAAAATGCTTTCAGAACAACATCTCCTGTCAGTCAATTCCCAGTATGGAATGTATTGCTAATCTACATTGCCAGTTCCATGAAGGTGTTTGCTAGTTCTCTGTTATCCACCTTCCATTTCATTCAGTGATTGGAAATTTACTGAACTGTTTATATAATACAATCAGACGACATTCTGCTGGAACTGCTGTGCTTCTGGAGCCGTCTAGTGGGTTTATGTGTTTCTTTTTTTCTTGTTTGTTTGATCTGAACTGTTCATTTTATTGTCATTATTGTCACCAGCTGCTTCTCATGATACTCTCTTTTGTTCTTATATTTGCTTCTTTGGTTGTTATTTGACTCCCATCTTTTATTGCTTTTGATTTGCAGTTCGGATGTGGATGAGCTTGAGAAGAGGTTGGCAGCCCTTAGAAATCCCTAGGATGAATTTCATAGTAAGGTGACCATGTGATTTCAGTAACAATGCTCTGTTACTGTTGGATCTTCTCAAGTTTGTATAGAATAATCTTTGCGTATCTATTTCAATTACACATCTCCATCTTCTCTTCTGGTTTGTTTAAGAAATGTACGGTTTTATCAGTTTGGTCGACACGTGTAAGAATTTGTAGAAATGATTCAAAACAATACTAATGTCAGGTCGTTGATCAGTGTCTTAGAATTGCAAACGGACGGTATAAGAAGTAGTAGGAAAAGGCTTGTCTGATTGGATGGTCTGCATTGTCCGATTGGATTGACTGGCTTCTGTACCTGCTGGGCACCTTCATGGTGGGGGTCCACTGTATGAACATGATCATGCTAATTTCATGTAAGTGATCTCAATGGTTGTGCATCTGACAACCGGCTTTCATTGAGGTGCACCTCATAACCACCTTTCTTGAAATCACAAATGGAACTACACGGACGCAATCTGCGTACTAGCAACATGGCTACTGGGTGTGTTGTGGGCCCTACAATGATGTATGTGTTTTATCCATGCTGTCCATCCATTTTGGATCAGTATTTTAGAGCATGCGCCCAAAAATGAGGCAGATATAAACTCAGGTGGACCACACCACAGGAAAACAGTGGTGATTGAACACCCACCATTAAAAACTTCTAGGATCCACTGTAATGTTTATTTGCCATCGAACCGGTTGGATAGGTCAGAAAGTCCTGGATAAAGGTAAAACACAAATATCGGCTTGATCCAAAACTTTTGTGGCCCCCAAGAAGTTTTAATGATGATGGGCGTTCAATCACCACTTCTTCCTATGGTGTGGTCCACCTGAGATTCTGATCTGCCTCATTTTTTGGCTCATGCCCTAAAATGATCTGAGAAAAATGGATGGACGGTGTAGATAAAAATCATACATAATAGTGGGACCCATAGAGAACATTCCAGTAATCAGTCCCTACTGGCAGGGTCAGTAGACAATCTGCTAGGGCTCTCAATGGAGCGGGTCAGATCCGAGATCCGATTCACTCTGAATCCTTATAATGCGGATTTGGATCTTAAAATAGGTCCGATTAGTTAAATGGACTGGATTTGGATCTTAAAATAGGTCGATTACTTAAATGGACCGGATTTGGATCTTAAAATAGGTCCGATTACTTAAATGGACCGGATATGGATACATAGGAACATGTATGTGTTATATTCATGCTGGTTATCTTTTTTACAAATTATTTTAGGCCATGTCCACCATACCATGGTAAATAGTGGGATTTGCATCATTTTTCTACTAAATTAAATATATTATATTATATATTTTATATCATATATTCTTTTAGATTTGTAACGGGGTGGATTTGGACCTAGATCCGACCTGAATCTGATGGTTAAATGGATTTTGGATCGGAAATGGATCTAACAATTTATAAATGGATTGGATATGGATATCACCTTTTGGATCCGAGTTGGATCCGAATCCGATCCGAATCGGTCTATAGATATACGGACTTGGAGCCGGATCCAATTGGATCCGATCCAGATCCAACCCATTGAGAGCCCTACAATCCGCCTCCACCCAAGGGGCAGAATGTTGCATCTGAAGCATGGCAGGTGCATTCTTATCGAATGACGCTCTATGAACGCTTCTTGACCTCCTTCGAAGCGGTGTTGCTGGTGAGCCAACACCAGCTAGTAGCTAGTGTCAAAATTCTGTGGGCCCACCATGATGTATGTGATTTATCCACGCCATCCATCCATTTTTGCATATCATTTTCGGGTTCCAGAGCTCTAGTGGAACCAGACCATAGGAAACAGTAGGATTGAATGATTACAGTTGAAAACTTCTTAGTGGCCCACTGTAATGTTTATTTGCCATTCAACCTGTTCATAAAGTCACATAACCTTAGATGAAGGGAAATACAAATATCAGCTTGATCCAAAATTACTGTGGTCTCAGGAAGTTTTCAACTGCTGGTGTTTAATCCCATCTATTTCATGTGGTGTGGTACGCTTGAGCTTTGGATCCACTGTTTCCTGTAGTGTGGTCCACTTGAGCTTTGGATCTGTCCAAATTGGGCTCGTGCCCTGAAATGAGTTGACAAGATGGTGGATAAAACTGATACATCATGTGGTGTGGCCCACATAGCCTTGACACCAGCTACCTGGCTGGTGTTAGGGTCAGCAGCCAAACCACGTTCCTTGTTCGGGTTGCATACCTTCTGTTGGGGCCACGTGGATCGCGCATGGACCCCAAATCATGATGCTTAAGAGCATTGATGCTTGCTTATTCTTATTCTTATTATTCACATGCATGCACACGTGGCAAACATCCCATCATTTGGTTTTCATTTGGGCCGTTATTGGTTAACTCGGTAGACTCGGCTCGAATCGGAAGTTGGGTCCGGGCTGAGTCTAATGGCCCGTTTGGCACCATGGATTCTAGGAGAAAGGAGGAGAAAGGAGGAGAAACTGGTTGCTTTATTCTTTTTGGCACTATGGATTTGATGAGAAGTGGCTTTGAGAGGAATCCAGGAGAACTCAAAAAGGCACTTTTACCCCTTTTTCAAATCCCCCAAAAAAAGCTGAGATTTGAAGAGAAATTCTTCCCAACGTGGGACCCACCGTAATGTGTCCCTAACTATGGGACCCAACCTGATGTATATTTTCCATCCAACTTGTTGATAAGGTCACAAAGACCTGGATGAGGGACCATACAAATTTCAGTTTAATCCAAAACTTTTGTGCATCATAAAGGTTTCACTCTCCATTTTTTCTTGTTTTATGGTCCACTTTAGATGTGGATTTGCTTTATTTTTTGGAACTTGGCATAAAATGATTTGTAAAAATAGATGAATGGCATGGATTTAAAAATCGAGGCTAATACGGTGGGCATACGGTGGGATTAAAATTTACACCGTCCATTCCTTCATGTTTGATTTCTCTCCAAATCTTGACTGCCAAACAGAAAATCTGGAATTGGTAAGAACTGGAATTGATGAGAATTCACATCATGGAATCCACTTCTCCTCACTTCTCCTCAAATCCATGGTGCCAAACGGGCCATAACCTTTTATTCAACTTCGAAAGCATTTCGAGCCGAGTTCGACTCGAATTCAACTCGGTTTGATTTGGCCCGGCCCGGCTGGCCCTCCCTCCCTCTCAAATCCCTCTGGCAGGATAAAATCGGGAGAGGCAGTAAGAGATGATGGAACCGGAGATTCTTCTGGGTAAGTGTATGAGCGGTAAATGTCCAACAAAGAAAGAAGGATTGACACTAGCACCGACCCGAAAGCTCGAAACTTTGCTCAGTTCGGTTCGTGTACAGCTCTCAAGGAGTGATTAGTCTATGATAGACGGGTAGGGTTTACACGTGTCGAATTACAAAAGCCTCTAGGAATTATTCCCCTACGTTTGCTGACTCGTAGGAATTGGGCATGAGCCTGTAAGTTTAGCCGCGTTTAAACGAGGGTTGGGGCAATTTGTACAAGAATTCCACTAAATACAACCAAGAACTGAGTCAAGACTCTTTACATAAACCAAATCGGACCCATTACTGTTCCTAAGCAAGTTAAGAATCAGTAAAGTAATGGTTTAGTGCTCAAATTCGTTTCGTATCATGGGCCCATCGTCATTGGAACATGGAACAATGATACCCCAGGCTGTGAAGATCCCAGCCATTGAATGTTTTTAACTTAATTCACCATGAATGTGAGAACCACTACCTAACGGACCTGTTGAGTTATTGTTTAGGTAATATTTTGAGACAATGCCATACAGCCGCCTATGTTTTTAGTCATTTCAAAAAACAAAGAGGCAGCTTTTAAACTCTTTCCTAAGACCCGCTTAATCTTTCGAAAAATAGCCAACAATCTGCATTCGTAGACTTTGACTGTCAATTTGGTAACGACGTCAGCCGTTATCCCAGAAAAAAGACCATTTTACCCTAAGATTTTAAATCCGCGGAATCAACGGACAAGAGAACTATATTGTGGGCTCTACAATGATTTGTTTGTTCCATCCACGCAGTCTATCATTCTTGGATCATTATTTTAGACCATGAGCAAAAATATGAGAAACATACAGATCTCAAGTGGACCCCACAACACAAAAACAGTGTCAAATGAACTCCTTACCCTTGATTTTTATGTAGCCCACCATGATGATAACACAACATCTAATCTAACCATGAGGTGGCTTAATAAAATTTATGCCTAGTATCAAAACATCAGGTCCAACCGTGATTCAGATGGCCAGACAAATTGAAAACCATTTTGAGGGTGAGAATTGGCCAATACTCTTGTGAATAGTGTTGTCCACTGGAATCATGGATGGACAGGAAAATTAGGCCCTGGGCCTAATATGGGTGAAATACAAGGTGGTACGGGTGGATTTCAAATACACATCATAGCGGGCTACCTTATTTTTAAAGTCATGCCTCATGATGGAATTGCCCGCCATCAAAGCTTTTTCATGAACACAAAATCAAGCCCAAAGTCCATTGAGTCTCCGTCCAGCAAGTCTTTGTGAGCCCACTGTGATGCATGGGTTTTATCCACTCCATACATCCATTTTTCCAGGTTATGTTAGTGTAAGAACCAAAAAATGAGGCAGATGCAGGGATCAAGTAGACCACACAGTATATGATTGAATGCTCACCAATAACTACTTGGATATTATACACTCACTATCAAAACATTCTTTGGGCCACAGAATCTTTGGATAAAGCCAATAGTTTCTTATTTTAGCTTATCTCACTGACAATGACGTTATAAACGATTACAAAACTTTGTGAGCGGTTTAGATGACCTATAAATGTCACGATGGACACCAATAATCTTTCAATGGTAGGCATATCTATTTCACTCTGAATCCTTATAATGCGGATTTGGATCTTAAAATAGGTCCGATTAGTTAAATGGACTGGATTTGGATCTTAAAATAGGTCGATTACTTAAATGGACCGGATTTGGATCTTAAAATAGGTCCGATTACTTAAATGGACCGGATATGGATTCAGAGGAACATATCCGAGTTTGATCCGAATCCGATTAAGATCCGACTCATTGTCACCTTACTGTATATGTTATATTCATGCTGGTTATCTTTTTTACAAATTATTTTAGGCCATGCCCACCATACCATAGTAAATAGTGGGATTTGCATCATTTTTCTACTAAATTAAATATATTTTATTATATATTTTATATCATATATTCTTTTAGATTTGTAACGGGGTGGATTTGGACCTAGATCCGACCTGAATCCGATAGTTATATGGATTTTGGATTGGAAATGGATCTAACAATTTATAAATGGATTGGATATGGATATCACCTTTTGGATCCGAATCCGATCCGAATCCGTCTATAGATATACGGACTTGGAGCCGGATCCAATTAGATCCGATCCAGATCGAACCCATTGAGAGCCCTACAGTCCGCCTCCACCCAAAGGGCAGAATGTTGCATCTGAAGCATGGCAGGTGCAATCTTATCGAATGTCGCTCTATGAACGCTTCTTGACCTCCTTCCAAGCGGTGTTGCTGGTGACCCCAACACCAGCTAGTAGCTAGTGTCAAAATTCTGTGGGCCCACCATTTTTGCATCTCATTTTCGGGTTCCAGAGCTCTAGTGGAGCCAGACCATAGGAAACAGTAGGATTGAATGATTACCGTTGAAAACTTCTTAGTGGCCCACTGCAATGTTTATTTGCCATTCAACCTGTTCATAAAGTCACATAACCTTAGATGAAGGGAAATACAAATATCAGCTTGATCCAAAATTACTGTGGTCTCAGGAAGTTTTCAACTGCTGGTGTTTAATCCCATCTATTTCATGTGGTGAGCTTTGGATCCACTGTTTCCTGTAGTGTGGTCCACTTGAGCTTTGGATCTGCCCAAATTGGGCTCGTGCCCTGAAATGAGTTGACAAAATGGTGGATAAAACTGATATATCATGTGGTGTGGCCTACATAGCCTTGACACCAGCTACCTGGCTGGTGTTAGGGTCAGCAGCCAAACCACGTTCCTTGCTTGGGTTGCATACCTTCTGTCGGGGCCACGTGGATCGCGCATGGCACCCAAATCATCATGCTTAAGAGCATTGATGCTCTCTTATTCTTATTATTCACATGCATGCACACGTGGCAAACATCCCATCATTTGGTTTTCATTTGGGTCGTTATTGGTTAACTCGTTGGACTCGGCCCGAATCGGAAGTTGCGTCCGGGCTAAGTCTAACCTTTTATTCAACTTTGAAAGCATTTCGAGCCGAGTTCGACTCGAATTCAACTCGGTTTGGTTCGGCCCGGCCCTCCCTCCCTCTCAAATCCCTCTGGCAGGATAAAATTGGGAGAGGCAGTAAGAGATGATGGAACCGGAGATTCTTCTAGATAAGTGTCTGAGCGGTAAATGTCCAACAAAGAAAGAAGGATTGACCTAGCACGACCCGAAAGCTCGAAACTTTGCTCAGTTCGGTTCGTGTACAGCTCACAAGGAGTGGTGATTAGTCTATGATAGACGGGTAGGGTTTCCACGTGCCAAATTACAAAAACCTCTAGGAATTATTCCACTACGTTTGCTGACTCGTAGGAATTGGGCATGAGCCTGTAGGTTTAGCCGCGTTTAAACGAGGGTTGGCGCAATTTGTACAAGAATCCCACTAAATACAACCAAGAACTGAGTCAAGACTCTTTACATAAACCAAATCGGACCCATTACTGTTCCTAAGCAAGTTAAGAATCAGTAAAGTAATGGTTTAGTGCTCAGATTCGTTTCGTATCATGGGCCCATCGTCATTGGAACATGGAACAATGATACCCCAGGCTGTGAAGATCCCAGCCATTGAATGTTTTTAACTTAATTCACCATGAATGTGAGAACCACTACCTAACGTACCTGCTGAGTTATTGTTTAGGTAATATTTTGAGACAATGCCATACAAACGCCTATGCTTTTAGTCATTTCCAAAAAAAAAAAGAGGCAGCTTTTAAACTCTTTCCTAAGGCCCGCTTAATCTTTCGAAATATAGCCAAAAATCTGCATTCGTAGACTTTGACTGTCAATTTGGTAATGACGTCAGCCGTTATCCCAGAAAAAGACCATTTTACCCTAAGATTTTAAATCCGCGGAATCAACGGACAAGAGGACTATATTGTGGGCTCTACAATGATTTGTTTGTTCCATCCACGCAGTCTATCATTCTTGGATCATTGTTTTAGACCATGAGCAAAAATATGAGGAATATACAGATCTCAAGTGGACCCCACAACACAAAAACAGTGTCAAATGAACTCCTTACCCTTGATTTTTATGTAGCCCACCATGATCATAACACAACATCTAATCTAACCATGAGGTGGCTTAATAAAATTTATGCCTAGTATCAAAACATCAGGTCCAACCGTGATTCAGATGGGCCAGACAAATTGAAAACCATTTTGAGGGTGAGAATTGGCCAATACTCTTGTGAATAGTGTGGTCCACTGGAATCATGGATGGACAGGAAAATTAGGCCCTGGGCCTAATATGGGTGAAATACAAGGTGGTACGGGTGGATTTCAAATACACATCATAGTGGGCTACCTTATTTTTAAAGTCATGCCTCATGAGGGAATTGCCCGCCATCAAAGCTTTTTCAAGGACACAAAATCAAAGCCCAAAGCCCATTGAGTCTCCGTCCAGCAAGTCTTTGTGAGCCCACTGTGATGCATGGGTTTTATCCACACCGTACATCCATTTTTCCGGATTATGTTAGTGTAAGAACCAAAAAATGAGGTAGATGCAGGGATCCAGTAGACCACACAGTATATGATTGAATGCTCACCAATAACTACTTGGATATTATACACTCACTATCAAAACATTCTTTGGGCCACAGAATCTTTGGATAAAGCCAATAGTTTTCTTATTTTAGTTTATCCCACTGACAATGACGTTATTAACGATTACAAAACTTTATGAACGGTTTAGATGACCTATAAATGTCACGATGGCCCCAATAATCTTTCAATGGTAGGCATATCTATTTCCGACGACGTGTAGCCCACTTCAGTTTTTGATCCACCTCAATTTTTGTATTGTGTCCTAATATGAGCTGGGAAAACAGATGAACGGATTTGATTTTAAATAAGCATCATGGTGAGCCCCACTAGTGGTGGGGTTACAAACATTTGTCATGTTGGTTCAACCATCCCATCCGTCTACTCTCGCCGTAAAGAGGTGAGGAGACGAGACTATGAAGCAAGAGCCGTGGGAGGCTAGGTGGGGCCCACCAGGATGCTTGTGAGAGATCCAACCCGTCTATCTGCTTTGCCATCTCATTTCAGGGCATGAGTCTAATAATGATGTACATTTAAAAGATTGAGTAAGCCACACGCAGAAAACAATGGGATTATTAGACCATCCGTTGACGTTAAAAAACTGAATGACAATGATCATTTGATAACTAAAAAAATGATGTAATTATCCATTCATAGGTAGCCCAAAGAGATCGAGGGCTCGGATTATCAACCCATTCATCCATGGAGAGATGCGGGAGAGTGCCATGGGATGAAAAAAAATCCATTAAAAGAAATGAGGGTACGGAGGGCTCGGATCATCAACTCATTCATCCATGGAGAGATGCTGGAGAGTCCCCCGGGATGAAAAAAAAAAAAAAAGAATCCATTAAAAGAAATGAGGGTATGGAGGGCTTGGATCATCAAACCCATTCATCCATGGAGAGATGCGGGAGACTGCTACGGGATGAAAAAAAAAAAATCCATTAAAAGAAATGAGGGTATCTCCGTCATTTTAGAAATATAGTATCAGGCAACTAACAGAAGTAGGCGGACTGCGGCAAAATGACTATGGTGCAAACGATAAGTGGGCTCTAGGAAAGAGTTTAAAATCAGCACTTATTTTGGAAATGGCCCAAAACATAGGCGGCTACACGGCATTGTCTCTAATATTTTCCATCTAGACGATCTTAGGCATATATCGTTATCCAGTGAAGTCATGGCATCAATTGGCTGGATGGTGGTTGGTTCATGCAGCTTGCACCAATATTGTGGTTCTACAGGGGCATTCAATAGAGCCTGGGCTAGTGCCCACCCCAGCACCCATACCAGGGCATAGGGTTTGACCCACCATGAAGATCTGGTGCCAACAAAAAAAAATAAAAAATCAGGATGGCCAACTCACAAAAGAGGCGCGCACATGTACATAGAATCAA
Source organism: Liriodendron chinense (assembly GCA_003013855.2). Lineage (NCBI taxonomy): Eukaryota > Viridiplantae > Streptophyta > Magnoliopsida > Magnoliales > Magnoliaceae > Liriodendron > Liriodendron chinense. The sequence goes on along the minus strand of ML058445.1, from coordinate 7,403,006 downwards.
AGCTGCAAAAGGTTTGATTGAAACCTTCCATTGCTCTCAAATATGGTGGCATGCCTGATATCCCCCACCAGGGCGCCTTCGTCCATCTGAACCACCTAGATGTGACAGGTTGGTACATGTGCTGGGATCATCCCTCATTACATGTAAGATAACAATAGAAAAAGAAACATGTTAGCCACCACGGAGAATAAGGAGAACAAGTAAAAACCGACATGTATTTATTAATACAAGGAATAAAAAAAGAGAGGAAAAAACAACAAGGTCCTCATATATCAACAACTCCTCCAAGTGAACTCCTCCTTTTTGCTTTCCTAGAATGATTGTCTCTCAAGCACACCATATGATAGTGCTCAAATATCATGAATTGATGATACTTACGCTGATTCAGCTTTGTGATGAAAGAGTTGCACAGAGATTGGATGATTGCATATACATGTATTACTGCCATCTGGAATTTTAAGGAAAAAAAGCGGGGGCTGGAGTAACAAATGCGAGAAGGAAAAGCTCAAACAAGCAGTGAATGGGAAGTGTGTTTCCCTTTACAGAGCAGCAATCTCTTACCGACTGCTCCTCTGTGTATTCTTCCTTCTCATTTCACTTCCTCTTCTCTGTGCCAATCGACAAGAACTCAAAGCTCCGAAGTGGGTCGTCGCGGGAGCTTCTCATGACCCCAGTGCGGGTGAGGGAGGGCCTGATGTCAAGCCCAGGTTGGATCCTTTGTGCAGAAGATGGGCGGCCGCTGCCTGTAAATCGGCTCGTGCGGCCAAGCTGATCACTGGGCTCACCAGAGGAACTGGGCCGGCTGCTCGAGACAACAGCCCTCTTTGACACACTGCCATTCCGAGAGGAAGAACCATGTCCTCGATTGGAATCAGGACCCTGTAAAGGAGTAAAAGAAGCCACATGAACAATCCTCAATAGCGTAGTCACATGACACCATTAGTTTCAAGGAAAACATGGAGACGTTACGAGGAAAACACATTTTGGCATGAGAATGCCTAGGTTTCGTTCTCCATTTTACAGACATCATCTATCTATTCAAATTAAACTACTGATTTCTCAACTAACCAATCACTTAAATTAAAAGAATATCGAAATATATTTAATGACCGTTCTGCTTGTTCAAAACAAACACCTCCGGGATTTCTACAATCCCAATTCTTCACGACCACCGGTGTCTAAAACTGAACAACATCTGTTAAGGTGCGAGCATGTTGCTGCAACTTAAAGGTACATGTGAAGAAAAAGACATGGCACATGGGAAGTCACTTTCTATTTTTCTTTCAGAAACCCTTGCAAAATGCACAAGGCCGGCTTAGGATGACAAACACAGGTCCATGCAGCATGGCACTGATTACAGAAAAGACTAGGAAGGTTTCAGAGCCAGAAAGTAGTGGAGGCCAGATGGTGGACGAATATTGGCCTGTGTATTGAGGCATAACAGGTCACCAACCCCTTCAGCAAATAGTAGTGAAGCCACAGCATGTACTGTAAGACAAGACACATATACAATGTCTTTCAAAATGTTGGAGTACCTGACTTGACAGCATTTGTTTTTAGCAATAACAAATTTTCTGAATGGTTTCATAGCAATAAAAATGATGATGATGATGATGATGATGATGGATTTTAACAATAACTTACCTACTAAAGCAACTAAAAATACAATAAGGAAATACAGAATCATGAAATGTGCTGAGCCTTAATCACTCCCACTGTGAGACTGAAATACAAATGAGATCATGTTTACTGCATGTATTTGGATGCAGTTATCAGTCTAACAAATGGAAATAACCAGATTGCGGTTCTTTAGCATTCCTATAGAGGGAGCTCCAAGTTGGAGGTGGAAGGAACACAACTTCAACTTGAAGGCATCCTCATTATAATAAAAATTAGGAGATGTCATTATTTTCTGTCATTTCCTTCTAACAAACTAATTGTTTGCAAGCATTCCCTTTAGATCCATAAGTCATCATGAAATCAAATGTCTGAATAAGAAAAATAATTAAAATTAAAAAAGCCAAGACAGGAAGGCTTGGGGGGGGGGGGGGGGGGGGGGGGGTGCTTCAATGAACAAGATTAATATATTTTTCATTGAAATTTCATACCGCATCCTTGGATGATGCAGCTGGATCCTCCAAACCCTTGTGCTTGTAGTGATCGCCAGGCAAACCAGAACCTGAAGTATTTCGTCTAGCGAATGCTTCAACTGCACCTGAGAATCTATCCCGAATCTCTTGCCCCACTAAACAAACAAGTTGGGTTTAAGCACCAAAGAATTCATAGCAAAGGAAAAAGAGGCTGCCTCATAACTGGAATTTTGAGTAGGAGAACAGACCTGAAGTCCTTTCTGGCCTTTCCGCAGTTGCACCTGGTTTTCCACTAGGCTGCTGAAAAAGTGACAGAGGAAATAGAATATGAAACACTAAAGAAAGGAACAAAGTTTCTGCAAGGATGAATGTACCCAAACATAGTAACAAGGAATCTCACATCGACAAGTCTAATGGGCAATGACATGACAAAGATGATAAGAGAGGGAGGGAAGAGGGACAGGATAATCCATTGACAAAGTCAAATGGGAACTGACATGACTAAGATGGATCTCTCTCAAATTTTATCTAGGTACATTTTACCATATGCTATGCTTTTGAGAACAAATATTTCTTTTAATGATGCATAGTTTAGTACTTTACAAACGGATGGGCATTTCAGCATGTCTAAAACCCATGTTTTTGTCCAAGACTTATAAACATCCGTGTCCAAGTTACATACTTTAAAATGCCTAAAACACATGCATTAATGAAGTCCACACCGTAGAGGTTACTTAAAATTCTTACCCGTGCTCTTGAATTGGCACCAATCTGAGGATACTTCAATATGGTCCAGTCAAATACATAGTCGAATTGATAACCTGCAGTTTTCAGGAGACAAATGCAGCTAGAAAGTTTTAAAGCTCTAGAGTAAGTTCAGATACCCATCTTAAAATCTCAAAACGTGAATTTCTAACAATATCAACAACTAAAGGGAATGAAAATATCCTACGAGTTAAGATGAAAGAGCCACACTCTTTGAGTTACAGGCTTATTGGGCTTTCGAGGTTGGGACGGTTGGACAGGGGAGGTCGTCGGCTGAAGGGAGGTTGGCTGTCAGATAAGGGCCGTCATCGACGGCTGGAGGGAGGTCGAGCGACAAGTGGAGAGAGAGAGGAGATGAGAAGAGAGAAGATGAGAGAGAGAGAGAGAGAGAGAGAGAGAGAGTTTAGAGGGTCGTGGTCCTCGTGGAGGCCGGACGACCAGAAGGCGGTCAGCCAGCCGCGGGCAAGGGCAACTAGGGTTTGAGGGGTGTGGGCGAGAGAAAGGGGGCTTGAAAAAAGAGAAGGGGCAACGTGCTTGAATGGGAAACTTTTAGACTTTTAGAGTTTTGTTTTTTTTTTTATTTTAAACTCATATATATATATATATATATATATATGAAACATATTTTAAATACTGAGCCTGTACATGAGCCAAGCCGAATCAAGCTCAGGCTAGGCTCGAGCTTGGTTTGAATTTTCAACGAGCCCATAAAATAGGCTCGGCTCGGTTCGGCTTGTTCAACCCTACGAGTTGAGCCGAGCGAGCTTTTCGAGCTAGCTCGGTTTGTGTACGGCTCTAAAGAAGGGGCTGTTCTGATTGACGCATATGGATGACTTAGATATTTCAATAAAAAAGGTAATTGTAGTATCCGAGGATTGTAATTGTAAAATCATTTTTGTATGATGATCCTCAATTGCTAGGGAAACGGACAGTACATATTGATCATACTACAAATGATCTGACCATTGATCTAGACCACCTATCACGTGTCTCACTATTGAATGCCCATCACTGTAAAAAAAAAAAAAAAAAAACTTTGGTTAGGTGATCTGAACCATCGGGTAGGAAAAAATGAACAGCCCATATTGATCATACTATAAACAGCCAGAAAATTGATCTAGACCATCCATCATGTGGGCACCATCCTTGATTGCCCATCAGTATAAAAAAACACTTCTATTGAATAATCCCAACTGCCAATTCAATGGTTAGGGAAATGAGTGGTCCATAGTGATCATACTACATCGGTCTAATCATTAACATCCATCATGTGGTCCCACCCTTGATCACTATTAAAAAATCAATTTTATCAAGTGATCCTAACCGTCCATTCAATGGTTAATGAAATGAATGTTCCATGTTGAACACATGGCAGATGTTCCCATTATTGCTCTAGACCATCCATCATGTGGGGTTCCACCGTCTATTGCCCATCCCTCTTCAAAATTCAATTTTGTTGAATGATCATAACTGTCCAGTCAATGCCTAGGGAAATGGAATGTCCATATTGATCATACTAGAAATGATTCGAGCATTGATCTAGACCATCCATCATGTGGTTCCCACATCCTTCTGAAGAAGTCACTTTGGTTGGGTGATCATAATATTCCAGTCTCATGCCTACGGAAATGGACAGTCCATATCAATCATACTAAAAGTCTGATCATTGATCTAGACCATCATGTGGGTCCCAACCTTGAATTCCCATCCCTCTCAAAAAGGTCACTTTGGTCAATGATCCTAACCATCCCATCAAATCCTAGGGAAATGGGCGCTTTGTATTGATCACATTACCATTCTGGTTATTGATCTAGATTCAAGACCATGTGGATCCCAACTTTGATTGCCCATTCCACTCAAAATCATTTTCATTGTGTGATCCTAGCTGTGCAATCGATGGCTAGTGAAAATGGCTCTTCCATATTGACTAGACTACAAACAGTGCTACCATTGATTTAGACCCTTCATCATGTGACACCCACCTTCAATTGTTGATCCCCCTAAATAAATCACTTTGGTTGGATGTGCCTAATTAAAAGGTGGTGATGATGATGATGATGATGATTATCTTAGTGTCTCCCATGTGCGATTGCCCATTGCTTTCTGGTAGAAACTGGGAATGAAAAAATCCTAGTTTATTTTTTTATTTTTTGCATTGTGATTCCCTAAGGCATTTGAATTCAGGGTATTTCAATTTTCAAAGTCCAACAGCCCCAAATGCAGAAATAGCACCTGTAGTGAAGATTGGCACTCTCCAATAATCCATACGCCCCCAATCCAAACAACTTCAAAAAGGTAGTAAGTAGAAGATTATCTTTGCAATGTACCTTCACGAATAAAGAGGTCACGAAAAAGCCTCTTCAAATACGAGTAATCTGGCTTGTCCTCAAACCGCAAGGATCGACAATAGTGGAAGTACGAAATGAACTCCGATGGGTATGATTTGCATAGCACCTGTAGAATAATTGGCTTAGCCTGCTTACTTGTACCATACTAAAATGTCAGAAAGGAAAAGAAGCTCATGACGAGTGAAAATGAGGAAGTGAGGACATCAGACTTAGAAGCCCATTGTCTGACATCAACTCTTGTTGGGACCTTACAATGAATAGATAAGTTTCTAAAATGTTTTTTCACTGAAAAATGTTAAAGGGAGACTGTTGGGTTCGCAATGACAATACCTCTACAGGGGTCAACATCTTTTTTTCGCTGATCTTGTCATACTTCTGCTTTTTAGTGCCAGCTTTCAAACCCTGCCAGGGAAGGCTGATACACAGTAACAATGTAACTTAAGAAAGGGAAGGATGGAAAGAAACTCTCAAACTGAGAAATACAGCATATCAAAAGGAAAAGGGGGGAAATAGTGAAGACAACTAAAGACAGCTCGGCTATATATTTGACCTTCCTCTTAAGAAATACATAAGCACATAACCAAGAGACTCCAGATCATCTCTCCTGCTTTGTTCTGCAACGCAAACAAGGAGAGGAACTCTGATCAGAGTAACTAAAATGTGGAGGTCTGAATTGGTAGTGGCAAGAACATCAACTAGGCACTTTCAGTAATCAACACAATGCTGCACTCACCAACTCCAAGGTGGGTATTTACACTCGCATACCGAGCTGTTCCTGTGAGATTCTTGTTCTCCCTGTAAGTAGACTCGATGAGCATTCACGCTGTGAATGAAAAAGAAGAAGAAGAAGAAGAAGAAGCAAAAGCGTGGAAACAATAGCAGAAAGCAAAATGCAACTGAAAATGTCAATTTCCACAGAAAGTTGAATTGCCCCAATATATAATCCACAGGACAAAACGAAATCAAAATGTCAATATCCAAATGTGCCCTTAACTACAAGTTATATGTCCGTGTGATATCTTTTTTTAATTTGCAATTTCAGCAAGTTTTGCATCAATGATTTACAGTCCATCATCAATTATGGGCATTTAATCAAATGGAATGTAAGAAACAAGCAGATAACAAGAGGGGATCAAAGAATCCAACCAATTGGAAACCCAATACTTCATTTACATAGTGTAAGTGTAACCTACTCTTTTCAAGTGTATGCAACTGAAGGCATGGTGGTTTATGAATTTATCTGATTTTCCACAGAAATAGAACTGTTATGCTTCTTTTGGCCATTTTTTTCAGTATCGATACAACAAATGTATCACACACTTGGAATATGAAAACATATTGGGTATAGCATGGGAAGTATCGGATGTATTGCGTAATGTATCACTGTGTTTTGGAAAACAATGGGAAATTGGTTGAATTTTTCAATGACACTTCAAGGGATGTTAAAAAGGAATCATTATGCACTTCGGAATCAAAAGATCACAAAAACAAATGCACATAATAAGTTTCCTTTGTATAGGGTCCTGAATTATGCATTGTCTGCCAGAAGTGATGCAATTATATTCAAAATCAGTTTATATCATTTATAAATTGTGTATGAAAATACAAGCAATACATTCAAAAGCCAAAGAAATAATAGAAATATACATGTATTATATTGTATGGTTTGGGTGATGCCGAAGTCGGTCGATGATCTTCTTTGGGCGTGGCATGGGGGAGGAGTTGGGAAAACCGGTAAAGCTAAGTGGAGGCTTCTTTTTATGGTGGTGTGCTGGGCTATTTGGGGAGCGAGGAATGATCGCTGTTTTAGAAACTCCCAGCCCAAAGTTGAGGAGGTTATCAGTAGAATCTCTAGTTTCCTAGAGAGCTGGGTCTGACTTGTTCAGGAGTGTGTTGTATTTTTTGCTCGTTGCCTCGAGCCTTGTTAATAAATTTTTTGTTATATCTCAAAAAAAATATACATGTGATATTTTTAAAAAAAATCTCAAAAAATCCAAAAACCTCTGCCAATCTATAGATAAGCTTCTAACACATCCAATGTGATTTTATTTTCTATATTCTAATTGCAATTTAAATGAGTGAAATGAGGAAATTTTCAGATTTTTCCCCAATACCCACATTTTCCCCAAATTTGCAAGTTGGAATGTAACTGATATTAATATTAGCCAGCACTCATAAACACTTACAAATTAAAGGCTAAATAACCGCAGATCAATCTGATTTTTTGAAAAAAAATAATTTTATATTTTATTGATAATTTTTAATTAAAAAATAATTTTGTTTAAAAAAAATCCAAAAACCTCCGTTTATCTGTCGATCAGCCTCCAACATGTCCAATAAGATTTTTTTCATACTCTAATTGCAATTTAAAATAGTGAAATGTGGAAAATATTGGATTTTTTTTCCAATTTCCCCAATTTTTACTAAATCCCCAAATTGGAGGTTTGAAATCCATCAGATCATGCAAAATAATGGATTTCCATCTTAATTCTAGTGATTCCTAGTGATTTATAGCAAATAAAATAAAATAATTCTCACCATTTGAAAATCGGGCCCACCCATTGTTTGATCTTGATTTCCGCACAAAAATGCAGTTGTTTCTCCAAAAATGGAAGGGGGTTGGACGGAATTCCTCAAAAATGAATTACAAGCAAAAGATCCAAGGGAAAAATGGATTTTTAAAGGTTTTTAGATTTTTTTTTTTTTTTGAGAAGAAATGAAAGGGGGTTGTTATTGGGAAAGTATCGATGATACTATTGAATGTATCATTGACACCAAGTAGTATATAACAAGCGATATTTTTTTAAAATATCGCATTGCATCAGCATATCGCCGGTACAATGTGATATTTGATGATATTTCGTGCAATGCTTCAGGGATGTTTTGTATCGGCTGATACCATCGATATTGCCAAAACTGCTTTCGGCAGAATCGAGCATATGACTAGACTGTTAATCATCAACCATGAAGCCCCAAACCTGGAATATGGGAATTTTATTAGTTGATGTGGTTCAGTGGGAATAACTTTCCTCATGTTCTCCGCTGTCTGACTCATTATTTATATGAATAAGGCTGTTTAAGCTACCTTTTTTGCATGGTACGCTTTAGGAATTCACCCTCCCTATGTGCCCTATTCGAAGTTTGAAAATTGTTTTAGACTTCTTTTCTTACGGGCCTAACATGTCAATAAGGATGATGAAAATCCTCTAGTTGATTAGGATCCCCTATGCTTATTCCAATGTCTCGGGACTGCTCTCCATCAGCAAGAATCTTTCTTCTTCTGTAAATTATGAAGAGAAGATTGATTTAATTAATTTTCCCTTCACCAGTTTTGAGAGATCTAGGAATTGATTTAACCCATGAGAGAGAGATTCTTTCACAACTGACGAAAATTGTCAATGTGGAAAGGTGAGATGATGAAACATGTGATGTTCCATCTCATAATATGTGCAATGGTCCATCCTATGTGGAATTGTATGTGAAAAGTGAAATTTACATTAATTCAGTTGGATCTGGATAAAAATGTCTTTGTTTATGTGAATGATTGTTGTTACTCTAAAATATATAGACAGGACATGAAAGTTAAATCTACTGATCACAGCACTCACCAGTCCCCTACTCCCTGACCTGGATTCACCAGATGCCCAAAAGCAAAGCATAAATGGAGCATGGAAATAGCACATGGAAATGTTCAGCAAGCAATCTAGGGCTGAAACACAGCTGGTTCTTAAGAAGTTTCTCAACACCACAATGGTGGAAGAGATTCCTTAAGGGGATCATATGCTAAACATGATGGCTATTATGTATGAGTTCAAGATCCTTGGAGTTGCAAACTCAGATGAGCATGATTTTATATCATTTTTTTTTCCGAAGATTACATGATCGTATATCATCAGCAAAAGGGTTTTAAATCTCTAATTTTGAATCAGTTGCTCGTGCAACTTCAAGTGGCCATCTGAGATGGTTCTGTGAAAATGGGGTCAATCTGTGTGCTTGGAAAATAGCCCCAAGGTTAACTCCAAGAAAATCTAGAACAAGTACCAACCCTATACCCTACTCATTATCCCGCTCCTAAGAAAAGCATCCAGAAGGAAGAAAGTTCACAAAGCCACCAAAAGTTCATTGGCAAGTGTTCCGAATGCAGGAAGATTGACTATTTGAACAAGCATCACTGTGCCCTCAAGGATGTCAACAAAGACCACAGTATACTTGAATAAAACATGTCCCCAATGCATGATGTGTAATCTGGTGCCAACACACATCTGCCTAATTTTATGCAAGGGTATAGAGATTAAACAACTAAATAAGGAGATGCAACTACACTAGAATGCCTGGAACAATGCAGGTATTGCCATATTCGAGTTAAGAATAAGGAATGTAGGAGCCTTAGTATTAGAAGATTACCTTTAAGTTTCATGACTTAATATAATGGGAAAACATGAGAATTCTAGTAAGCAAAAATTGGTCTGGAACTCTAATACCACTTTTTTGTATCGTATATAGGCAATTTTAAGCCTCCCCAGTCAAACATGCCAGTCTACTATGCATCTTTTCCAATACCAAGTATCAGTGGTGAGGTTGTTTTTCAATACCAAGCTCGAAAATAAAAAGACAATAAAAAAAAGATGTTGTTTTTATTCCAAAATGGGGTGAGCTTTGGAAAAGCAAAGAGGATGTGGTGTTGTTTTCACCCCGGGCTTTGGGTGTCTTAAGTGGTTCGCAGGGTAAAGTTCTGCTTACTGGGGTGGATATCATGTATAGATGCTCTTAAAGATTGTAATTTTCCATTTCTTCGAGTGGGGTGTAAGCTTTTGCACCATCTCAGCGCTTGTTCAATAAAAATTTGTTCCCTTTCAATAAATAATAATGAGTGTCACTTTTGACTTAACAAAGATACAAACATATCATTATAAAAAAAAATGACAACTTATTCTGGAGAATAAAACTTGATTCAAAAGGAATCATCAATAAATGACAAAACAAAGAAGGCTACTGGAGGAAGGCACACAGCCACACACGGATGGGAAACTTAAAATAATCCTTTGGGTGGTAGAAGAAAATTAGAGACTAATCATGATTTTGCTTTTGTCTGCCAAAAGGAGGAACTTGATCACAAAACCCAAACCAAGAACTTGAAAAGTCTTCAAGCAGCCTACGTCCTATTTTCTGGCCCAAACTGAATGTGATTTGGTAGAGATCAACAGGGGGACCCCACAAGGGAACAGCAAGCCAACTAAATTAAGAGCCTACTAGCCTAGACATATTTTAATTGGCGAATATAAAAGTTTTTGTTTTAGGCAAACACAATAATCAAATTCGAACACAGATTATTGAAGTCTCATTACTGGATGTTGGACATAACTACTGGAAACAGGGAATACTATTAAATAACTGAATGGTCCATTCCAACACAAAGGAATAAGAAACTAATTTCCTGAATGGTCCATTCAAGCAACAATTGGACTCCTCATATGTCCGAAGTCTCAAAAGCAATGGCTGCTGGGAAGCATCACTGCTTCTTCTCTTTTCTTTTTTCATGAACAATGGTTTATGAATTTATCATAAACGGTCCATTCATAAATTTTTCTTTTCATGCACCAATTGGACTCCTCAATGGCTGAGAAATCTTAAGTCTCCAAAGCAATGGCAGCCGGGAACTGTCACTGCGTCTGTTTTTTTTTTCATAACGAGCTACAGTTTACAAGTTTATTCATAATAAAGTGATCATCTCCAATCAGAAGCATAGTACAACCCCTCTTTTTATGGCTTCAAAATTTTTGTTCATTTTTCAAGGGAAAACACCATAAAAAATAGCTCGTAGGCGAAGTTAACCTGCAACCATTTGTAGGGGATCCCTCTCATGGTATGCTGTAAAGGCCGTTACAGGGTCGTAAAGGAAATGTGGCAACCGTTACACGTTATGGGGTTGTAACGGCCGTAACAGCCGTTGTGGAAAAAATGACCTGTGATCACCATTAACAGCCCGTCATACCCCCCCGTAAAGGCCATAACAGCCCTGTAATGGTCAGTTACAGGGCAGATACAGGATTTTCAGAACTTTTTTTCAACGTTGCAGGGCTTCTAAAAAAAGATATAGGTTTTTTGACTTTTTTCTTTCAATTAAAAAAGAGACCATAACGGGGGTAGCTGTTATCGCCACCCTACTCTCTCTCGACACGCACGTGCATGCACACATCTTTTTATGGGCAATATTTCATCTTATCCCTATACCATTTTATGAAGCTAAGAAATCCAGCGAATGGCTGCACCTATTCTTATCCAGATTCATATACCAAAATGCAATTCGGCTAAAGGTTATATCGACTAATCAAACCTCTGCGTATCATGTTGGGCTACAACTGCAATCCAAGCTCAAAAAAGATGCCTGAGTGGAATTTAATAGTAGAAAGATGTGCACAGTGAGAAAACTGCTCTCATATTTCTTACATAAAATGCATCTAATGATGTACCTGTATGGTATGTGCTTATGAGTTTGGAGATCCCTATACTTTTTTGCAAGGCCATAATCGATGATATATACCTGCAGTAAAGGTGCATCAGGAATAGATGATTTAACATTATAAGGATACAGGAATTCCTCTCACATTTTAAATAAGAAAATCACTCGAAGCAACAAAACTGACATCTCATCCTTCGACAAATCCAATGGAAAATATATCATCCTCATAAAAAAATTTAACACCTTATAAAAAAAATTAAAAAAATATCATCCTTAAATAAGTTACACATACTAAACCACATGGGTAATATCTACAGAAACTAAAAATATTAGTTTGACAGAAAAATTACAGAATTGTCCAAAACAAGCAAGCCCGATCAAATGTTCCAACACCAACTCCTTTTATCTGTTGAACATAGTGGGTTTTGGTTCCAGGTGGTAGAAGTGGATGAAAGCATGCATCTTCTCTACCTGGTTTTCCATCCCCATAAATGGGAGCACAAAAGGCTTTTTGAGACTTAAGAGTGAGTGCAGGATCCAGCAAGGTGATCAGCTCTCTCCTCTGTTTTTCTCTATTGCAAATTGAAACCTTGTCCAGATTACTTGAAAGGAGGTTGTCTGCTCGTCTTGTTAAGGGTACACTGGTTGAGCCGATTCAGTGAGGATGACTCGTGTCCAATACGTAGATGATACCCTCTTGTTTGGTAATGGACAGCTGAGGTAAACACGCTCTTCAGAGATATTTCAACTATCTAAGAGGCTATTTCTTGCTTAAGGGTTCTAGGCAAAAGAAGCATCACTGGTGTCAATCTTGAAGAGGATCTGGAGTCTCTGATTGCAACAAAAAGCGGCTGTGTGGTCTCTAGTTTTCCTACTAATCTTCTTGTTATCCTAGTTTTCATGCAGTTGCTGAATTCTGGGATGGGATTATTGAAAATACAATAGAAGGCTTGCAAAATGGAAAAGTAAACTTATTTCATTGGAAGGCACTAGGTCATATTATTTCCTGCATCTAAAGGCCATCATCATCATCATCACCTAAGCCTTATCCCAACTAATTGGGCTAAGTGGGTAAACGTTCCTATCCAATTCAAAACTCTCACTGCAATTTGGCTGCATCATTGGCTATCTCCATGAGTTGCCTCACCTTAACATTTTGAGAGGTACGAGATTAAGATGCGCTTAGCATAAGGCATTATCAACCCAGTGCCACTGCTCTCAAGCTTCAAGGCCATGAAAGTGGCAGATACAAAGATGAGCATGAGAATTCATCAAAAGAAGGCAAAGTTTTCATAAATAACACCAAACGGTACAAAAATTCCCATTCCCTGGTATTCATAAGCATATACCTGTGGAAGGAAATGATGATTACCATGTGATAAACTAGTACCTGATTGGCTTTCCGCCCTAAACCCATGAGAAAGTTGTCCGGCTTTATATCGCGATGAAGAAAACCCCTTGAGTGCATATACTCGACCCGATTAATCTACACAAAGACCATGAAAAGCAGCATTGCCATGGCAGTCAAACTCAGTACACATACATTATTCTGTAAGAATAATATTTTCACTTATCAATCGGAAACAGATCAGAGAATTTGTAAAAGATGGGTGTACTTACTAACTGATCTGCAAGCATTAGCACAGTTTTTAACGTAAACTTTCTATTGCAGTAGTTGAATAAGTCCTCCAGGCTGGGCCCAAGAAGGTCAATAACCATGACATTGTACTGACCCTCCACTCCAAACCACTTCAGATGGGGAATTCCCGCTTCATTTAAAAATCACAAATCACATTCAAGACTGAGCTTCAATTAGGAAATAGTAATAATGTTAATGTTTACTGGAAAAAGACTTACTCCCTCCTTGGAGAAGCATATACAATTTAGATTCATAGTGAAGCTGAGGATGCTTAGTTTTCACAGATTCCTGCAGACCATAATAAATTGAGTATTTTGGCGGAAGATGGACACTCAGGATGGTAAAAATTTTAATTAGACATGTACTCTGGTAGAAACCAAAAGAAGAAGAAGAAGAAAAAATCCACACAACCAACAAGACCAAGCCAAACAAAATCACAAGTTTGTACCAATTGAAAGTTCTGTTTTACATGATAAAATGGGTCATTCAACGTTCTGTAAAGATGTGGCCAGCTGCATGAAGGATTCAATAATGTTTTATCTGTATGATGGAATTCTTAAAGATAATTGCATATCCCTTTTCTTGATATTGTTTTCTCCAAAATACACTAGGGTGATATAAAATTCATACGAGCTTAAGAACCCAGGTGAAACTCCTATGATCTTATCTAGGATGTGGAGTAAGGAGACTATTGGCGAATATTATAGCACCGAGTTATCTTCAAGGAAGAAACTAAGAACCCAGATGCACTAGAAGTGGAGATAGGTGATCTGCTCAACGGGAGATCCAAGACAAAACACAAATTGTTAAGGATCGAATAATGGAGAATTCAAACCGTTCAGTTGCTTGGGGCAACAAAAAGAAAACATGCATCAGTGCTTTGAAGGTGGAATGTAATAGAGCATTGTCCAATGAAGACAGTTGTATGCAAAATAAAAACCAGACATGCAGCTATTACAAAAGTCCACCACTATCAAACTACATAATTTTGTTTCCCTGAAAGATGGCTATACATGTTAAAATAGACAAAAAGAACAAACAAAAGCGATTTAACAGATTTCCTTCAATTTTCTTTTGCATCAAAAAAGCATTGCTCACGTAGTAGAATCCACAATAGAAAAAAAAGAAATAGATGTTTTAATTGAAGAAAGCTATGTTCACTAAAGTTTCACAAAATTCGATTTGTGATCATTAAAACCCTTAATAACACAAGTAAATTTCATAGAAGATGAAAGCTACAACGTCATACCAGCTTAATAGCCACTTCCTCTCCACTTTGTATATTAACGCCTGAATCATGCCAAAGCCACAGAGACATGAGAATAAGTGCACATGAAAATACATGGTCTAAGTCCAAAAAAGATAAGTACCAAAGAAATACCAGCCAACATTGGTAATACGACATACCTAGATAAAGCTCGCCAAAAGATCCGCTCCCAATCTTCCTTCCGAGATTAAACTTTCCACCAATGACGTGCTCCATGATCTAATCCAGTTAAAAATAAGCTGAATCCAATCGGATCCACAAAGGATTGCCACCAGCTCCTTCTCTTAGTCGATTTCAACCTAATCCACCAATAAATGTCCAATTCCTATCTCAATAAATCCCTAAACTTCCCTCACCAGAGTAGAAAATACCAGAAAAATCTCTTAGTTCACCACCAAATCGATCAAAGAACGGACCTTTCTCCAACTATCCACCAAAAAATGACCCCAAATCCCCCAATATCCCAGAAAAGGCCCCTTCAAACCATATAAATTTCACCCCACAGCACCAAACAATAAAAACCTAAGCAATCACTTTCATCTACAATAATCAACCAAAAAAATCCCAAATCTCCAAAGAGAAACGCACAAAACCTAAAAATCTCGATTCCAATCGAAAAAATACCAACCACTTTACTATTATCCACAAAAAAAAGCCTTCACCAAATCGCCAAATGTTAAAGAAAAAAAACTCAGAACCCAAATAATCACCTTCAGCTCTCTTTTAAAACCCTAAATCAACCAATTTCCTAATCATCCGTCAACCTCAAATCGAAAACCCAAAAATCTGGAATACTGAACGAATCGACACACCAAATCTCCGGCTACCGCCGTATCGCTATCCCTAATTCTCAGAAAACAAAGAGAAATTGGTAGAATGCGATCGAACGGATTCTGAATCAAGATGCTTCGATCCAGAAGAAAAATGCAGAAAGAATGCGAACTTTTTACCGTGAAGAAAGAGAAAACAGAATCAGATGCGGCGAATTTGAAGGGAAAAAGGGCATGGAAATCTCGATCTCTCTGTCATCAGATCTGAAGACGAACGGAGACGATTTCGCCTCTCGAATTTCGGAAAATTTTCAGACGTTTTATCGGAAACGAATGAATTTTAGAGAGAGGAAAAGAAGAAAAGAGAGAATGATGAAGGAAAGCTGGCGAGATTTTTCTTTTTCCCATTCTCCGTATTTTGCTCTTACAAGGATTCCCAGGCCCCACAGGCAGCACCTTTACTCGCGGCGCACGTGTTAAGCATCTCAGCCGTGCATGGCATGGGACTCACCAGAATATGGGCCGTTTGCAGTTTTTATTGAATCAACGGTTTTGATCTACGCATTTGGACCGTTAAATGACTGGGACCGTCCTTACTGCACGGTGGGGTCCACCTCGCTCTTGAGCTCACGTGTTCCACGTGTGAAGTTACGCGTAGAAACGCGCTAGGGTAACTTGCACTGGCTGCCTACGGTGGTGGACGCGGATTGCGTTCCTTTAAGCGTCCGACCAGATCTGTGTGGGGACCCACCGTGATGTATCAGTTTATCCACGCCGTCCATACCTTTTATAAGATCATGTTAAGTTGTGGGACCAAATATGAGGTATATTCAACGCTCTAGAAGACCACACCAGAGATGACTCTTGCATTTAATGCTCTATGCAATTAACCCAAGTTTACTATTTAATGTGGTTCACTAAAGCGTTGGATCTGACTCATTTTTTAGTCTATATCTTAGCATGATCTTAGAAAAGGTATAGACGGCCTGGATAAACAAATAAATCAAGGTGGACCGCCACATAGATCTGGTCGGACTCTTAAGGGTCCGACCAGGTCGGACGCAATCCGGGTCCGCGGTAGTTGCTTTCCGCAGAACGTGGGTGGAACTTTTAGGACGCGGATTGTGTCTGAACTCACCAAGCCAGACCGTGGTGAGTAAACTCTGTAGGGCCCACTGTGATGTGTGTGTTTTATCCATGCCGTCCATCCGTTTTCTAGCTTACTTTAGTACGTGATATCAAATTGAAAGCATATACAAAACTCAAGTGGACCACACCATAGGAAAAAGTGGAAAATGAATGCCTACCGTTGGAATCTTCTTGGGGTCAGATAAAGCTGATATTTGTGTTTTCCCTTGGTCCTTGCCTGCTGACCCCACCGTGGGCCTTAGGAAGATTTCAACGGTGGGTGCCATTATTCCACCATTGTTTCATGTGGAAGTCGTCCTACCCACCAAGCAGGGCTACGTGGGGACCTCCGTGATGTTTGGGTTTTATCCACACTGTTCATCCATTTTTCCACGTCATTTGAAGATACGAGCGTAAGACATCATAAAAAGCATGATAATAACACGGATGAAACCTTTCCTCAGCCAGTCATAGTGATGTTTATTTTTCATCCAACCGGTTAAAAAGGTCACATAGACATTAATTGATTTTCCAAATCGGAGGCCGACTTCCTGCCAGCCAAATCCTTCAGCAGGAAGTTCATACACGTATCGATTTAAGGTTTTAGGGTTTTCACCTCATCCCACCTTATAAACGTATAAACATCTAGGTAGAGAGTAGGAAGGTTTCAATGGTAAGCATTCATTTCCCTATTGTTTCCTCTTGTGTGGTCCACTTGAGCTTTTGATCGGTCTCACTTTTTGGTCACATGTTCTAGAATGAGCTCAAAAAATAGATAAACAAAGTGGAATTCTCACAGACATCATGGTGGCCCCACCTAGCATCCCATGAACTTCTTGCGAAAACCAAACTGGGCGTCATTCCAAATGTATGAACGGCGTGAATAAAACTACATTATGGTGGGCAGGACACAATCCGCCTCCAGTTTCTTGGTGGCCAATTGCTTGTTACCCAGGAACAGCTTAGTGGGCGTTACCCCTACCATGTAGCCTATATGGATGATATTTTGTATGTCCATGCTGTCCATCTGTTTCTCCAGTCCATTCAAGGGCCATACCACTGTTTCCAGTGGTGATTGACAATAATGAGACGTATCACAGTGGGCCATACATAGTTTCCTCACCATGTTAACATGGTGAGTTACTGCACAATCCATGCCGAGCATTTATGGGGCCCGATTAGGCAGTCAGGTCTGCACAGCCGTCCATGGTGGTGTGGCCAAATGTCGTTGATCGGTGGGGTTGCAAAACCCTATTAAAGGAACCTCCTCGGTAAGCAGCTAAGTGGGGCCGCTATGATTTTGTGAGAAATCCATTCAATTCATGATAGAACATGGGCCAAAAAATTGATGCAAGTCTGCCCACTCAAGTAGGCTGCATGATGGGTAAAAGTGGGCAGGGAAATGCCCACCATTGAAACCTGCGACGGTCCATGTTCAGGTGATGTTTATATGCGGTCCAAATCATATGAATGTTTCAATGGCAAACATTTAATTCTTATTATTTCTTGTTATGTGGTCCACTTGAATTTTAAATGTGCCTCATTTTTTTTTAGCTCATGGCTCACATGAGCTGGGATGAATATGGTGAATTTATCACAAACATTAGGGTGGGCCTACCTAGCTTATTATTACAGAACTTATGAGACAGGGTGTCCGGAGATGCCCCCATCCAACACAGTGCGGCCTGACTGTGGGCCCACTTTGATGTATGCATTTTATCTAAGCTGTCTGTACATTTTGAAAGCTCGTTTTAGTGGATGAGCCCAAAATGGAGGTAGATGGAGGGCTAAAGTGGACCACACCACAAGAAATATTGGATATTACTTGTCTGCCGTTTAAATTTTCTAGGGGGCTATAGAAGTTTTAGATGAAGCTGATATTTACATTTTTCCCTCATTCAGGTCTATGTGAGTGTTTTAACAGGTTGGATGGTTAATAAACATCACCGTGGGCCCTAGGAATGGTTCAACCGTGGGCATCATTGTGTCCTGTCCTTCCTATGCTGTTGTCTGATTGAGCCTTCAATCTGCTTCCTTTTTGGGATCATGCCATAAAAGATCCCTCAAAATGGATGGCCGGCTTAGATAAAACACATACAACATGGTGGGACCAACAGAGCCCTGACAAGACCGTCCGTCTCTAACAGGGGTAGTACCCAAACCGCGCCTTGCATATCCATGCGGTCCATCTATTTTTTAGCTCATTTTAGGGCATGAGCCCAAAAATGAAACGGTTCCAAAACTTGGGTGGACCACACCATGTGAAACAGTGGTGATTGAACGCCGCCATTAAAAACCTCCAAAGGGTTTGCTGAAATGCCTATTTTCCATCCAACCTGTTGATAATGTCACGGATGGAGTAAACAAATATCAGTTAGATCCAAAACTTATGTGGCTCACAAGAAGTTTTTAATGGTCAATCATCATTGTTTCATGTGTTATGGCCCGTTTAGATTTGAATCTGTTTCATTTTCTGAACTGCTCCTTTAAATAAGCTGGCAAAATAGATGGATAGTGTGGATATTCAAAATATATGACAAGCTCGCATCTAGATGAGGCCGCACTGTGTTGGGTGGGGAAGCGAATTAGGTACCATGCCTTCTGAACTCAGCATAAACGGGGCGCTGAGGGGCTACTATAATGTATGGGCTTTATCCACACAGCTAAATAATTTTGTTATATAATTTTAGGGTATAAGCAAAAAAAAAAAAGGGTAGATCAAAAGATAAAGTTGACCTTACGAAGGTTATGTGTCATTGTCACCATTGTTTCCTTAGGAAGGAATCTACACAAACGATGCACTCACTCACTCATCGGTGAGGTTAGTGTGTCTCTTTAGCATTTCAAACAGAGACCTGCATCTTCCAGTTGGGCTAACAGGCAACACACAACCTTGATCTACCTCATTTTTGTGATTATATATAACATGACATAAAAAAAAATAGATGAACAGTGTGGGTAGAAACCATGCATCACAGTTGGCCCCTCAAAGGCTAGCATGTTCCGAGCTCTGGACACGCAATAGTATTAAGGGCTTGTTTGGCACCATGGATTTGAGAGGAAGTGATGAGAAGTGGATTCCATGATATGAATTCTCATCAATTTCAATTCTTATTAATTCTAGATTTTCCGTTTGGTAGCCTAGATTTGGAGAGAAGTTGGACAAGAGGGAAATAGCCTGTGTGAATTTTAATCCCACCGTATGCCCACGTATACTTTGGATTTTGATCCCACCATCCATTATCTTTTAAATCCATGCCATCCATCCATTTTTACATATTATTTTATGCAAGGATGCTAAAAATAAATTAGATCCACATCTTAGGTGGACCATAATACAGGAAAAAGTGGAGAGTGACCTTTTATGATACATAAAAGTTTTGGATTAAACTAGATATTTGTGTGGTCCCTTCGTCTAGGTCTTTGTGACCTTATCAACAAGTTGGATGGCAAATATTCATCATGTTAGGTCCGATGGTTGGGGAGGATTAAGAAAGGAGTTGAAAAGTGTTCTTTTAAATTCTTATGAATTCCTATAAAATTCACTTATCATCAAATCATATTCATCAAACAGAGAAAAGCAACTGGTTTCTCATCACTTCTTATCAAATCCATGGTGTCAAACGGTCCATAAATACTCTCCGACTGCTACCTCCAATGCTAGAAGTGCTTTGCGCTCGGGGTTGTGTGGGGTTCAAAGAGATATCTGTGACAAATCCACTCTGTCCATCTGTTTTGAAAGACTAAAGCATGACAAGTCTCTAAAACTCAGGCAACACAAGTGGGCCACACCAGCCAAACAGTGCAATGTTATATAAGTAATAGGAACAAATATCATTAAACATTCACCGTTGAAACCCTCCTAGAGCTGACCCTGATGTTTATATACCATCCAAACCGTTCATAGAATTCTTAACACCCAGATAAGTAGTAGGAACAATATCATCCTAATACAAAACTTCTGTCACCGCCAGGTGTTCAATCCCCACTGTTTTGTGTGGTGTGGCCCACGTGAGTTTTGGATCTTCCTATTTTTTAGAATCTTATTCTATCGTGGTCTTTCAAAACATATGAATGGAGTGGATTGGTCACGGAGATCTCTATGGGCCACACACAGCTCCGGGCAATTACAGGCAATCCTGTAACGCCTCAAATCTCGAGATTCGATTATGACGTCAGTCCTCGGTATTTCGGGTATTACGGTTGCTTTGCGGAAGTGTGCTATTTGTAAAACATTCTTGGCATCCTTGTGCTAATGTAGAACCAACCATAGGCAATGCATAATAACAAGTAAATAGTAATAGGGTGCTATTCCAACTACAGAACATCATCATCCAAAATATGAGGCACCCACATCACGGGTGGCCTCACCCAGCCCAAAAGGAAAAGTTACAATGTACAGCAATTTCTTTTACAATCCGGAGCCACTGCTCCCAAAATGAGGCCGACCAGGCCTGATCCCTCATCTAGATCTGATCGTCAGCTGGCTGAAACTAAGAGGACACGACAAAGTCCTCGAATTCGGCCTACAACCCCTCCTCCTCCGCTTGACCTGCATCTACTATAATCTCATCTGGGGGTGTGTCATAACACTGACCCATGTGCGGGTGTGAGTGATCAATTCAGTGAGGATTATAGTTCGAAGCTTAACATGTTATCAAACGAAGCAAAGTTAGGCATTGACCACAAGCAAAACAAAGATTCCTAGTCTAGTGAGTTAATGCATGAATGACATGAGTTCACATGATATGAATGTTCCGGATACAATGAGGAACACAAGATAGCACTGGCGCCACATCAACCAACTAGGCACCCTAGAACCTCAAAAAAAATGGAATGAACTTGGATTTGTCTGTCGGTATTCTGGACTTTAACAGTAGGACAGTTACCTAGGAAATCCATGACATGGATGCGTGATTAGGCCTTGTATTATTATTTTCATTTCAAACAACATTTTGTGGAATTCAAAGTACCGAGTCCAATCACAGGTCCAAATCTGAGTCACTTTGCTCCGATGGTGCATCATCGATCATCGCCAATGACCCGAGGATTCCCTTTTCCTTCTACAACACATATTATGGTTCCCTTCATACTGATAAGAATGGAATTCCCCCCACCTGTCTCGATCATACCGATATGGTGGGGAATTTCCAGTATGCTCCAAGGACACTATGGGGAGGTGAGCTACCCCAGCATAGGCCGACGACTCGATCACGGTGTCCCATACCGCCGTGACCGGCCCAAGAGGCTTGACGGGATCGTATCGCACATTCGGTTAATAGTGGACTCAATACATTTGAGGGCCTTGGGTACCTTGACTTCAAAGGACTATGATACAACAACCATCAGTAATCCACGTTGCCATATTTAGGCGGAACCAATTGGTTCATGGTCTTCCGTTTGGCTTGACGTGGGCAGTTAAGACCCGCGTAGCAAATAACCGTCAACCTTCCGGTTTCCCAATCCAATCAGGCACGCTTCGGGTAACCATCAACTCGGGTTACCCATCTCAGAAGGTCTGGCCCAAGATTTCATATCACATCTCGTCTGATACTTGATTGAAATCTCACAAAAATGAAACTTGGGGAAAATCCTAGTAATTTAAATATGCAGAATCAGTTTATTTCTAATCATATGTGAGCATAATCCACCACGGAAGTCATGAAAAGCAATTAGGAGGCAGTTCAATTCACTCAAGCATTTTGTCATACACATGATATGCAGAAATTTGTAAACAGTACATTTGCAATAAATCGTATCCCAAATCGATCAACGACGATTCGTCCTAAACCTAACAGCCACATCAATCCTAAACCGACAACATTTGATAAACGCAAACCTAGAAACATAGTCCCGCACCTTAGGGTTTAGGGTTGTCGTACGACTTCGCAACACTAGGTTTGGGCTGACGGAATACGATCCTGTGAGCACGAATATGGCCAGGTTAGCGTTGATAGCCATCATTTACAATTATTGGGACACGAGAGATGAAGATTGTCACTTACCAATACTCGATCGTGGTTTGAAGTAATCGTTGGCGGCTCAACACAATAGCGAAGGTGAGTAGCATGTGGGATCCCGAGTCCCAAACCCTAGCTCAACCCAAACACTCCGAATTTCGAATCCTCAAGATGCCCTAATCCTTGAGTTCTTCTCTCCAAGCCACAAGGAAGAATGTGTGTTGAAGGAAAATGCCCCAACACATCCTATTTATGGATCTAGCATGACCAGGATGGCCCTAGCCTTTGGCATGGTTTAAAATATATAGCCAACAAGGTGGCTGATACGATTATCAGGGACCATTAGGTCCCACACCGACCAAACCAATCGGTCATAAGATCGGTCAAGTTGATATCTATCATGGGTCGACTTATCTCGCAGATCAGGCGTGGCGATCACCCGCCACAGTAAGACATACGATCCAAAGGTCATTGTGTCATGATCAAAGATGTGGTCCCAGGGATTAGCCTATAGATTTAATTATATTAGAGGGCCAAGATCTCATGGCGTTTCAATGGTTCAGATTCGACCACGTGGACAATGATCATAAGGACATACATAAGTCACCTATTTTAAGTAACTTACACAACTCATGTGCCCCCCATTCGAAACCCAAGTCGAAGGGGTCCACCCCTTCGGTTTGGCTTAGCGTCCGCGTGGGTTGGCAAGCCCACTAAGACAAAGGGCCACATCGATTCTTGAGTAATTTAGTGACCCATCACGGGTGTTATAGCCAAAACAGCGGAGATGTCTGCTGGAGGTTTTCCTGCTGTTTCGATCTCGCGAGCACCTTAATCCGACTATCGAGAACATATGTTCGCGACTCGCATATTCGGAAGATACTCTGACCTCGCGAGCATCTTTATCCGACTATCGAGAACGTATGTTCGCGACTCGCATATTCGGAAGATACTCCGACCTCGCGAGCATTTTTATCCGACTATCGAGAACGTCTGTTCGCAGCTCGCATATTAGGAAAAACGATGTTCGACTACCAAAGCTTCGAGAAGTTGTGTTTTTTCTGCGAGCAGACCTTCTCACAAGTCGTTGAAAGGTGTTACATCTGAATGAGCGAGTATTTGGACTCGCGACCATCTTCCTACATGCGAACAGCTTTTTCTGTGGTGACATCCCTTAGCCCTCAGTACCAGCAGCCCGTATAGGCCGATTTTGGGCTTATCTCCTTCAATGGTTCCGAGTCTCAAGGGATCGCTATCAAGGAACGAAGCTATCGGATGAGTCATTGGATTAGATCTCCCCTCTATCTGAGGATAAGAATCTTATCCCACGAAATCAGCGGGATCTCGATATCTTACGTAGCAGATTGGATCATTTCATATCTATATAAGGAGACTCCATTAAGAGACAGGTACACAATATTCAATCTCTAGCCTCGGCTGCTTGGTTATTCTCCTTCTTGCCTTATCTGACTTAAGCATTGGAGGGCTAACGGCTGGACGACAGCCACCCCTAGTTGCTTTCTGTCTTCTTTCAGGTCCGGCGGAGGAAGTCTCTATTGGAGAGAAGGTGAACGTCCGAAGAATCCTGTTACAAAATTTGACGTTAACAGTTTGGCGCCGTCTGTGGGAACGACTTGATCATTAAAGTCAATCGTTCTTACCACTGATCAAAATCCTTCTACTATGCCTCCTAAGAAGACGGTTCATCCTTCCACTTCAAGGCAGGCACCACCTCCGCTAGATGAGACGGAATCCATACCTGTCCCTCTACCCACTTCGACGAATATCCCTCAGAAGCCCCAAATATGCCGTCAGCAAACCCAGTGTTGGAGGCCTCCGGAAATCAAGACGACGTTCTGCGTTTCCTCGAAAATACTCTTCTAACTCTAAATGCCGGAGTTCAGGCCCTGTCAAATCGGCTTGATCAGCATTTCCCCGAACCGCAGAGACAACCCTCCGAGGGGTTACCACCGCAACCCATTCCAGTGGCTTCCAGACATTCTATGGACGAACCACGGGTTCAACCAAACCATCCTCCGTCAAACCGAACACCACTCGGCAACCACCCCCTGTGCTGCCTCCACATTCCATACATTCTAGTGCGTCTCGCCAACCTCAACCTCAGGACTCCACCGTCGAAACATCAGGCTATACCTTACCATGGGAAGGAGATCTCAAAAGAATCCATGATCGTTTCGACGTTATAGAGCAGCGATACCAGGCAAATCGACCATCTGTCGTCATGGCGGCGATATATCAATCCGAGTCCCCCTTCACCAGCGAGGTTATGGAGGCACCGTTACCTAGAAAATATCGAACGCCTGTTATCACCCCGTACACAGGTATTGGCGACACCCTTGAACACCTGGAAACATATAGGTCTCTTATGGAGTTGGAGGGACATGGCTCAAAAATCATGTGTAGGGCTTTTTCCCTAACATTGAAGGAAGCAGCCCGTACGTGGTTCCGGGGACTAAAACCTCGTTCCATCAACTCTTTATCACAGTTATCGGAGTTATTCCTTTCTCAATTCATGGGAAGCATTCGCATTAAGAAGCCAGCCTCCCATCTAATGGATCTGAAACAGCAGCATGGGGAGACAATAAAGGAGTTCACAGTACGGTTCACTGCCGAAGCCGTTCAAACTGAGGGTTATACTGAAGAAAAAGGTCTCACAGCCCTCATAGCCGGAATAACGAGCGAGAAATTCAGGTTTGCCTTAGATAAAAGCCCTCCAAAAACTATGGCAGAATTCCAAGCCAAAGCTCAGAAATATATCAATGCAGAAGAAGTCGCATTGACACGCCATGGAGTACAGGGTAAGAAACGCAAGCCATAAGGAACCTCTTCTGCAGATAAAAAATATCGTCGTGATCAACGCGACTGTTCTCCTAAGAAGCCTTATTCAGGTAAATATCATAACTACACTCCTCTCAATCGGTCTCATGAAAAGGTTTTAATGGAGATTAAACACAAACCATACGTAAAGTGGCCTGCAAAGATCAAATCTGATCCCGAGAAGAGAGACAAGTGCAAGTTCTGTTACTTCCACAAAGATCACGGGCATAGAACCCAGGACTGCATCTTTCTAGAGATCATATTGAAGCCCTTATTTGAAAGGGCCATCTCCAGGACTATGTCGCTCGTAAAAATCGATCACCAGAAAGGGCGAAAGCCTCACCACGTAAAAAGGAACCGTCTCATCATCATACTGCCCAAGAGGACGCTGAGCCTACTGGAGAAATCCGCACCATCGTCGGAGGACCAGCTTGCGGGGGCGACTCTCAAGCTTCAAGGAAAGCGTACGCTCGGAAGGCGTCTAGAGAACCCCAGCATATTTATTGGCTGGAACAGGCATCTAGTGCATCAAAGGCCAGCCATCCTCCAATTTCCTTCTCCCTCGAAGATGCAGCGGGAATTCACTTCCCTCACGAGGATTCCATCGTAGTCACATTAAAGGTATCAAATTATCTGACTCATCGAATTATGGTGGATACAGGTAGCTCAGCCGATATTCTGTATCTGGAGGCTTTCAACAAAATGGCACTTGCCAGAAGCCTACTCAAGCCAGTTTCAACCCCTCTCATCGGCTTCGGAGGTGAGGTGGTAATACCTGAAGGAAGCATCGATCTCCCAGTTACTTTTGGAGAAAATCCAGCGAAGACTACCGTCTTCATAAACTTCCTCGTGGTGGATAAAAAATCAGCATATAACGCTATTTTGGGGCAGCCATCGCTTAATAAGGTTGGGGTAGCCTTACACCCTTCCTATTTGTGTGTCAAGTTCCCTACCCCAAATGGTGTTGGGGTTGTGCGAGGAAATCAAAAGGAGGCTCGGTCTTGTTACGAGATAGCCCTATAAGACCGAAAGAAAGTCCCAGCAGCACTTGTCATGACGATAGCGCAAGATTCACCTAACTCCTCGACTGACAACTCCCTAGACCCGAGAGAGAGCGCCCTTCAATCAGGAACTCCTGGGGAAGATACAGTGGCGGTTCACTTAGCTAAAGATGACTCGTCCAGAGTTATCCGCATGGGATCCTCTTTGAAGGGAGCCGTTCGGGATGAGCTGATCCGCCTCCTCACCGAATATCAAGACGTATTCGCTTGGTCTCACAAGGATATGCCAGGCATCGATCCCAACATTATCGCACATCGGTTGAATATTGATCCAAAGCATAAACCCGTACACCAGCGTCGACGTGCCTTCACTGCAGAAAGGCAAATGGCAATCAAGGCTGAAGTCGAAAAGCTGCTTACGGTCAATTTCATAAAAGAAGTTGACTACCCGGAGTGGGTCGCGAATGTAGTTCCCGTCCGGAAAGCTAATGGCAAATGGAGAATGTGCATCGACTATTCAGATTTGAACAAAGCATGCCCCAAAGATAGTTTTCCGACGCTGCGGATAGACCAGCTGGTCGATTCAACAGCTGGACATGCCCTGCTTACCTTTATGGATGCTTATTCTGGTTACAACCAGATCATGATGCATCCACCTGATAGCCAACATACCGCCTTCATCACCGACCGGGGATTATATTGCTACCAAGTTATGCCGTTCGGTCTTAAAAATGCAGGGGCCACCTATCAACGTCTCGTCAACAAAATATTCGCTGCTCAAATCGACAGGAATATGGAAGTTTATGTTGACGACATGCTCGTGAAAAGCATCGTAGAAGATGATCATCTTTTTTATCTTCAAGAAGCCTTCGATCTGATGAGGAAATATCAGATGAAGTTGAATCCAGAAAAGTGTGCATTCGGAGTATCTGCTGGAAAGTTTCTCGGATTTATGGTCGGCCAGCGAGGGATTGAGGCAAATCCTGAAAAAATAAAAGCATTGATAGAGATGAGATCCCTGACCACTCTTAAGGACGTCCAACGTTTGACTGGTCGCATCACATCATTGAACAGGTTTATTTCGCAAGCGTCTGACAAATGCTTACCCTTCTTCAAGCTCCTCCGTGCTACAGCAAAATCTAATTGGGAGTGGACATCACAATGCGAAGAAGCTTTTCAACAATTGAAGCAGTATATGAGCACGCCCCCTGTTTTATCTAAACCTATAGCGCACGTGCAACTCATCCTTTATTTATCTGTGTCTTCCACGGCCGTTAGCGCCGCTTTAATACGAGAAGACTCTGGGATGCAAAAGCCCGTTTATTATATCAGTCGAGCAATGGTAGATGCTGAAACCCGTTATTCTGATATGGAAAAACTGGCCCTGGCCTTGGTCACGGCAGCACGAAAACTGCGACCATATTTTCAAGCCCACGCTATTCTCGTACCAACGAATCATCCGTTATGACAAGTCCTTCAAAAACCTGAGACTTCCGGACGACTAACTAAATGGGCGGTCGAGCTCAGCGAGCACGATATCTCGTACTGCCCCAGGCCCGCTGTTAAGGGCCAGGCCGTGGCTGACTTTATCATCGAATTCACGTACTCCTCTTCCGATGACAATTCCACGACCAGCGACCAGCCTTCCTGGTCCCTCTTCGTGGACAGGTCGTCACGGGCCACCGGTAGCGGAGCAGGCCTAATCCTAGTCGCCCCAGACGGGTCGCATTTCCAATACGCTTTACGTTTTGACACTCGCATCTCAAATAATGAAGCAGAATATGAGGCCTTGATCGTTGGCCTCGAACTAGCAATTGCCCTTTCAATTCAAAATCTGTTAATTCACAGCGACTCCCAGCTCATTGTCAACCAAGTTCTCGGTGAATTCGAGGCCAAAGAAGAAAGGATGGCCTTATACAAATCTCGTGTCCTCATCCTGCTCGCAAAACTGAAGACTTATGAAATAATTCATATTCCTCGCGAGAAGAACCAACTCGCAGATTCCCTGGCAAAGCTTACCTCTGCACCAGAATCTGAGTTATCACATTCAATCCCCATCGAGCATCTTCAGAACCCGAATATCGACCAAGCAACTCTTGAGCAAGTAATATCGGTACAATCATCTCCATGTTGGATGAACCCCATTATCCTTTATCTCAGAGACGGATACCTTCCAGATAACAAGAAAGTTGCAAGACAAATTCGTCATCGAGCCGCTAGGTATACCTTACAGGACGGAATATTGTTACACAAAAGTTTTTCCTTGCCTTATTTAAGGTGTCTTCATCCCGAAGAAGCACTTCGTGTTCTAGATGAAATACACCAGGGGGCATGTGGTAACCACCCTAGGGGGCGATCCCTAGCATATAAGGCGATGAGGCAAGGATATTATTGGCCCACTATGAAAGCAGATGCAATTGCATTCTCTAAAAAATGTGACAAGTGCCAGCGATATTCTCCTATACCTCACGTATCATCTGAGCGAATGACTCCAGTGGATAGTCCTTGGCCTTTCGCGCAATGGGGGGTCGATATCATCGGGCCCTTGCCTACTGGAAAAGGACAAAACAGATTCGCAATAGTGGGGGTCGATTACTTCACCAAATGGGCCAAAGCAGAACCATTAGCCAAGATTACTGAGAAACAAACTACTAAGTTCGTATGGAGAAATATCATATGCTGTTTTGGACTTCCTCACACTATAATTACCGATAACGGAACGCAGTTCGACAACGCAGCCTTTGATGAATATTGTGAAAAATGGAAGATACGTAACCTTCGCACCTCTCCATATCATCCCCAGGCAAATAGGCAAGTTGAGGCAGTGAATAAAATCATCAAGCACCACTTAAAAACCAAGCTAGGTGAATGTAAAGGTATGTGGCCGGAACTTCTACCAGAAGTACTATGGGCATATAGAACTACAGCTCGTACATCAACAGGCGAAACCCCTTTCTCCTTAGCATTTGGTGTCGACGCGGTAGTACCAGTGGAAATTCAAGTGCCCTCGTATCGGATCGAGCAGTATGACCTCGCGGGTAATCAGGAAGATCTTCGACTTCATCTCGATCTCTTGGAAGAACGAAGAAATACCTCCCAAGTACGAGCGGCCGCATATCAACAACGTATTGCTCGCTATCGAAATGCTAAGGTTCGGCCTAGATCCTTCTAGCTCGAAGATTTGGTCCTGAAGCAAAAACTCGGAGTTCTCGCTCGTTCGCTGGATCCAAATTGGGAAGGCCCGTATCGGGTTATCAAGATTGTGCGACCCGGAACTTATTACCTCGAAGACATGCAGGGAAAACCCGTACGTTGCCCTTGGCACGTGGAGCATTTGCTGCAATACTTCCCCTAGATTCGATGTAGTTCACAACAACATTTTGTGAATAAAAAGTCAAAGATATCTTTTGGTCGCTACTCCATTTACTTGGACCTGAAGAGCCCTGAAGAGAATACATACAATCTCTTGGCCAATTGCCTACCTTTGGTGGGGATAAATTCACCTGGATGGTCGCATTTCCATTTTATGGATAAAAAATAACGCTGAAGGAGAGCATGTATATACTCTCGACCATTCTTCTACCCTTGATAAATTCGGAGGCTCAATGGATAGATCAGTCTATCTCTATGAGGGAATGGTCAGTACGACCCCCCGGATTGAGCACAACTCATTTATCAATTGATAGACCAGTCTATCTCTACGAGGGAATGGTCAGTACGACCCCCCGGATTGAGCACAACTCATTTCTCAATCGATAGACCAGTCTATCTCTACGAGGGAATGGTCAGTACGACCCCCCGGATTGAGCACAACTCATTTCTCAATCGATAGACCATTCTCGACGTACGGGTTATCAAG
Source organism: Liriodendron chinense (assembly GCA_003013855.2). Lineage (NCBI taxonomy): Eukaryota > Viridiplantae > Streptophyta > Magnoliopsida > Magnoliales > Magnoliaceae > Liriodendron > Liriodendron chinense. The sequence continues at coordinate 7,372,881 of ML058445.1, read as the reverse complement.
ATTGTGCGACCCGGAACTTATTACCTCAAAGACATGCAGAGAAAACCCGTACGTCGCCCTTGGCACGTGGAGCATTTGCTGCAATACTTCCCCTAGATTCGATGTAGTTCACAACGACATTTTGTGAATAAAAAGTCAAAGATATCTTTTGGTCGCTACTCCATTTACTTGGACCTGAACAGCCCTGAAGAGAATACATATAATCTCTTGGCCAATTGCCTACCTTTGGTAGGGATAAATTCACCTTGGATGGTCGCATTTTCATTTTATGGATAAAAAATAACGCTGAAGGAGAGCATGTATGTACTCTCGACCATTCTTCTACCCTTGGTAAATTCGGAGGCTCAATCGATAGATCAGTCTATCTCTACGAGGGAATGCTCAGTACGACCCCCCGGATTGAGCACAACTCATTTCTCAATCGATAGACCAGTCTATCTCTACGAGGGAATGCTCAGTACGACCCCCCGGATTGAGCACAACTCATTTCTCAATCGATAGACCAGTCTATCTCTACGAGGGAATGGTCAGTACGACCCCCCGGATTGAGCACAACTCATTTCTCAATCGATAGACCAGTCTCTATCTCTACGAGGGAATGGTCAGTACGACCCCCCGGATTGAGCACAATTCATTTCTCAATCGATAGATCAGTCTATCTCCACGAAGGCAGGGTCACTACGATCCCCCGAGTTAAGCATAACTCATTGAAAAAAGAAGGCATTCATTGCGTGAAGGAAAAAAGAGAAGGTAAACAAGAAGAACGAGAACATTTCCAAGAATATCTTTTCATTAATATGTCAATTGTTTACAAATGACTGCTCACGAGTACAGGAGAAAGAAAAACAAAAAAGAACATCAATCTCTCGGGGGAGGAGCCGTGCTCTCGACTTCAGGACCCATTTCTGGAGCCCCTCCAGCCTACGTGGCTTCGGTCACCTCATTCTCAGCAGCAGCTTGCTCCTCTGCAGCTACGATGGTCGCGACTCGTCCGAATTCCCCCATATCAAAAGATTGGGACATTCGTTGCACTACTCTCAGCGCAAAGTCACGACCAGCATCAGATGACTCATATCTTTCATCGTCATATAGCTGCGAGTTCCGGAACTCAAAAATTGCCTGAGGCCCTTCCTTCGAGAGCATTTTTACCAAGGCGACTCTCTCCTCGTCCCAATGGATCGAGTCATCCTTGAGCTGTGCGAGATTGGAGCGCTCCCTCTCCAAATTTTCGCTGACTTCTTTAAGCTGCGACTTGGCCTTCGCGAGCCGCTCCTCCAGCGAGATCTTGTCTTGACGAAAGATCTCCCTCTCTCTCTCCGCTTTCTCCTTCAACCCCGCGAGCTTCGCGAAGTTAGAATCCAAAGCCTGATACCTATCGGTCAGGACTTGGACTTTCTCGATGAGGATCTTCTTCTCATCATCTCTCTTAGAGATCACCACCTCACGGGACTTGAGGAGCTGATCCCTTCCTTGGACCGCCTTCTCCAAGGTGATCCTCTTTCCTTCTGCCTCATCGATCACGCGACGAGCGGCGACGATATCACACCTCGTCCGCAAGATGAGATCTAAGCCCTGTAAAATGGAAAAAAAAACGTGAGAAAAATACTTGAGAGCCCAAAAATAAGGAAGTTAAACAAAATCTCCGAGGTCTTACCTGAACCATCCTTACCCCCGCCTCAAGGAAGAGGTTCTCAGGGCTTAGCTCGGGAAGAGAGCCAAAAGTTTGGGCGAAAATGTTGTCGAACAAAAATTTACAAATTGGATGGAGGTGGCGAGGAATAGAGAATGTTCCACCTCCAGACGGCTGGGCGATGACCAACCCAGTCGTGCTCGCGACAGGTGGGGCCACCGACTCGCGAGCAGGTCCCGGCTCGCCAGCAGGGGTCAGCTCGCGAGTCGGTGGCACCGACTCCCGAGGTTCTGTTTGCTCGCGAGCCTCGTCAGCTGGGGGGTAGCTGGATCCTGCCCCATCAGGGGAGTTGTCAGTAATCTTAATCACTGGCGGTCCAGGTGCGACCACCAGTGAGGGGATGTTGGGCACTGCTGGTGCCCCCACCGTGCTCGCGAGAAGAGCAGGTTGGTCTCCACCCTTGCGGACGGATGGTTGAGAAGGCCCGGCAGACTTCTTCTGCCTTTTCGAGTTTGTGCCCTTTAGTCGAGGCAACAAATCCCTCTTTTCTCCAGCCTTTGTCATCGTGACTTCTTCGCCGGATATCAATCCCGCTGCCGCGAGTCGCGAGTAGGACAACAGGCTTCGATGTGCCTAGCACTAACAGGCACCTTGTATACTTTTACTATCTTCTCGTTAATCCCTCCCTTTAAGTTTGGCTTGTTCAGGGCCGGGATACCTGCGAGCACAAGTAGCGGTCAAAATATATATAAACCCTAGAATTTTAATTGGAGAAACAGCACAATGTGGGACTGTGCCTACCTTCACAGAAAAAACGGGTCACTCCTGGACCCCTGGAGGAGGCTGACTCCCAGTTCCCGGAAGCATAGAACCACCTCTTCCTCCAGCCGGGATAGTTCGAGGAGGGCTTCCCCAGCACGAAGTTATCCCGGTGCCAGTAACACAGGTAGTACCAGCCTTCGCTGGAGGGCACCTTCTTCAAGCGAAACATACGGAGGAACTCCTCAGCTGTGAGCTCCCCGTTGCCGGCTTGAGCCCAGAGGACGAAGGAGCTCAAAACCACCCTCCATCCGTTCACAATAAGTTACCCGGGCGCAATCTTATAGCATCGAAGAACATCCCGAACGAAAGGATGGAGAGGAAGGCGTACCCCCAGGATGAGCTGGTACTCGTAGAAAGCCATACACCCTGGGGGGGGGGGGGGGGGGGGGGGGAGAATCTGGTGTCTCTCCATCTCCGGGCAACCGGAGAATGATAGAGTCCGGGATCAGATACCTCTCCCGTAATTCAACCAGCCAGTCCTCCGATAAAATAGAAGGATATCCGGCTGCCGTGTATCTGCCTGCCGGAACCCTCGCATTACTAAAAGCAGAGGATTCTGGTGTAGCATCTCCCAGTGGGACGGTGGTCTCGTCAGAGTCCTCAGCCATAAGATGGTTAAAAAAAAGGGAAAGGAATATACCCAGAGGGAAGAAAGGAAGGAAAAGGAACACCGAAGGAAGAAGTATGAGAGGAAGATGACGGGAAATTTCTTTCATTCAAAAAACTTCTGTAGAAAACTAGAGATATGGCGGACCCCGTATATTTATAGGCAATCATTCCGCCACATGTGATGATACGTGACAGCCTTCCGTTCGGTGCGGCAGTCGAGCAGGCACGCCTATTAACTCCTCAGACATGTGGCGAGCGTCTCTTCATTCCCTGTCTGCAGAAAGGCTGCGGAAAGCTGGCGATTATTAATTCCAGCCCAATCATGTACGGTTTCGTCTCAATAAAGACAACGGGCGGTTACGTATGACAATGAATAAGTCCTTCCCTTAGAATTCTTGATGGCAAGGACTTGGGGGGCATCTGTTATAGCCAAAACAGCAGAGATGTCTGCTGGAGGTTTTCCTGCTGTTCTGATCTCGCGAGCACCTTAATCCGACTATCGAGAACGTATGTTCGCGACTCGCATATTCGGAAGATACTCCGACCTCACGAGCATCTTTATCCGACTATCGAGAACGTCTGTTCGCAGCTCGCATATTAGGAAAAACGATGTTCGACTACCAAAGCTTCGAGAAGTTGTGTTTTTTCTGTGAGCAGACCTTCTCACAAGTCGTTGAAAGGTGTCACATCTGAATGAGCGAGTATTTGGACTCGTGACCATCTTCCTACATGCGAACAGCTTTTTCTGTGGTGACATCCCTTAGCCCTCAGTACCAGCAGCCCGTATAGGCCGATTTTGGGCTTATCTCCTTCAATGGTTCCGAGTCTCAAGGGATCGCTATCAAGGAACGAAGCTATCGGATGAGTCATTGGATTAGATCTCCCCTCTATCTGAGGATAAGAATCTTATCCCACGAAATCAGCGGGATCTTGATATCTTACGTAGCAGATTGGATCATTTCATATCTATATAAGGAGACTCCATGAAGAGACAGGTACACAATATTCAATCTCTAGCCTCGGCTGCTTGGTTATTCTCCTTCTTGCCTTATCTGACTTAAGCATCGGAGGGCTAACGGCTGGACGATAGCCACCCCTAGTTGCTTTCTGTCTTCTTTCAGGTCCGGCGGAGGAAGTCTCTATTGGAGAGAAGGTGAACGTCCGAAGAATCCTGTTACAAAATCTGACGTTAACAACGGGTCCTACGGACGATTGGAATATTCAGGGTCCCACCATGGGACCGCGGAGTTTAGTAACGAAGGGGTCCGAACGAAGTACAATTATACGTACAACACTTACGACGTTACCAACAGTAGGTAAATTTTTAGTACGTTACAAATCCTCTCCCTCCCTGACGGCCCATCTGTGTCAGGGTACAGCCCCTCACTCAATTCTCGATCTGTCATCTGATGGTGTGGGGCCTGACTACCTAACCGCATCCAACTGTCATGAGATCCACCCCGTCCATCAAATACACTGCTTCATTCTAACTATACCAACAAATGATGGTAATACACGACTCAGGTAGGCCACAGCAAGGAAAGAAGAACCTCCATTAATTTTGTGTAGGACCTACAGTTGTGTTTACGTACCATCTAATCCATTCACCTGATGTGCCTGGTTAGGATGAAAGACTTACCCAAACACTGACAGTATTTCAACATGGACGCGGACCATACCATCTGAATTTAGAATGAAGAGTTTGGATCCTCTGTTGGCTCGAAGCTGAAAAACCTTGCTTGGTGCCTTTTCATTAGTCTACATCATCACATAGGTTTGCAACCATGTCACATCTTTGCTGCAACCTGGTCACAACTTAGTACAACTCGATCACACTGACGCCACGTGGACTAATGAAAAGGCTCTAAGCAGGATTCCTTAATTTAATGGTCTTTAGTTAAATTTTTTTGGAACGACCCATCAGATTGTTGAATCATCCCGATTTTTTAGATCAAAGCCCAAATAAAGGTAGTGTGGACGGTGTGGATTTCACATATCATTTAGTCATTTCTCCCACGTTAGTGAATGTAACCTTGGTAAGCATCCAGCGACTTACCTCCTTAGTGGATTAACGTCACCAAGTTTTGTGGACCCCACCATGATGTATGTGTTATATCCAAACTGTCCATCTATTTGGCAAGATCGTTTTAGGGCTTGATCTAAAAAAATGAGACAGATTCAAAGCTCAAGTAGACCACACCACATAAATCATTGGAGATTGAACATCTACCATTGAAAACTCTTGGGGGTCACAAAGTTTTGGATCAATATGATATTTGCCTTTTCCTTTTCATCCATGTCCGTGTGACCTTATGAGCAGGTTGGATAACAAATAAACATAATGGTGGAGCCAAGGCTTCAACAGTAGAAATCATTCTCCTCACTGCTTACTGGTGTAGTCCACTTGAGATTTGAATCTGCCTCATTGTTTTGTCTCATTCGCTAAAATGATCTCATCATATGGACAGACAGCTAGGATATAATACATGCAACATGTGGGGCCCACAGAACTTGGTGATATCACACCTCAAAGGGGATAGTCAGGTAATCCACTTCCGGAACAAGAGTTTTTGGGCGTGGAGTAGCATCGGAGGTCTCTTGTCACGCAAGTTTACAATGAGGGGAACGGATTGCGTCTTGAGTAACTCAATATTCTTAGTGACTGTTTGGAGCGTGGATTCAGAACTCCAGGATTTAGAACCCCCAGGATTTGAAAACTCATCGTTGTGTTTGGCACCCTAGATTTGAAATTCCTTGTAACCCAAAAGTATGATATTTACGGTGGTTTGAATTTAATTACTAAATCAACTTTCATATCCCTAATTAGTGTACTTATGTAATGTTTGGCACAATGGTTGTAATAAGCCCGTTGAAATATATAATTAAAAATTTTGAGTCTTAGATGGGCCACAAGCACAAGATCACATCTGAATGACCAACCAACGATTTTTAACTGTTGATTTACATGGACAATGTTTGGACGGCGCAGATCTTCCTATTAAAGTAATTTTATTGATGCAGTTGATAATCTGATTGTTTTGGGTTATCATCAATGGGCCATGTGCTCAATAAACTAGTAGCCTAGTGACACACATGTTATACATGTGACTCTTGGAAGGATTTTAGATGTAATCCAAGCTTCCGCCTTCTAGGGGATTTGAAATCCCCAGTTGCTTTATGTAACAAACACACCAGGGGATTTGAAACCCCCTCGAATCCCATCAAATCCCCCAAATCCATGGTGCCAAACGACCCATTAGCATACTGAGTAAATTCTATGGGGTCCAACGTGATTTATGTATTTGATCCAATTCGTCCATCCATTTTAACAGATAATTTTAGGGTTTGAGCCCAAAAACAAAGCATATCCAAAGCTCAAGTGGACGACACCATAGGAAATTGTGAATTGAACATCTACAATTGAAAATTTATTGGGGCCATAAAAGTTTTGTATCAAGCTAATATTTTTATTTTTTATTCATCCATATCTTTGTGATCCTATGAATAGGTTGGATGACAAATAAACATTACCGTGGGCCTTAGGAATGTTTCAAGGTGAAAATATTTATTCCCACCGTTTCTTGTGGTGTGGTCCACTTGAGCTTTGGATATGCTTCAATTTTGGGCTCAACCCCTAAAATGATTTTTAAAAAAGGATGAACGGCACTGATAAACCACATATATTCATGGTAGGCCCAACAATGTTTAAAAGTATACTGAGTTACTAAGTAGGCAATCCGATTTCTTATTTGAGAGGGCAGCTTCGTTTCTTATACAAGGAAACCATGGATAATTGTGATAGTTCTGCTAGGTCTGCACGCGCCAGATGCAGATTAGTTACGTGCGGAGTAACTCGCATGCTCTTATCGTGCGGAGTAAACTCTGTTGCGCGCACCTAGAATGTATGTGCTTTATCTATTCCGTCCATATGTTTTTCTAACTCATTTTAGGGGTTGAGCCCAAAATTTAAGCATATCCAAATCTCAAGTGGACCATGCCATGGGAAACAGTGGGAATAATGATTTCCACAGTTGAAACCTTCCCAGGCCCCACAGTGATGTTTATTTGTCATCCAACTTGCTCATAAGATCACATGGATATGGATGAAGGGAAAACACAAATATCAGCTTGATCCAAAACTTATGTCTCCTCCAAGAATTTTTCAATGGTAGACATTCAGTTCACACTTTTCCTATGGTGTGGTCCACTTTAAATTTTGATATGCTTCATTTTTTGGCACCATACCACCTAAAAGTTTCTGTTAAGATGGATGGATGGAGTGGATAAAATACTTAAATCACAGTGGACCCCACAGAGTTTACTCTGCATGCTTAGCATACGGAGTTACTACGCAATCCGCTTCCATTGTGCAGCATCATTTATTAATTTGGAGAGATCATTTTAAGTATGAGACAAAGAATGAGTCGGATCCAAAGCTGGAGTGGATCCCACCATAGAAAACAGTGGAACTCCACGCAATCCGCTTCCGTTATATCCGCATCATTTATTAATTTGGAGAGATCATTTTAGGTTATGAGACAAAGAATGAGTTGGATCCAAAGCTGGAGTGGATCCCACCACAAAAAACAGTGGAGATGGAACACGTACCATTTAAAACCTCTAGGGCCCCACAGAAGTTTTCGATCAAGCTGATATTTGTTTTTTTTCCCTTGGTTCATATCTTTGTTAACTTATGAACAGGTTGGATCTCAAATAAACATCATGGTGGACCTTAGGAAGGTTTCAACGGTGGGCATCACACTCCCCACTGTTTTCTATGATAGGGTCCACTCAAGCTTTAGATCTGCCTATCCTTTGGCTCGTGCCCTAAAATGATATCTTCAAATGGATAGAGGGTATGGATACACCACATAGATCAGGATGAGGCCGACAAAAATATCGTGACGTCACTTCAATAGGAGTGTGGCTACTGGCGGATTGCGTCCTGACCCGTCTGGACGCATTACCGTTCGGGCACACCTGTGGAGGGTCCACCGTGATGTATCCATTTATCCACTCTATCCGTCCATTTTATAAGATCATTTTAAGATATTACTATAAAAATGAGGAAGATTTAACGCTCAAGTTGGCCACACCAAATAGTTGTAAGATAGAATTTTTTCATGACCCACCTCTCACGTACGATCTGCTGATTCAATATCCCTTTCTCCCACCTTAACCTTGCCTTCTTCTCGCGATCATCCCTCATCACTTCTAGGAACCTGGTGACGTCATCATTATAGTAGCATGACATCATCAGGGTCCTATCACTGTTTGGTGTGGCCCACTTGAGCGTTGGATCTGCCTTGTTTTTTGGTCCATATCGTAGCATGATCTCATAAAAGGATGGAGTGGATAAATGAATACATCACAGTGGGCCGCTCCATAGGTCTACCAGGACGGTAATTAGCCAATCCGCATCGGCACGCGCCTGTACCAGTCAATCTGAGAGGGGATTTGATCAGGCGGGGCGTGGATTGCCTGCGGACACTGCCAGTGGCGATGTGGCTGCTGAACCGTGCTCTGTCTCCCTCATAATGATGTGTGTTTTATCCACGGGAGCCCATTAGGTGTTACCCGAGTAACATGCTACCCTCGAGAGCGGATTAGGTGAGACCCCGGCCTCACTTAAGACAGTGCGGCCCTTACGTAGGTTTACTGTGGGGCCCACCTTGATGCATAAATTATGTATCCACACCATCCAACCGTTTATACACATAAGTTTAGAGCATTATACCAAATATTAAGCATATCCAATAATCAGGTGGACCATAGCATAAGAAAAAAGTGGTGATTGACCATTAATGGGCCACAAGAGTTTTGGATCAAGCTGATATTTGTTTTTTCCCTTCATCCAGTCTCATTGCACCTTATGCACAGATTGGATGGTAAATAAACACTGCATAAACACTAAGGAGCGCCATAAGAAGTTTTTAATGGTAGTACGGGCAATCACCACTGTTTCTTATGGTATGGTTAACCTGATAATTGGATATGCATAATTTTTGGTATAATGCCTTAAAATGATGTGAAAAATGGATGGATGGGATGGATACATAATACATACACCGAGGTGGGCCCACAGTAAACCCATGGTAAGGGCGGCACCCTCTTAGGTAAGGCCGGGGTCTCACCTAATCCGCTCTCGTTACCCTCACCGTGGGGCCTTGATGATGTGTTATATATCCAGGCTGTCCATCCGTTTCTCCGGCACATTTTATCATGTGGTCCCAAATATTAAACAAATCCAAATCTCAGGCGGACCATACCACATGAAACAGTGGTGATTGAGTGCCTCGCGATTAAAAATTCCGAAGTGCCCACCATAGGGTTTTTGTAATGATTATTTACCACCCAACTTGTTGATAATGTCAAGAAGACCTGATGAAAGAAAAATACAAAGATCAGCTTGATCCAAAACTTTTGTAGCACACAAAAAAGCTTTTAATGATCATGCATCACTGTTTCTAGCGTTATGGTCCACCTGAGATTTGGATCTTCTTAGGGCTCTTTTGACACCATGAATTTGAGGGGATTTCAAACCCCTTATTTGTTTGGTACCATAAAAGTAATTGGCCACTTGAAATCCCTTCAAAGAAAAGGTTTGAAATCCAAGGTGGAAAAGCTAGGATTGCATCTAGAATCCTCTCATGAGTCACATGTGTAATATGTGTGTCACTGGGCTACTAATCTGTTGGGCATGCGGCCTACTAATTACATCCCAAAACAATCAGATTATCAATTGCATCACTAAAATCACTTGAATAGAATGATCTACATGGTCCAACCAGTGTCTATGTAAATCAACAGTTAAAAGTCATTGGTTAGTCACTTGGTAGTGATCCTATGCTTGTGGCCCATCTAAGACTTGGAATTTCATCAATTTCAGCCAAAATATATATTTCAACAGGCTTCTTACAATCATTGTGTCAAACATTACATACATATACTAATTAGGGATAGTAAAGTTGATTTAGTAATTAGATTCAAGCCCCTGAATATATACTATGCATGGATGCTTTTGGATTAAAGGGGATTCCAAATCTGTTGCACCTTATTTTTTATTGTTCCTAGAAACCATTCACAAGAGGACGGGTGCTGTTACAGGAGAGTAGAATAAGTCCCACAAGCAGTAATCGAGACAAATGTCAAGAGGAATGGTACAAAAGTAATTGCTGTAACTGTTGAACATGGAGCATCCTAATGGTTCTTTCATTCAAGGAGAAGTTTATAAACAACAGGGAACTCAATGAAGCAGGGTTGGTCTCATACCAACCCAATCAAACAAACAAATCAAATCTATCTTTCAATTATCCTTTATGTTCCTTAGCATAATTAATCTTTATGTTTCTTAGCATAATCGGTTATTTACATTCCTTAGTGTAAACCAGTGCTTTTGCAATTACTCCCTACCATTGACTATAAGTAGTCCCTTTTTGCTCGTTTATGTATTTGAAAGTCCTTTCGTATATAAGGCAAGGTGCGACCCATTTACGGAGGATGAACCCTACCCTCTTATAATTACCTGATTATTTTAAACAACATCTTGTGAGTGGCTGAATAGACAACCAATCTTCTTAGATCTCGATCATATACGGTTGATTTCAACGTATTTGCCTATCTCAGCGCTTAGGGTCAAAGTTGTTCAGTTGGAATTGAGCCGCATAGTCATTTATAGCACGTCCGCACACATCACACATGGTCGAATTTGAAACCGAGAGGTAACATTTTTGGCACGCTTGGTGGGATCCTAAATCCTATTTGGTTGTCATTAATATCTGTCATCCAATGTAAATTTGTTTTAAGTGACCGAACATGAATCAAAAAACTATTTGCAGGTCTAATGAGCCTGCAACACCTGCTATAGTTCCCACATTTGAGGAAATGTAGGTGCAACCAACACCTAAACTCCTGAATCTTGTATTAGATCCGACTGTTAATCCTTCAAATCGGGACATGGCATCAACATCTCGGAATAACCCTATTGATGTGATCTCGGTCGGGCTATAGGATATGCAAAGGGGAATTCAACATATTATAGAATAAGGGAGAACTCAAGCCAAACTATCACTCGCCTAGGCCGAGCAAGCTCAAATTGAACGCAAAATTTTCAATAAATGGATGGCTAACCAAACTGAGAGCATATAATCGGTTGATAGCTATTGTCGTTGAAGAGCGCAAGTGACACAAGAGGTACCTCGGCCAAATGTTCCAAATGTTGAGGTTAGCGTTGTGGAAAATTTGGCGCTAGTATCACCAGTATATCCACCACAATAACGTAACGTTCATCCCGCTCAGATCCAAGAAATATGAAATGTTCCTATGCGTGTTGAGTTTAGGCGATCAGAGTGGGAGGGCAGGAACTTTATGCCTGAAGTTCAAAATGGGGGGGAGGGGGGACTTTTTCCTGAAAATCCACTATACCATTGAGGATAAAACCGGGTAGGTCCAGAACCACCACCAGTGGCCGAACCAAATCATCGGGATCGCGACCAAATCATGCAATTGATTCAAGAAGTGGCGGGCTAAGTTCTCGACCGCGCTACTATCCCGATCTATCATAAGCCTCATCCTGAATGGATTGACTGATAATCTCAATTGTCGCGGTCGATTTAGATGTTTTTCGATCAAAATGGTTGAGTTCAATGTTTTTCAACTGAGATGGGCGAGTTTGACCAAGATGGCCAACTTCAACGTTTTTTCAACTCAAACAACCGACTTCAATGTTTTTCGACCGAGACGACCGAGTTCGAAAAGACGACCAGCTTCAATGTTTTTCGACCGAGACGACCGAGTTCGAAAAGACGACCAGCTTCAATGTTTTTCGACCGAGACATTCGAGTTCGACCAAGATGGCCGACTTACATTTTTCGACCTAGATAGTCAAGTTTGACCAAGATAACCTACTTCAATGTTTTTTGACCAGGATGGCCGATTTCGTCCAAGACGACCGAATTTGATGTTTTTACCTGGTCGAGTGATTGCATTATTGTGTCGAACTACGAGCCAACGTCGCTTTCACCTTTTACCCAAAGGCGAAGCAAAGTGTGGGGCAATGTTGTACCCTATTTTTTGCCATTCCTGGAGAACCAATAAGAAGATGACAGGTGGCATTGTAGGAGAGTGAAATAGGTCTCATAAGTAGTTACCAGGACGTGTCAAGAGGAGTAGTGCCAAAGTAGTCATTGTAACTACCGAATGTGGAGCATCCTGATGGTTCTTTCCTTCAAGGAGAAGTTTATAAACGATAGGAGAATTCAACGAAGTAGGGTCGGTCTCATACCAACCCAATCGAATAAACAAATCAAATATATTTTTCAATAATCATTTATGTTCCTTAGCATAATTAATCCTTTATGTTTCTTAGCATAATCAATTCTTTACATTCTGTAGCGTAAACTAATAGCCCGATTTTACATTAGGAGTCACAGTAACCCTTTAACTATAATCAATAGTTGTAATCCAAGTCTACGCTCATACACTGGACGATCTCCAGTTGCAATACAAGCAAATTTTCTCTTGGAAATGTTCTTTTGCAGTTACTCCTTACGATTGACTGTAAGTATTCCCTTTTTCCTCGTTTATATATTTGAAAGTACTTTCGTACAGAAGGCAAGGTACAACCCATTTACAGAGGACAGACCCCACCTTTCGATATTCGCCTAATTATCTTAAACAACATCTTGCAAGTGGTTGAATAGGCGGCCGATTTTCTCAGATCTCGATCATATATGATCAAGTTCGACATATCTGCCTATCTTGACGCTTGTGGTCAAGGTTGTTTGGTTGGAATCGAGCCACACAGTCGATTCTGACATGCCTGCACACATCACACGTGGCCGAATTTAAAACTAAGAGGCAACAAAATCCAGGGCGCCAAACACAGCCAGGGTATTTCAATTCCAGGGGTTTTGAATGAAGGGGGTTCTAAATCCATGCTCCCAAAGAGGACCCTAAGGGTTTCGGATCTTATCCTAAAATGAGATGGAAAAATAAACGGACGAGGTGGATATACAAAAAATACATCAAAGTGGGCCCCACACAGTTAGGGTAACATAGTAACAGCTAATCCACTCCCTTTATCCCCTCCCTCTCTCCAGTTGAGACCATTATTTTAAGGCATGAGCAAAAAAAATAAAAATCCAAATCACAAGTGGACCACACCGCAGGAAAACAATGGTAATAGAATGCTCGCCATTAAAAACTTCCCTAGGAGCCACAAAAGTTTTGGATCAAGTAGATATTTGTGATTTCCCTTCATGGCCAAGTTTGTGTTACCTTAGGTTGGATGGTGAATAAATGTTACAGTGGGCTATGAGAAGTATTTTAATGGTGAGTGTTCAATCACCACTGTTTTACCTGTGGTGTGGTCCACCTCAAATCTAAATCTGTCTCATTTTTGGGCTCATGCCATAAAATAATGATCCAAAATGGATGGATGACATGGATAAAATGAATACATCATTGTGGGGCCCATGGAACACCGTCCAATAGCCATGTAGCCACATGCCAGTGGCGGTTTCTAGGTATGCAATCTGCGTCCTATCAGACTAGGTTCCGCCCGTATATTTGTTAGAGAGGGGTACCGACTTTCAAAAAATTATTGGTATTTATTGGCAAGCCAAGGAAATGGTGCCACATCATAACTGATGGAACTTGGTGTTACCCCACCCTCACTGAATCCCCTTCCAGTGTTAATGTACATGCTGCCACATTCACCAGCATGGCAGACAGCAGCCCGCAACAGTTTACATAGTGAGGTTCTCACTATTGTTACTGTCCATGTCATGACATGGCGAGATTTGATTGGTGGGGTATACTACTATTAAAAACAGGCCAAAGATAAAGGCCTAGGCCCATCTTTAATAGTGTACGCCCCAACATACACTATCAAATACAGGCCAAAGAAAAAGGCTAGTAGAAAGACCTGATTCTTGAAATAGGGAATCTATAGTGTAACCTTTTGATGGATGGCTTAGACATTGCACCAATAATATCCGCCGAGCCCGGCATATGAGGTGGCATGTGCATTCATGGTAGAGCCCGTGTTCTCAGTCGTTCCCAATTAAGGTATTTGAACACAGTTGCACTGGTGGATTATTTATATGTATGTTCGGAAGGCTGCATGCATCCGCATGTATTGCAAATGTAATGTTACTTGAAGATGCATGATAGCACATGTTTATCTATTAAATATGCAGGGTGGCATACGTGATGCATACTTGTGCAGGGTGGCATACGTGATGCATACACAAGCATTTTAAGGTTAAATGAGTAAATATTGACGGTTGAAAATGAGTGGTCCCACTTGTGGCATATTCACATGTGTGGCTCATGTTGCACATGTATGAAAAATTACTACATGTATTTTATTTTAGAGGCCTGTTAGTCCAACTGGTTGGACTACAAGGTCCTATCCACTTAGTGGATAACTTCCAACCTGCCAAGTAGAGGTGACATCCAATCCTTCCAACAGGTTGGTTTGGCATAGTGCGAAAATTAGCCTTATTCATTTATCAGGTGGGCTACACTATAGAGAATATTGTCTAACCATTGATAAATATTGAAATGTGGTCTACTAGATGGGTGGACATAGATGGTTTTTGCACTAGGTGATCATCATGATAGGGCCAACTTGTTGAATGGGTTGGATGTCACGTAGCTCATGGTCTACTTAGTTGGACTTGAAACCTCTTTATTTAAAATGCATTAAAATCCAGCTTCTTTTCTGAATTGCTCAACCACACTGATAGTTATATTGTAGACAGCTTTATCTACATTTGCCCCCCCCCCCCCCCCCCCCCCCCCCCCCCCCCCCCAAAGACTGAGTGAAGACATGTGCACACCCACACCTTTGGGACAATGGTGGACTGAGTGAAGATAACCTCGTTTCAACACTGAACACTGAGGTCCTGGCATCAATTACCAACGTGGCCCCCCCCTTCCCCCCTCCCCCCCCAAAAAAAACCACAATTTATGTGTGCATACGGCGTCAAATGTATCGAGAAGGATTTCTTACAATGAAAATTAGACACCCAAAAAATTTATAGAGATGTACAACCTAAATGCGAAAAAGAATTTTAGCTTTGATTTTAGGAATCACATCATTGCAGATTGGATGGCACGCACACCATGGTGGCCCCACCTAAGGGACTAGTGCAAAAGCAATGAATAACTATTTACAAAAAGGTGAAAAGCTTATAGAATAAGCCTATTCTATATAAGTACTTGAAGTGGAATTGGTCTCTTCCTAGACTTGGCATTTTATCTCAAATATGAACCTTAATCTCACTTAAAACTTATGCATGTGGCATACATTAAATCATGATAAACCAACTAAATTGTCGAACATGAGTTAATGGTCCCAAAATAAGATGGTTAATTTGAACAATCCTAACGACTGATTTTTGGGTACATGTTTGTTGAAATAGAAGCATCAGACATTTTGTTTTTCATTTTCAACCATTAAATAAGCGTCCGCCAATGTAATAGTTAAATAATCAAATTAGTCTATTTTAAGTTCACGATACATCCAAATATGTAAACATAATTTACATATTTTAATTTGACTTGTATACAACACATGCAATTTTTAAGTAATTTCTAAGCACCCACATATCATCCATCACACTCTGCCAAAGTATCAAAGGTTTTCTCTGTAGAGATGGGTGAAGTAGAGCATTCATGACAGTTCCGAGTCAAAATCCATAGTAGAGTGATTGGACTACCCATGTGTCTGTACGTAGCTATGAGCAGTGTAACTCAGTCCTCTCCATGAAGAATCATTTCTATTCATGTCTTGTTTGTATTTTAATAATAATAGAGCTGATCAAATAATTCCTTGTACCTTATTAATATCCTGCCAATTCTTTTCATGGCCCACTTAGGACCAACAAAGGCTGTTGGATTGCAGGTCCACCGTTGATTGGACACTGATCCGAAAAGAGATCAACGGCTCATGTGGTGTGTGCATGACATTCAACAAGTTCAGTAAAGTCGCCCCTGCAATCCAAATGAGACGTCCAGAAATTCTATCTGATCTACAAAAATTCTTAGAAAATCACCCCAAAACTTCAAAATTCACCTGCAGCCATTGAATAATTGGATTGAAGTGATTTTTGAAGAATCCAATGCCATACAAACATCTTGCACTCAACAAGATAAAATTAAAATTTGGGTAATCACCACCTGTGATTAAGGGCAATCAAGGAATCTTGATGGGTTCGTTGACTCGGACTGTTTATAGCTCTGTGCATTAGGGGTTATCGAGGACCTTCGGCCTTTTTCTGGATAATTATTGCATTTTTCCTCTTAAGGTGCATTTGGTTGCACCAAATATCATGAAATTTTGTACCAAATTAGATTAATTATAATGAAATTTCATGGTATCTTGCTTCAAATTAGATTGATTAATCATGAAATTTTATGCTATTTTGCTTCAAATTAAACTAATTAATTGTGAAATTTCATGGTATTTTGCTTTGAATTAAACTAATTAATTATGAAATTCATGGGTCTTTACTCATGCCACGGTAGTAGACTCACAAGAGTTTCAACATGAGGTCATGGGTTTGAGTACCCAATGTAGTAAAATCCCACCGTAGTGTGAGTGCGTGAGTGCGTGTGAGGTGTGAGTGCATGTGTGAAAAATAAAAATAAAAAATCATGAAATTTCATGATATCTTTCATCAAATTATACTGATTAATCATAATATATGACGATATTTCACAATAAGGTGCCATCAAAGGCACCCTTCAGCATATATTAGTAGCCAATAGTCATGACATTCCAATTGGGGGATGGTAGGGATCAATCGTCGGGAATATTGACCCATGGGTTGTTGGATAGTTTCAAAATATAAAATAATTTGGGAGTATTTCTATTTTTTCACTATTTTTATTTTTTAAAAAGTTAAAAAGCCTTCTTCTATGATTTGAAAACGATTTCTTTATAAAAATGGTCTAGAGGATCAATGGTTAGAGAGGATGAAATTAGGTTTTCCAATATCAAGTATTTAAGCTGCAAGAACCATAGGAATGGTGTGAAGTATTGTTCACGGCCATGCATAGCTTGGGTTGTAGGATTGTCTGGGCACTTTTGCTATTGACATCTTTGAAGACAGCTCTGTTAATGGTTTGAATTAACAGATGCAATTGCAAACCATGGTGGACCTCTCTGCAAATGGTCAATCATGATCATAGGTTGCCCCATGACAAGTTAAGAACTTGCATTCAATCATAGCTCTTGGCTGCATGCTTGATGGACAGTCACTTACAATTGGTACACCTAGCTTTTTCTTTTTTCTTTTTCTTTTTCTTTTTTTTTGTATTTTTACACACCCACTGTCACACCCACACAATGACACACACTACATGGGTACTCAAACCCATGACCTCAGTGTTGAAACCCACAGAGTCTACCACCAAGCATGCATTAGGGACCCAATGGCACACCTAGCATGCATTGGCTTGAATTAAACCAACAGAAATTGTGGTAACCTCCAAAAATCAGATTGTTTAAACGGTTTCATTTGAATTACTTGCATACCATGTCTGGAATTTGTAGGTAATTTTTAAGTGCCTGTGTATCAACCATTACATGCTACTAGTGTATCAAAGTTTTTCTCTCGGAATAATAGAGAAGGGAGCTAAGCGTACTCCTGACGTGAGGGGGATAGGTTCTTGTGGCTCAGATGCCAGCAACCCAAACCTGCCTGACATCCAGGCCATTCATAGGCCAGAGCACACTGTGAGTGGTCCACTCATCAGGATTTTTACCAATGCACGAGGAAAATGAACAAAAAAAAAAAAAAAAAAATCCCACCAACGAACCGTATTCAACATGCAAGTGGCCCACTTGATGATTGAACCAACTTAGATTTTTTTTGGTCCAAGGCATCTCTCTCTCTCTCTCTCTCTCTCTCTCTCAAAAGTCTCAGAAGGGAGTAAAGGTAGCTTGAAAATATTGCAATTTCTTCTGTCCTTGCTTGCTTGTATTCTCCTTTCTTGCTCGTATTCTACATTATAGCATTTTTATTGGACTAGATTGCTTGGTTAGCTGAATGGACTAAATATTTCCACTCGAATTTGGTGGTCCACATCAAGACCCTTCATGCACTGGTGGACCGGATCCTACGTCTTACAAGTAAGAAATCACGTAGGGATATGATCACTCATGGCTAAACATTCCAGCTGTGTGGGGGTTCACCTATGATGTGTGTGTGCAATCCAAGCCTACCATAATTCCGAACAACCATTCCAATCCAAAACTCAGGTGGGACACACCATACCAAGCAACTTACAATATTCACCCCTAAAACACACACACACACACACACACATATATATTCATTTTTTGTGACCCACTTAAGTTTCGCTTCATCCTGGTGGGGTGCACCTGAGATGGATAACATATAAACAATATGGTGGACCCCTATAAGTTTCCACTGGGGCCTCCTCATCTTTGTGGGGCCCACCTGAATTTGACTTGGGATTGATTTTGGGATCTAGGCCTAACATGGAGTGCGTTTAAACTGATGGGTTGAATGACAGCCACACATCACTTGTAGTTACCCAACCTAAGGACTGTGACCATGTAGAGGTCTCACTTAAAAATAAAGACCATGTACAACTGGACATGCATGGATAAAGCTGGACACGAACTTGAGCTCGGCTTAACTTGAAGCTGATTCTTTGAACTTGGAAGAATTTTGAGCCAAGCTTGAGCTGACTTGAGCTCGACTCAACTTGGCTCAAAGCTCAGCTTGAACTATACTCAATTTAGCTCAGCTCGACTCAACTCGACTCAAATTATAACTTAATTATATAAATTTATATACATATAACTTAATTAATATATTATATATATAATAAAAAAAAAGGTGAATGCTCGTATAAAAAAATAAAAAGAAAATTGTCTGCTAACCAAACTGAATTGAGTTGCCTAATTAGGCTTGAGGACTAAGCCAAGCTAAACTCAAGCTAGGATAGGCTCTTAGTTGAACCGAGCCAAGCCATACTAAGCTCAACTCAATTAGTCTCAATGTCCAACTCTTTGCGAAGATTCAACCTTTTTTTTTTTTTGTCATGCAAGGCACCCACCCTGTTTGTTGCACAACGCACCCACATTGTTATTCATATGATACACCGACCAATAGATGGGATTAGTGTGTCTCCTTAACACCCAAACCTTTCTTTTTTGGGGGGTTAGTACACACACCCACACTGTTAGTCACCCTCCAATGGTAGCCACCCTACGTTTGGATTCAATACCTTTACCTTAGTGTTGAGATGAGGTTATCTTCACCCCGTCTACCACTATCCCAAAGGTGTGAGTGTTAGCACTCAAACTGAAGACCTGCTGTTGAAAGGCATAGTCATCTTCGAGTTGGGCTAGCAAGCGGGACACAAAAATTAAAAAATATTACGTGAGTTTTTTTTTTTTTTTTTCTCCTAATCAGGAGGGGAATGATGTAACCCAAGATCAATACCGCAGGATGTGTTGTAACAGGCTTCTTGTAAACACCCATGTGCATGTCCTACGATCGTAGGTGGGCCACACTGATCAAATCTTTGATTGAAACATCTGGCTATTTCGCTCCTCTCCTCACGCATGCAACAATGTGCAAAACAGGCCGGCCGACAGCTAGAGCGAAAGGCCAGAATGATGGTGAACTAAGGACAACGTGAGGCATAGACAATCTAATCATCCATCTGAACCGTCCATTAAATTCTCCTCACTATTCATAGCCGACCATGAAAAACTTTCCTTGATTGAATGATACTAATCTCTCCTTCCATACCAGATGTGGAACAATCATGGTCGTCCCAAAAAAAAAAAAAAATCCTTAGATAATTTTAATCCAAATAGGCCTCTATCAAATAGACCCTTCAAAATCATCATTGGACCTTTAATCCGGACCGTTGATTTTGCACAGAACTGATTAGATGTAAATTTCCACTAAACAATGTGAATTTTCATGGTGGTCCTTAAATCAGATCCAAGCATATAAGCAAAACTGATCGACGGTCTAGATCGAGATGTGATTGTCCACACCTCTGAACTAGACCCAAAAGAGATCAGTAGCTTAGGAACTACGGATGCCAAAGTCAATAAAATAGATGGTCGGCGCAGCGTAAGAGATCCACGTGTAAAAGTAAAAAAGGCATCGTTAAATAATAATAAAAAATAAATAAATAAGCATCGGAGATCTTAACATACGCATATAAAATGAAGCATATCCAAAGCTGGAGAAAAAAAAAAAAAAACATATAAAATGCTTTAGTAGACCACACCAGAAAAACAATGTGAATTTAACCTGTACCGTTGAAAAAATCTTGAGGGCCGTGGAAGTTTTGGATCAAGCTGATATTTGTTTTTTCCCTTCATCAATGTCTGTGTGATATTGTGAACAGTTTGGATAACAAATAAACATCACTGCGGGCCCTGGAAAGGTTTCAACGGTGGAAATCATTATACCCACTGTTTCTAGTGATATGGTCCAACTTAGTTTTGGATATGTTTCAATTTTGGTTTCAACTCTTTAAATGATCTGGAAAATCGGATGGACGGTGTAGATAAACTAAATACATTTCCAGTGGGCCCGGGCGCGGATTTCCTGCGAAAGCCTGTGCAAGGAAGTTCCTGCGCGCTGGGAACCAAGGTGGGGCCTACAGTGATGTTTTTTTGATAAATCCACCCCGTCCATCCGTTTTGGAGCTCATTTTAGGACATGAAAACAAAAATGAACCTGGATCCAAGACTCGAGTGAACCTTACTAGAGGAAAAGGTGGGTAGTAAATTACTACCGTTGAAACCTTCCTGGGATCCAAAGTGATGTTTATATGACATCCATACCGTTAATATTATTTTGATTCGAAACTCCTGTGGCTCCACAAATATTTCAACTGTGGACGTTCAATCCTCACGTTTTCTGCCAACTTGATCTTGGATCCGGTTCATTTTTGTTGTCATGTCCTAAAATGAGCTCCTAAAACGGATGGACGGGGTGGATTTATCACAAAACATCAATGTGGGCCCACCTGGGTTCCCAGGCAGAACTTCCTGCGCAAGGCTTTAGCAGGAAATCCGTGCCCTCAATACAAGACCTGAGGATTGTTTTATACACGCAGGACTGTAGCCGTTGAGATGTTCAGTGATCCTTTGCCACATGGAGTCGGAATGCGTACCGAGCTGTGGAGGGGCCTACCGTGATCTTTCTGTTTATCCACTCCGTCCAACTATTTTATAAGATCATTTTAAGGTATGAATCTAAAAAAGTAGGCAGATCCAACTTTCAAGTGGGCATGCCAGCTCACTGTTTGGCGTGCCCACTTGAAAGTTGGATCTGCCTACTTTTTTAGATTCATACCTTAAAATGATCGTATAAAATGGTTGGAAGGAGTGGATAAAATGGTTTTTTTGAGCAAATCAATATGAGCATTCTTGAGTTCATGTGGTGGAATCAAGAGTATACTTGATCGACTTCGTCATCTTGGAGGAAATCTGTTGTTTTCTAGGGGCAGAATTGCTGGAACCAGTGCATTTGAAATCTGATTGTAGAGACAAATGTATCTTTAAAACAGCAATTATAGCGTGCCTCAACTCTTCAAATTCTAATTTTATTATTTCTTATTTTGTTATTTTAGATCTTATGGTGTATCTCAGTATATTAGAACCAACACTCCCTTCAACAATGTCTTCATCACCTTATCAATAAATTGGATGGCAAATAAACATTCATTCTAGTGGCCCTGTAGAAGTTTTTAATGGTGGGTATTCTCACCAATGTTTCCTCAAGTCGGTGCATTTGACGTTCGCATGTGCTTCATTTTTAGATCATGTCCTAAGATGAGCTGCCAAAACATATAGACTGGTGTGGATGTAACTCACATACATCATGGTGGGTTCCATAGTCACGGATCGACCGACCTTGGGGATCTACCAAAGCCGTGTATTCATATATACAAAATGGTGGGCTCACAGAGTTGGATTATTTTACACTCTAGTTGGAATATTTTAGCACTATGATGATTTAACTTATTTTTATTGCTTTGTGGGCCATCCTTTCTATTTGCCAGTTTTGAAGATTTTTAAGGCAGCCAAGGTCAACAGTCTGGATAATAAAGCATGACCCAAGATCCAACGGCTATAGTTGCCACCTATCCTATCACAATACATCAGTATGTAATGGGGTGGTAGACTCACGAGAGTTTAAAAAAAAAAAAAAAAAAACCAGCATGTACAGATCTGGAGGTGTACAACTTCAAATAGTACTGCAGACCACCTTACAGAGTTTTTTTTAAAAAAAATTTTTGGAACCATAGGCCCCTTTTTTATAGCTTTTAGTTGGGGGGTGCTTGGGTTAAGTAGGCCATATTATTCTCAACCTAAGCACATAATTTATTAAGTAGCATAATAAATAGAGCTGAATGCTAAAGTCCCTACCTTCAAATATTCCCAAATATTTTTGGGACACGTGGCACATCGAATCATCGATAAAGACAATCATTCATTTACAACATTGGACGCCATTCAACGCCAGATAGAGTAAAAAAGGATCGTCTTAACCATCGAATTAATATCATGAAAAATGAATGGTCAAGATTAAATGGAAAAATAAAATATTCCCGATAATTGTCTTGGACGTCTATATTCAATAGATCTCACCATGGATTTCTTATGATTCCACAGAAGCACTTTGGTTTGATGATGCTAACTGTCCAAGCTGTCTCATAAGTAACCATATGAACGGTTTGGATGACATATAAATATCATGGTCGGCTCAAGAAAGATTTCAATGGTGGACATTTCTGTTCCCACTGTTTTGCTTGCTGTGGCCCACATGATTTTTGGATCTGCCTGATTTTTAGATTCCTATCCTATTGTGGTCTTGCAAAACTAATGGACAGAGTGGATTTGTCACGTGCATCTCTGTGGGCCCCATACAGCTTCGGACTACAAGAGCCAATTCGCCTCCCTATTCGTTATTTTTTTTATTGGGCCCACTAGGGGGACTTTCGAATAGGAGACCCTTTGTGGGACTCGAGCCAGGTTCTAACCCTGGGTGAGTAGGCATCATAACCAGCTGTGCTATCCAGCTGGAGGTCCTCGTAGAGTAGGCCTCCATGACCAGGCAACACTGAGTTCGGTCAGGCCGTGACTGTGGGACCCATCTTGATGTCTGTGTTATATATCCACACCGCCCATTCGTTTTGCAAGCTCATTTCAGGTCATAATCCTCAAAAAATAAAGCAGATCCAAATCCCAAGTGGAAATAGTAGTAATTGAACACCCATCATTAAAAACTTTCTAAGCCCCACCGTAATGTCCATTTGCCACCCAACTAGTTGATAAGGTCACAAACACTTAGATGAAGCAAAAAAAAAGCACAAATATCATTTTAATCCATAACTTTTATGGGCCACGAGAAGTTTTTAATGGTCAATCACCTCCGTTTCCTATTATGTAGGTGGTCCACCTGAGATTTGTATTTGCTTCATTTTTTAGACGCATACCTTAAAATAAGCCAGCAAAATAGATGGACCGCATGTATATACAATTCACATCAAGATGGCCCCACAGCCACAGCCTAACCAAACTCTATGTTTCCCCAACCTAACCAATCCGCTCCCCCATGACCAAACATGTTGTTCTTGGTTCCAATGGCATTACTTTCAAAGGGTTTTATGCATGCCAACAACCGAACCCGCTCAATGTCGCCAGGTCCCGACAAAAAAATCCGGCTCATGTAGCCTTCGGGCCATCCAAAACAGAGCAGCACTCAGCCTTTTGCAATACCTTTCAAATGAAAGTGATACCCACCGAATCATACTTTGACATCGTTGGTGAAAAGGGGTGCGAAATTCATTTCCATTTCTAATCTATTATGCAGAAAACAGGGGAATCATTGTCACCCAAGAAAGCTGATAAATAGATTTCGAAATGCTGGCCTGTTTGGATGCCACCAAATAAGTTACTCTTTTTACTTGAAGCAGTAGATAAGTAATTTATTTGAGATAAGTAAGTTTGGTTTATGATCAATTATAAGTAGCTTTTTTAATTTAAAGCTACTTAATCACTTCAATTTAATAAGTAGAAATCAAGATAAGCCACTTAAGTAACTTAAAGATCTAAAAAGCCCCCTTAAGGGTGACCATTTGAAAGTTGAACTTTTTCACATTTCTATATAAATTCTTAAATGGATTCTACAAGAGATTTCTCATCATGCATGAATTCACATTTCTTCGGTAGGATGGTAGCAAGATGGGTTTTGTAAGTGATCTTATCATGCATCCATCTCTACAATGGTATCCAAACCATGGTTAAAAGACTTAGTGACTTGGATGAACTTGTTTGGCCCTAGGGCTGTAAATGGGTTAGCGGACCTGATGGGGTAACTAGACCCAACCCATTTAGACCCGACCCATTTGTCAAATGAAATAGGTCTGGGTCCAAGAACAGACCCATTTGCTAAACAGGTCTGGGTCTGGTTTCCTTTATATTAGGCCCAACCCGATCCGACCCGAACCCATTTAGTAAAGTGGGTGGGTTTGGTCTATGTTTCAAGGGATCCATCCGGCCCAAACCAAATTTTAAGCCTTGTTAAAATGCTTGCATATTAGATCCAAACCCAGACCCATTAGACCCGACCCATTTATAAATGAGTTTGGGTGGATCTACCTCTACCAGACTCAGACCCATTATAAATGAGCATGGTTGGATCTCCCTCTACCAGAACCAGACTCATTTATAACACCCAGACCCATTTATAAATGGGTCTGATGGGTTGACTTGGACCTGACTCAGACCCGCTCATTTAGTAAAAGGGTTTGGGTCTAAAATTTGGAGCCAGACCCATTTAGTAAATGGGCAGGTCCGGTTTTGGCTAAACCCGCCCTGAACCCGACCATTTACAGCCCTAATTGGCCCTGAGTCTTAGTTGGGACTCGCTCGCCCGAGTTGGGAGTGACGGGTGGAATTGAACCCAAGTCAGGTAGTAATGAATCCAAGTTTTTTACTTATTTTATTTTATTGAATCCAAGACTTGGATGAGCTGTATCGGACTTGCCCGGGTCTTAAAATCATTATCCAAACACACCCTCGTGGAATTTTTGACAGACATTTGAAGCCCTGTTTACACCGCATAGGACATGGAAAGCTGTTTCCCATGAAAAGATGGCGTTGCTTTTCAAAAGACCAAACAGCTAGTAATGATGTTTTAGTTCTTCGAGATTGCCTTACAACTAAGCTCTTTTTACCCATTAACACCAGCTGATTATTGTCTTTTTTACGTTTGTAAAATTCCATCAACTGATTCCAATTACACTCCATTTGGCTGCGGTGATTCTAGAGGATTCCGATGGATTTGAAAACGGTTATTGTATTTTTTGCATTTGGAGGTGGGATTTGGAATCAGTTGTATTTCAAATCTCCTCAAATCATGGATTCGAAATCACAAACAACTGCTGTGATTTAAGGGAATTTAGCCTCTAACAGATCTTTTGCTACTGTTGGTGACTTTCTTAAAAAGAGAGAGATTCCATGATTGACGCTAATGAAAAACAATCCTATTCAAACTCAATTCACAATGTAAAATAGGTAGATTTTTCTTCTTGGAATGCCAATTGCATTCTCCTTGGACCTGCAAGGATTGAAGTTGTTCATCATGCAGTCCGCACAACAAGAATGCTGTGTCACAGCTTAAGTGCTTCCCCAAGCGTTGATCATGTGAGACCCAGATTCAGTCCATTCATGGATGAGTCCCAAGTGACATGTACTAAATTCATGACGATGCAAGCGAGATGTGAATGAAGGAAAGAATGCTTCGATTAGTCAAGAGCTCCAAAGCCACATCTTATATGGCTTATCAGTGCAGTTCCTGCTGCAGTTAATGCCACAACCCATCTTGAAGTTGAAGAGGAGTTCCTTCGGGAAGTTTTTAAGTTGCAAGTGACTTTTAGCTATAAGGCACTCATAGGGAATTGTCTTCTCACCCTTAGCCCTCTGACATTTCCTACCAGTTTTTCCTGCAACCAACTTCAGGTAAATTTCTTCCCCCAAACACCACTCATAAGTGACACACCTGTACACCCATATCCATAGCTCAAGTGGTAGTCTGAGTGAAGATAACCTTGTTTCAACACTAAGGTCTTGGTATCGATTCTCATGTGGGGGTAGCAAACATTGTGGTGTGACTACCACTTGAGGTGGGTGTACTAATAGTGGGGTGTGTGTAATAACTAAAAAAAAAAAAAAGTGACACACCTGTAAGCCACTTCTCACTCACAGATGTCAGAACTTACAGGCATCCAACCGTTACAAAACCTCTAATGTACAGAGAAAACCAAGCATCTACAAACACATGAACATAAATATATGATAATATTTTTATCCATTTTGCAGCTGAAAGTGTCATTTAACCTAGCAACCAGTCATGTACAAAAATGAGCAAAGAGTGGCTAAGTCTCTGATAAGATCGCTTGTTTAAAAGAAATCAAGCCTATGTGATCATTAGGTGGGAATTGATTTTATAGCTTTGACTTCATAGAATTTTATGGAATGTACATGGTGGAGATCTCCATATTAACAGCTCCGATTTCTCACAAGTGTTTCTAGTTTCCCCTGTGAGAAGGCCTCAATAAAAAAAGTTATCAAGCATGGTGACCAGAACCACACCACCCAAACCAATCAGTGGTAAGCAGTGGCCCACCTATTGTTTTATGGTTATGATACTAGACTTAATACCCTAAGAATTAGCGTTACAATATTGAGAAATCATCAGAGTTCTCAGAGCAACAAGTGCTCCTAGTTGCATCAAGACACTGGGTGATTCAATTGATCGATTCGGACCGTCTATTAGGTTCAGTTTCTAGTTCTGGGTCACAAAGTGGAAATTGCACTGACCAGATGATCCCATTCCATCCATAAGTGACCCTTCTTTGCCATAGGCAGCCATTTTCTAGGCCATGGATGGGATTATTAAGACTGATAAAAATGACTCTTTAGAACCATAACCAATCTATGACAGGCCAAAAATCAAATGTCTGGTTTACTTTTCCATAAATGATCTTGACTGTTGATTTTATAGGCAACTGATTGAATTGTAAAAAATTATCTGATCAGTATAATTTTTACATGGTAGCCCACTAAATGTGTGCTGGATCTATCAGACAACCCAGATCAGTCAATTGGATTGCGAAAGTGGTCTAATGCAACTAGGAGCACTATAAATTATAGTGTTCTGAGATCACTGGATCACTTCTATGCAATATTTTTAGAGAGACTTTGAATACTCTGGCAGTGTGTGATGAATGATATACAGGCAGTTAGGAAGTTACTGAGAAATTGCACAAGTGACATACAAATAATTCAAAATAAACAATCAAAATTATGGGTGCCATTTTGGGAATATAATGAACAAAATATTACTCTCATATGATTATCTAACTATTAGATTGCTAGACGTTTGTTGGGCCATGAAAAATGAAAAATATCCAATGAGTTCCACGGATCAGATGTAAGATTGTTTGACCATCTAAGTTCCCGAGTAACTTAGGGACAGTGGGTTTTACAATTTAGACAGTTTAATTTGAGTTCATATATGAATAAAATATACGAGTCGCACGTTTCAATGTGCCTATTTTCCATAAGATACACAAAGGAGCAGCGATCTTTTGTGTACATGTGGCACTTGCGCCCATGTGCCACATGAGCCACACATGTGAATGTGCCACAGGTGAGACTGCTCGTCTTCAACCACCCCCACAAGTGCCCAACCTTCAAGCACATGTGCCAGTACCTATGTATACGTATGCCACAAGTGCCACCATGCATCTTTTAAGTAATCTACAAGTGCACTGCAGACCCATGCGTATCAATATTTCGATGTGTACCAGAGCAACATATGTTTGTCCAGATGAGGTGTTTGACAAACAGTAGACGGTACAACAAAATAGTCTATATATACAACCCTGTTCAAACACCTTGGCTGCACGTGTTTGAAGAGCTTTATCCAAACACAAGTTTGATGGTTAAACGGGCCCATACTAATGCAAAGACCCAGGTTGTGGAACATAAAATTCCTCTCTTCCAATTAGTAGCAATTGATTTCAAGAAGACAGTAACCAAAGTTTCAGCTTTTCTTAGAAGAATCTGCTAACGTTCTTTGAATACTTAACAGTAATGTCTATCCTTTGAAGCACAGTGACATAAGAAGAGTCCTAGACTCCTAAATGTAACAGAAGATAACCATCCATAACAAACCCAGAAGCTGAAATGCTTGAATTGAAGGTC
The DNA here is from genome assembly GCA_003013855.2 of Liriodendron chinense. Lineage (NCBI taxonomy): Eukaryota > Viridiplantae > Streptophyta > Magnoliopsida > Magnoliales > Magnoliaceae > Liriodendron > Liriodendron chinense. Next base: position 7,344,526 of record ML058445.1, on the reverse strand, counting down.
TGGATGCCTCAATCATCTTCTCTCTCCGGAGGGAGACCACAAGGCAGCAGCATTTTCTGAGAGATAAAAATGTTTTAGTAGCCAGTGTTCGAAGTTTCGGTATCGCTACAAGTTTCGCTAGCTGGGGATATAGAAACAATATTGATATCGCTGATAATACCGTTGATAACTGGAAATATAGGGAAAATGGGAAAAACGGTGGAAAAAAATATGAAATGGGAGTTTTTTAATATATCAATTTTTGGCGATATCGATACATTGACAATATTATTGAAATATTGCGAATACATTGGCGATACAAGCAACACTTGGAATTTACACAGTTGAAAATATTGGCGATACACCGGTGGTATCAATGCATTAGCAATCCAAGCGACGCATGGAATTTACACAGTTGAAAATATTGACGATATTGATACATTGGCGATATTTAGTGATACATTGCTGATACCTAGAATTTCTGATACTATCGGTTTTATTGGTATTGCTACCAGTGTTATCGGTATCACTGATCTAGAGATAGAGATAATATTGGGGATATTTCGATAATATCGGAGATAATTTAAACACTGTTAGTAGCACAGATAAGAGATCTCTGGAAAAATTGAAATTTGCAAGTAATGTGAGCTTTGGCTATTAGGTGACAACAAGAAACAGCTGAAATATCAACATATCAAGCATTCTTTTCTTTTCCTTTTTCTTTAATAAAAAAAAAAGAAGGATAAGCATCTATGCGAAATAAATTCCACTCTGTGCAGGCACAACAACAGTATTTGTATGACTGAGAACAGTTCCAAGCAAAAGAATGTGTAAGGCTTCAATATTCACAAAGGTACTGTATATGATGCTGGATTGAAAGCAGCAGCTTTTATTTGTTCGACCTGGGTTCAGGTGGGGAGCACTTCTTAGTAACCTAATCTGTTGAACCTGTGGATCCCATCATGAGATGGACCATGCCAAAATATCTATTAGAAGATCAACGCCATCTGATGAAATTGAGTAAGAGTAATTGATGGTCTGCATTTAATGGGGGCCAAAAAAATAGTTATGATCATCATTTAGGGAGATATCCTGGGCGTCTCACATTCATCTAGGGGCCTCCGTGACAGACAATCTGGAACACCAAACCCTGGAACACTCAGGTTACACATAGATTGCAAACCTGGACTCAGACTCGGACCATCACTGGGTTGGGTCGACTCGGGACTCAGTGGGTTGACCAAGCTGGTCTGATCCAATGACTCTGAACATAATTACCTGCAGATGAACATAGAACATAGAAAAGGATTTTCAGTGGCTCACATTAACTCAAAAAGTTGAAGGCCAGGATCACCACTAAGAAGTGATTTCGGGATGATAGTTTATTTATATTAGTATGGAGAATATGGATGGTTCAAATCATCAGACCATCTGAGAATGTGACCCCAGTGGGGCAACACATGCTGGGATCCTGAGTAGTGAGTCTAGTGACAAAGGCAAATGAACTCCAGCATGACAGAGGAATAAAGAAAGAGGTTGGCTAGGGATATCCTTAGCATGGGGGAGTAGTAGAGAAAGAGTGGGGGAAAGTACCATTAGATGGCTTCAAGCTTTCAGTTTACCATGGCGAATCTATGCTATTCTGGGAAGATGAACAGCTAGGGAACTGCCCTCTAGCAGTCAGGTTCCTGAGACTTTACAGATTGGTTCAAGAGAGGCATATCTCTGCGGAGGAATGGGCAGAACCCACTAGGGAAAGGTTGTCATGGATCATCATTCTCAGAAGAAAGTTGAAGGACGAAGAGCTGAAGGACTTCCAGGCCGTCTATAGGATGTTATATGAAGTACATCTATCACCCTTGACCACGAATGCAAGAATATGGAAATGGGACCCTCCTGGGAAATTCCCAGCGAAATCATTCTTCAGAGCACGAGGGAATGGGGTTTCATTCCCGGGACCGCCTCGTCTATGTACTTGGCGCATCCCCCGATTGCTTGAAGATGCGCACGTGTGCAGCTCAAATGAAATTCAAATCAAGTTTGCTCCCCCATTATGGAAAGTGTCAGCCCCCCTAGAGTTGCAGCATTCATGTGCCATGCAATCAAACAGAAAATCCTAACAGTGGACAAGTTGCAGTGATGTTTGATATCTGATGTGTGATGTGTAAGCAAATATTTGGTTCTCCCAAATGGATGTGTGATGTGTAAGCAAGCAATCTGCACCTTTGCTATTAGTTGGGAGATTGTCCCCATTGGCCCAACAAAAGGAAAAAGAAAGATCTTGTGGAACATTGTGCACTTTGCTATTTGTTGGGACATTTGGAAAGAGAGGAACACAGGTATTTTCGTGGACGTCCAGATTTCCATAGGAATTTTCACGATCATCAAATGAACATCTATATCTTCAAAATTCTGGGGGATGTCAATGTCAGAGAGAGGGAACAAGTGATCCAGTCTTGTGGCGTGGTCTTTGGGTCTAATGTCGAGTTTAAACATTTCATTTAACCTGGCAATTATTCTGTATGCTATATTGTAGTTAGGCTTTTGGTTGTTCTCTGTTCTGATTTGTGTAATTATGGTTTTTCTTTTAGTAATAAAACTGTAGTTATTTTCTAAAAAAAAAGGAGGTGTAGGAGAAGGTTTCATCTTAAATATCTAGGGGAAATAATCAAGAAGTAAAAAGACCTCCAATCAAGCAGAAAGCAATATTTCTAAGACTCGAAAGTTTGGAACACGTCTAAGACGGCTAAGGCAAGACCGAGCCCTTAACAAACAGCTCACCGCAAAGAAAAAAGAAGACGAGGAAGAGGAAGAAGTTGCACAAAATGAAGCGACAGGGTGACAAATCCATTGAAAGTACACATATAATGCCTTTCTGATGGTTCTTGTCCCCAACAAACAGTGTGCTCTTGAAAGAACTCTTACAAAGAAAGCATTGACTTCCAAAGAGCATCTAGCTTCCTTTCAACAAAACCCGTAAACGTGGAAAGATTCACAACAATAAAATAATTGATTTAGGGCCTGTTGGGATTGCCAATTACATCAGTATTGTACTGTAAAAGTGCCACCATTATGATTTTACCATGATTGTTTGAGCATGTGATTCGGCAGTCAAATGTAGATGTATCAAGAGATAGGTATTGTAATTCATAATCATTACAATTTTACATTGTAGTGGAAATCTCCAATCCAAACACACACATCAGTGTATTTTTCTCTTTATTTGCCATTGAAGTAATGTAAAAGTGTCATCATTATGATTTTACTATGATAAACCAAACACGGGAATTATCAGTCAAATTACCTATTTTTAGGAGACTAAGTATTGTAATTTGTAATCATTGCACTTTTACAGTACCTTACTGATGTAATTTGCAACCCAAATAGGCCCTAAGTGTCATCCATGAGAGAAAAAGGGCTATGGATTCAGCCCCTCACAATGCATGATTTGCTTTGATTTATTTTAGTGCTGGTTTTAAAATTCTTCAAATTCTATGGAGAATGATTCATGATTTAAGTTTATTCTGTATTTGACAACTAGTACTACATGAATCATGGAATTCATTTCAAAATGAAAATGCATGGAGTTGAATGTTTCTTATGGATATGAATTTGGTTTAATTGTAAAAAGGAGACAAAATGGATTTTCGACTAACATACCAACATCATCTTCATTCTAATGTCCTGATTGATCTGGATGCTCTGCATAGTTCCTTCTTATTCTTCTTCTTCTTCTTTCAAAAAAACAAAATCGGTTTCTCTACATAGTTTTTTTGCCAGAGTCTATGCCACGAAATACTATAAAATCAACCAAGGTTCAATGAGGAATTTCCATAAGAAGGTCCATTCTCCATAGCTTAATTTCATGTTTTATATCATGTGGATCTAGTTTTTTGTTTTTGAACTGTGATGGTATATTATAAAAAGGCCAAAGCCAAAAAAGAAAAAGCTATACAAATAAACAAAAATACAACATCTCCCATCCACTCTCACCAAAAAAGCAAGAATAGAAGAAAAAAACTAAACAGCCCCCCAAGCCTTCGTATTCCGAAAAGCCCTATCGAACACTTGCACCGGCTCACTCATTTTGTTGTTAAAGTACTGCTGATTTCTTTCCCACCAAATCGCCCAAAGAGACGCTAAAAGACTTAAACGCCACTCTCTTTTCCCTTGTTTCCCTATCCCCCCGCCGTGCTACGCTATGAGGAGGTCCTCCATTGACTTCGGGAACACCCATAAAACACCAAAAGATTGGAGAAACAAGCCCCACACCTTTCTTGCAAAGACACGGTGAATGAATAAGTGTTCCGTAGATTCCGCATCTCGATAGCACATCAAACGCACATTTGGGAGATACATATTCTATTTAACCAAATTGTCTATTGTTAGCACTTTGTTCCTACCTGCTAGCCATCCAAAAGCCGCCACCTTCAAAGGAGCCCCATAACGCCAAAGGAATGCCGTAGCCGCCACCTCTGCATTTTCGTCCGACGCACTCAGAACACGATAGAATGATTTAACAGAAAAAGAACCTGTCTTGGACTTGAGCCATCTCATAAAATCCATTTCTGAAGCGATAGGAGAGGACTTTGATAGCAACTCAAGCAAAAGCACCAACTCTTCAAATTCCCCATCTGATAGATATCTTCTACAAGGCATCCATAAGACTTCATTCATCCCCACTTTTTGAGAAACAATGACTTACCATTTTCCCCTCTTCCCTAGCTAGACTAGCTAAAGATGGGAATCTCTCCCTCAGACTCCCCTCTCCCACCCATCAATCATCCCAAAATCTAATTCTCTTACCATCCCCCAGATGGAAGCCTATACCCTCCCAAATTTCTCTTTCAAAGTCGCCACCGCTTTCCACATACTAGAACACCGATACAAAGATGAAGCCTTCGTCCACAATCCCCCTTCCTCTACCCCATATTTTTTCGCAAATACCTCCCTCCACCTCGCTTTATCTTCCGCTCCAAACCTCCACACCCATTTCCCCAAAAGAGTTAGGTTCATCTCTTTCAGCTTTAAGATCCACGCTCCTCCTTGATCCGTAGGTTTACAAACTTCTTCCCATTTCATAAGATGAAATTCATGTTTTCTCCCTCGACCCTTCCCAAAAGAAGTCCCTTCTATGTCTTTCCTAAGCATTCAGAATGGATTGTGGACACTTGAAAAGAGACATAAAATAGACTGGAAGATTCGTAATGGCTGATTTAATCAAAGTCAACCTTCCACCCAACGATAAGAACCTAGATTGCCATTTTGACATCTTTTTGTCACACCTTTCAATTACTCCGTCCCACGTATGCTTTGCCTGCCTCCCGATACATAAAGGAAGACCACCCAAATATGTCGTTGGTAAAGAAGCTTCCCTACACCCAAACACTTCTACAAAAGCCTTCACCCTTTCTTTGGGGATGCCTAACCCTACAATCTCACTCTTGGAAATGTTAATTTTCAAACCGAACACCACCTCAAAACTCACTATGATCGAGCGAAGATTTTCAACAAAAAACCATCTGCCTTGCACAATAAGAGGGTATCATCCGCATACTGAATATGAGAAATCTGATAATTCGTATTATCCACCGCAAAACCTTCCACGAAACCCACGTGAACCCCTCTGTCAATCATTTTACTAAGAGCCTCCATCACAACAACAAAGAGGAAAGGCAATAAAGGATCTCCTTGACACAATCCACGGGAAGCAACAAGGAAACCTTTTGGCGATCCGTTCACCAAAATGGAGAATTTTGCTGAAGTAACGCACCTCCGAATCCAGAAGCGCCATTTAGGCCCACATCCTAATCTGCCCAACATATAGTCTAGGAATTCCCAATGCACATGGTCGTAAGCTTTTTCCACATCAAGCTTACACACCATACCTTCCTCCCCCTGTCATTTTCTAAAAAATGGAAAGTTACTACAAATAAAAATCTGATTTTACTAAATTGATTTTCTAATTCAATTTTCAAGTCACGTGAACATCCCCAAAAGAGCTTGCTACGAGTTACACTGCAAGTATCAACTAAATGATAATCTAAGCAAGCAAAATGGAGATGTATGCATCACAAATGAGGCATTAAAGGCATTGTATCATCCAATGAATGCGCTATGCAGCCAATAAGTCATTCCTCAAGATAAGGCCGTCAATCCATCATCCAAACTCCTAATAAGTCTTGAAGTGCGGTCCCCCCCCCCCCCCCCCCCCAAAAAAAAAAAAAAGAAAAAAACCTGGCAGATTAGGAATGGAAGGAATTTTTTTGTCCCTCTTTATGTATTGGGCAGTCTCTGCCCCTCATTGTCATGGAGTCACATGTAGGGAGAAAAGTGGTCCATATTAATGGCTCCTATAACTCCTTGCTTTAATTTTATTCTTTCTTTCCTCTTTTTTGAATAAAAGGTTGGCATTTTAAAACAAATGGAAAAAACCTGAAAAGAACATTATCTGGTTGAGAAAATAAAAGCATTCTTAGACTGATAAAATAATGCAAGAAAATTCAATTTGTTAAAGCATACCTGCATAAAATTGTAGCGCTCTCTTCCGATAGATTCGTTTTCAGCAATGGCAAAATATGACAAGATGGGGTAATGACCGATATAGGACGCAAAGCTGTCGCGCTGGATATTCACTGCCCATTCACTACACATCCAAAAAGAAGATAAGAACTACATAATTCCACAACATAGCCCTTTGATTTAGGCAGTGTTTGGATGATTATTGAATTGAATTTCAATAATTTGTTCAATAAAGAGGAAATGACTGAATTGTAATTACCTTCCCTAGTATAAAACAATGAGGTAGCATTGTCCATATTACAATTATGTTACATAAAAGTTGGATCTTGGAAAGAAGTAACTGTAATTTGAAAGCTACTTCCTTGTCATAAATACCTCGAAAGGTCATTACAATTTGTTATTTTCTTTTACTAAAATAAGCCCTTGACAAACAAATAATTAAAAAAAAATAAAAAAATCAGTTGAGCCCCTAACAAACAAGAGGAGAAACAAAAAACCAGGTTCATAAGGGTTCGAGGACTTGCAATCTATTCAAGTCCGCATGCCCAGTTCCAACATATTTAGCTTGGAGATGCTCGAGTTGCGAATTAATGTTAAACCTGTCACTCGCCTGCCCCAAAAACAGAATCGATATTACAAAATCAAAGAGTAATGAAAAAAGATGGAAAATTTGCTAAAGGAAACAATATAGAGTTAAATGACAATATTTGGTTATGTTCTAGCATTTCATACCATTACCAATCTAGCATTAGATTGGAAATATTATATTTGCATGATTAGTGTGATTTTAGACATAGGCATACTATATGGGTCCATACTGATTTTTGTAGCCCAGCAAATTCATCAGGCCAAGGATGGGCTTCTGTATGCCTATGAAGGCCGTCGGGATCCTTAGCTGGCTAGCTAACCAGGGCCTAAACCTGAGTATTTTGCTGATGGACCATGTTAGAATTGGCTTGGGCCGGCCCATTACTTCCGGTTCAATTTTCAATGGCAGAGGGTACGGCAAGCACTGAGAATTTGGGCACCTCGCATAAAATTTCAATATAAACCATCCAAACTGTGGGCCCTAATTTAGATAAATCGTTAAAAAATTAAATAGATGCTCTACATTACATGTATTTTAAACTTGCGAACTCAGTTTTGTGGTCCACCTGATAATTGATATAGCCTAAGAATCAGCTCAAATATTCATCTAGATGGGCTCAACCTAATGGTATATCTTATGCCAAGCTTTTTTATGTGATTTGAAGATTTTACAGTAATTCCCTAATCCAAGCTCTGTTTAATGTGAAAGACAACAACATACTTATGACTTAAAGAATACACAAGCATAAAACACTACTTACCCATAAGTGACTTAGGGCGTGTTTGGATTCACCGTTTGCTCAGTATTGTATTGTTGTGACTTGTGAGTGGAATCGTCCATCACATCATGTGTTTCATGGGGTTTAGCCAGTAATGAAGTAATGTACAAGCGCCTGTTTGGATCAACCAGATATGGTTGTAGTTCCCATATGAAGCAAATCGTGTGTTTGGAGGGAGCAGATTAGGTGTTATGCAGGTAACACCATACCCTTACCATTTGGGGCCCACCTTGATGAATGTGTTGTATATCCATTCCGTCCATCCATTTTTTCAGCTAGTTTTAGGATGCTATCCCAAAAATTAAGAAGATCCAAATCTCTAGTGGACCACACCACTAGAAAAAAGTGGTGAATGACCACTAAGAGCTTTTTGTAGGCCATAAAAGTTTTGGATCAAGCTGATCTCTGTATTTTCCCATCATCCAAGTCTGGTTGACCTTATTAACGGGTTGGATGGCAAATAAACATTATGGATCTGCTTGCAATGGGCCCTAGCAAGTTTTTAATGGTAGGCATTCAATCACCATTGTTTCTTGCAGTGTGGTCCACTTGAGCTTTGGATCTGTCTCATTTTTGTGATCAAGCCTTAAAACGATCTCGTCAAATGGATGGAAGGTTTGGATATAATACATGTATCATGATGGGGTCCACTGGACTTAGTGATGTCAACACACCACCAAGGATGGTGGTGTGTGTTGTTACTCGGGTAACACCTTAGTGGGTGTTAACCTTACCATGGGGCCCATCTTGATGATGTGTTATATATCCATGCTGCCCATCCGTTTTCCCAACCCATTTTAGGATGCGGGCCCAAAAATTAAGTAGATCCAAATCTCCGGAGGACCACACCA